>JAOTRR010000047.1:11815989-11831578 GCA_028570945.1 Gogo arcuatus | reverse complement strand
ACATACATACATACATACACACACACACACACACACACACACATATATATATATAAAAGAATAGAATTGCTTACAGTAGGCTTTTAAAATACTGTGAAGTTTTTTATACTAAGGAGCAAGCAAGTGGTCCAAAAGTATCATACGAGGTATGAAAAGGTATCAATGAAATATGAGGTTTACCAAATTATAGTGCTTGTTCTATAGGATTAAACCATATATTTCTGCAAGTAATCCTCAGAAGCTTTATAAATACAGGACCCAATGTACATTACAAGCTATTTAATCTGTCATTCTTCTGAACCCAATAAGCTTCATTCATCTATCTCTCTCTCTCTCTCTCTCTCTCTCTCTCAGATTGTAAGAGCAGAACGCAGCGCAGTGCGAAGCTTCTTTAAGGCTCTCAGTGACCTTAGAGTTAAAGAAAGAGCTCTGCTGCATGGTGAATATGCCTCTCTACACAGCTCCATCTCTTCGTTTGCATTCCTCCGCCTGTGGGATCAGAGTGAACGCTTCATCACTGCCTTAAACTGGGGCAATTCCCCTGTCACAATGACACTGACCAACAGCGACCTGCCTGCTCAGGCCCGGGTCCGTCTCAGCACAGATACAGAGAAGTTAGCCGTGGACAGCATGGTGCCTTTGGGGAACCTGCAGCTAGAGGCCAAACAAGCTGTTTTATTGTCCTATCCTTATGCAGGATAGGAACATTAGAAAAAAACACACATTATAACACAAGGCTCCTTTTCAGAGTAGAAAGCTAACATTAAACAAGCTCTGTTTGTTCACATTGCTATGCTCATTTTAGTTTTGGGATATGGAAGATTGCAGTGCGTATTTTAGAAATTAGTTGCTTCCAAAAAGTTTTATTTGTGTTCTAATACTAACATATAAGTGAACTGAGTACACTGAAACAGCATTATTACAGCTGAATAGGACATTCTAGCTTTGTGCGTGTATGGGCCACCATGAAAAAATTAATGCAAAAACAAAAAATAAACGTTGCATATGATACATATGGTGTCACGTAACTGTTTTGTCTGTCTCTCTCTCCATCACACACACACACACGCACGCACGCACACACGGTCTTCTCTTGTGCCTAGGATGCAATGTAGGTGTTTTTGATTTTTGTCACTGTGACTTTATATAAAGCACTGACAATGTGTGTGTCTTTTGGCCATGTGCCACCTGCCGTTATTTTACAGGGCAGGAAAAGGAAGAGTATAAGTATATACAGGTGTGTCTAAGTATGTCATACACACCACTATTCTGTACTAAATAAAACCCAAGTACTTCCTCTTTACTTAAGCTCTTGATGAAAAAGCATTTTCCCCCATACAACAATCCATACAACATGTTGGTGGTTGGTAATTAATTGTCCTGTTTCGTTTAGTAATTTACCAAACTGTTAACTCACTTGTATGATGCTTTCACTTGCATCGTGGTAACAGATTTGTATTAAGACCCTTAATTCATAGCTAAATAAGTGTAAAGCTGTTATGCCTTTTATTGCATTGCTTATCATCTTCGACAGTGACGAAGATCATAGCAGTTTTTTGTTTTGTCTTGTTTTTTTAACAGTATAGCAGTGCTATAGAGCTGCAGTATAACAGTGTCAGACACTCTGGAGGTGTACATATCTGCCCACTTTCTCTTTTCCTTTCTCATTTCTATTCCTTTAGAGCCCCATTTTCACAGTTTTATAAAATTATAGTGGTTTTATAAAAGTCAGTGGTTTGCATTTCTCAAAAAAAAAGGTGGTGAATTATACTGCATTTATTAGGCCAGAAACCTTTATTATAAAATTCAGAATTTTAATTAAGCTTTCAAAAACACTGTAGGCAAATATTATTGATATAATTTATATATACACAAATTTATAAACAAGAAGGGTTTACATTTGTAAAATATTTCATAAATCAATATAATCAAGGAATAAATAAACCTAATGCTCAGAATCAACTGTGTAGTAGTAGTATGTAGTGTGATAATATTCATACTAGTTCATATCATCATAGATAATTCTCTGTTGTTTCTTAAGAAAACTGTTTAATTAGTTTAATAATGAATGCTAAAATTCCAGAATGATGTAGAAAAATAATGAAGGTAAGATCACTATAATTGTGCAAAAGGTAATGAGTCTTTCAATAAAAATTTTAGTGTAAATAAATAGATAAATTTAAGATTATTTTATTACCTTTTTTTGATGGAAAACAGGCACCAAATGTATTTAAGCCATTTCTATACAAGTTTTTTGCATTCGTCCTTTCTGACTAGTGCCAGGTCTGGTCACAAAATTGTAGATAGATAAACTGTAGCTAAAATATTAAACAAACAAATTAATTTATGATTCTAAATAATACTAAATATTATAACACAAGTCTAATTACAAATGTTTTATCATCTTAAACTTTTTTTTTTAAATTGGTGGTGAAAAAAAAAACTTGAACACAAATAAACTTTAAATGTAAACTATTTCATATTAAATTTGCCTCATGAGTCTTCTGAACTGAGCAAAACTGAACTCCTTTATTAGGGATAAATAATTCTGTTTGCTGCTGTATACATAACGTACTGTATTCATCATGTGCATGAAGATTTATGAGAACATTCGGTTTGTTCCTTAAAAATAGTTCATTTAAATGATTCAGCTTTAAAAGTGATTCCCTAAGCAGGTCAACTGGAATTAAGATGCACATTTACATTTGATTCCTTTGAATGACCTTGAATTTTACATTTATAACAAAAGTTTTTAAAAAATGACTGAAATTGAAAATATGCATTCATTTAGCCCATTGACAAATACCTAATAGTGAGACTTGCGCTCCAGACACACACACGAAATTGTATTCCTGTTAGCACTGTTGGCAATAGGTATAATCAACCTGCTTTGACAAAAAAAAAAAAAAAATTCAGAGGTTGAAAAAGATCATAACAAGAACTAGTTTTATAATGTTACTGTACAGAAGCCACAATACATTGTTTTGTGTGTGTGTGTGTGTGTGTGTGTGTGTGTGTGTGCGTGCGTGCGTTCAGCTCCAGCTGTCAGTGGGACATGGTGATATTTGAAGCTATACCCATAGTGTGTGACAGATTTCTGGTAAAGCACGACGTTGCTGTCTTGTTATGACAATGTGTGGTTGCGGAGCTGTGGGTATAACATGTTAAGGTGTGTGTGTGTGTGTGTCTACGTGTATGTTTTTTTTTCAGTGGGGATGGGTGTTTCAGTTTGACTCGGGTCAGCTTTTGACGGCAGTGAATAGGGTTTTTTTTTGTGTGGGTTCGAGAAAAGGTCTTTTATACAGAGACTAATCTAACAGTCAGATCTTTTTTTATGACATTAAAGGTTTTGCACAGCAGATGAGTTTGCAATATGTGAAAACCAAACACGTTGCAACCAAGAATCATATACACTGCTTCAATACGTAATCTATATTTCTACAACAATCTCGTTTTTTTAAAAATAATTACTTCTGTTTAATTGCTATGTTGGTTTTAGTTTTGGAATGAGCACGAAGCTTAGATCTCTCGTTGTCGCTCTATATTTCTCTCTGCCTATCTCTCTCTCTCTCTCTTTCACCAGATACTAATGAGAAAGAACACCCCCTCTTGCCCTGATGATGTGAAACTGCTCTCGGAGCGATGCACAGTCATGCCCCGACTCTCAGTTTTACTGGGTCAACCCACTACACATTCACAACACTCCAGCTAACTTTTGCTATCTTCACCTTTAATCTTCATCATTATGACATGTACAGCATTAGTGTAAATTTAATTGCCTTATAAGATTCAATTTTCCAAAGAATAGGAAATCTTCAAATTTTGTAGCTATTGTAAGCAGCTGTCATCACAACCCTTCATTCTAACCATCACTTTATTAATTAATGGGGCTACATCACCAGTGAGAATTTTTGTATTAGCACATGTTTTATAGCAACTGTACAAACATATAACCTCTTCTGTATTATAACACCTTATAAACAAGCATAGACTGGGACACTATGGATGATTATATTTAACCCTAATCACACTCACCCATGAAAAAGGGGGAAAAAACACTATTGTCTATAATAACTATACTCAATAGAACTAAAAATGTTGAACTTATGATGGAAAATTAAGTGAAATAACATTGCTAAATAAATAAATGAATCAACAAGTGAATAAACGCAAAAGACAACTATGTGAAAAAAGATAAGAGAAGGAAAAGGATGAGCGCTTTGTCAAACTGAGAGCTGCTCTGATGGGTTGACTTGGCGCGTTACATGTTTTTCATTCTCTGTGATGTTTTTTTTTCTTTTCGTTTCCAGGATCCCAGTGACGAAGTCTTCAAGAGATCAGAAGAAGAGAGACTGCCATACCAAAGCGCAAACCATTACCAACGCCTCCATAGTCTCTCTCTTTTTTCTCATACGGGTGTATGGCCAAACACACACACACACACACACACACACACACACATCTCATCTCGTGTCCTCTGTGACAACATTTCGGCAACTTCCAGGCCTGGACTAAAACTTGAAATGTAAGTCATATCGTTCTATATTTATGATTAAATATCCTGTAAAGTACACTTATGTTTGACATCATTCTGTATTCATACAACTTTCTGTATGCATATAAATGTAATCCAGAAAAGATGAACATACCGTTGTTATTGCTCTACAAGTAGAGAACCCTTCAAGAGCTTTTCAAGGGTTCTTTAGACAGTTAAGGGTTGTTACGTTCCTAAAAGGGTTCTGCTTGGAGCCCTTTTTGAAAGGGAAACAAACACTCATTTCTATAGTTCAACATGCGTACAACTTTTAAGGGTTCCCCCAGAAGGACAGCTAAAGAATCCTTACGGGTTTTAGGTGTAACCTCCCCCCCCCCCATTGAGTACACTAGTACACTTTAGAAGTCAGTAAGATTACAACTGGAACCTGTAACAAGCTTTTTCATTCGTATAGACTAATGCAAAAAAAAAAATGTTTTTACCACGAGGCTTAGTTGTTTCTTATATCAGAATAATGAAATACGGAAAGGCCTACTGCAAAATTGCCCTTACAATGTGAAAATATTTGACATACAATGTTATTCACAGGCTAACAGTTTTAAATATTCATTTCTGACCACATGTTTACTGTCAGGCAAAATTTAGAGTCTGTAAGCGTTCTTCGGTTGTCCCTCTGGGGACCTTTAGGGTTCTATGTAGAAGCCTACAACCAAGTGCTTCCTTAACATAAAGGGTTGCAGGTCGAACCCTTTCAGGGAGCCAAGAAACCTTAATTAACCTATTAAGAACCCTTTTTTTCTAAGTGTAAGTATTGCAATTCAGATCATTCTTCTGTGTTTATTAGTTCATTCATGTTTGACTATTTGAATCTAAGAGCATTAGACTGCAGACTATATAAACTACACATATTATAGATAAACATACATGATGGCTCGTGTTCTGGCTAAACTTTACAAATGTAGCTGAAAAGATTACTGGGCCAACACTGTTACTGTTAATCATTAATGCATGGTTATCAGGATTTTGTGGACATGCAAAGACAAAAGAGCGATCCTTTGACAAGTCTTACATCTGTACGTATAACTTTATATTTAAAAGAATCATCTCTGTAGTAAATGATTTTACATATAAATGAATCTACAGTAAATCATGGGATGTTTTCCATTGTTGGAAGTTTTGATGGGACGTTGGAGAAGAATCGGGGTGGATAATGGTGTTTGTGCGTCTCTTCCTGGTGGTGTTTAGAGGACGCAGCTTCTATAAGTTTATCAAATTCAGCCTCTGAATTGCATATGCAAAAAAAAAAAAGAAAAAAAAAAAGAAAAAAAAGGAAGAAAAAGAAAAAAAGCAAATTCTGAGGCCTGAGGCCTTATCGGTTAAAAAAAAAAGCTGAAAAGAAAAAGTAGGCTGCTGATTTATTGATATCTTCAAAGCCTTGTTTCCAAAAGTAGGGACCACAGACCAGCAGGTCTGCAACAGCCATGCCGTGTTCAATCTTATTAGTATTTTTAAAGTAATATGACAGCTGTGGAGCTCAATATAAACTACTAAATAGGTGTAATAGTTATTTAGTTCTTATGGTTACAAGTCTAATTATCTGGTCACTTGAATTGAATGAATTTAATGTAAAGTTTGAATACTGAATGCTTATGCAGAAATAATGACATCTGTATTTGCAAATTTTATATATTAGCGCATGCACGCACGCGCACAAACACACACACACACACACAATGTACGTGGTTTGGGTTGGATTAAGTGTTACGTTCAGGAATGAAAAAGCTTAAGTCTCCAATACGCAAGTACGATGTTTTTTATTGGCCTAATATTTGAATGATTGGATGATTTTCATTAAAAAAAGCAAATTTGTTTGATGATACAAGGTCCATATTTAATCATAAGCCGTCTATGTAAAATATTTTTACATTGGAAAGTGTCCTTGACTACAAAACACTCTTTGCTGAGAACACCTTCAATCCTGTTTGACTGGATTTGGGTGGACAATCCAATGGAAACTTGCAAACTAATTAATTTACAAGGAGATAATTCACTTTCTCCTTTGTTCTGCATAGTCCCACTTCCAGTTTGCACCATTGCATATTTCATCATCTAGATGGCAGGTCAGGAAATTCTGATTGCTCAGCAAAAGCTGGCAAAGATTTATTTACATATAATAAAGATTTAAAGACATCTTAGCTAGAGCGTTGACACACAGTCAAACCAGAATTATTAGATATTTAGCCTAAACTGCTCATTATTTATCACCTCTATAGGAGTACTGTGCATTTGCAGCTAGATGATAATCAGATAATCATTTGGAGCTCACGTTATTCTTTTTTCATAATTGTCAGGTCTTAACTTATTTCATAATAAGTGATATGCATGTAATGTGCATATCATGAAAAGTAATGTTTGTAGTCTCAACCAGCTCAAATAAATTAAGCTAAAAAAACTAATAATTTTAATGTCAAAATGGAATAGTATTATATAATGTTTTTGCACAGTGTCAGGAAATTTGTAATGTTTTAATGAAATTACGTTTCATATTACTGACATTATTTGCAGTTATTCTAACTGTGACATATTTAGTACAGAATAAATGTTAAAGAAGTCATTTCATTCATGTATTGTATCAATCCAAACGTGCCAGCATCCTGGTCTTGCCAGAGGTTTCAGTGCCGTATGACAAAAGGTTAAAAAAAAAAAACCTTTGTGGCATAGATATGGATAATCAAAGTACAGGCATTTGAGAGAACAGGCGTTTGTTAACCATTTCTAATTTAATTCACTGTCATTTGATCAATTAAATTAAATAAATCAAATTTGCAAGCTGATATAAATAAGTTGGGTATTCTGACATCTCGAAATGTGTGTTCTTACATTGACAAGTGTTTAATTGTAAGTGCGCAGACACTACACTTGCATGACTATTTTGGACGTGAAAATTATTAAGCAGTTACGCATTAGTCTAATTACTCGTTTCTTATCCTTGTACAATGCTACAAGATTTAATATAATATAATACATGTATTTAGCTCCAGACAGATTTATATTAATGCAGTAATATTAATTTTAATCATCTTGAATATTTATTTCTATATTTTTCAATTTGAGAGTGAGAAATTAAGGAGCGATGCATTTTTTCTGCAGGTAAAGAATGAGAAATTATCTTTAACCTGTCTCTGCAAAAGTCAATGAACTCTTGAATGGCCCAACTTCTCTGTTCACTTCTTCTAAGACAGGAGTCCAGGGGATTCTGAAGAAGAGGAAGAAATAATCTTTAATTTGAAATTGAAATGTAACAAAGGTTATGAAACCTGGTGTTCTGAATTGTGGTTTACACTACTTGTAGGTGAGAGATTATTTATTGCACCAGTAGGTTGTCCATAATCACAAACCCATTTAAATAAAACAAAAACAATCATTTAAAAATGATTGTCTTTTTTGGATTGGTCTCATTTTAATACCAAAAAAAAATATTAAATCATAATATATCTCGCTTACATATGCCTTAGTGTTAAACAATAAGTTAAACAAGACGCAAAACCTATATGAGAAAAATAAGCCTTTAATGTTAGTAAGATTATTGTGCAAAAAAACCGTGCCACTTGGATTTCCCATCCTTCGTCTCCCTTTTTGCTTTCACATGTATAAATATCACCTCATAGTGTGGCTAGATGTAGAGTTAGAGAGCAATGGAGATGGAGAAAAAAGTCCAAACCGCTCCGCTACTTTCCCCCTCCTCTGTTCACTCTTTCACACATCTGACAGAAAACTAGACCAAAAACCTCCACATTCTTTCCTTCTTTTGTATCCTCTGTTTCCAGTCAGTTACCTGTTTGCCTCCTTTACATGCTTGTGTTTTAACAAGACTTGTGTGTTATACACCTGCATAGTTAAGCCTGAGCAAAGGCTCTTCTGCAATTGAAGTGTCAGTTAGGAGTCTGAAAAATGGTATCTACAGAAATCATCTAAACATGCAGATGTTCAGATGATTTCTATAGATATCTATTTTTCAGTATCTTCACAGTATGTATGTAGATGTGTGCAGATGTGGTAAAAGTACCTACATTCTTTACAAGTTAAAGTGCAGTTACTCCTCTAAATAAATACTCAAGTTAATGTAGAAAAGTACAAACTCTTAAATTACGAGAAGTATGAAAGTAAAAGTACAAGAAGTATTCAGGAAAGAAAAAAAAGACATCTGCCTCGCACTGCATACCGAGTTTACTGATATTAAATTAGTGCCCTTTCACCAAAGGACCAAGGAACGTGGGAAAACATTAGCTAATGCTAACATTATCTCAAATAATCTATCAAATGTTCGCTAGCATGATAATGCATCTGACGATACAAACTAGTTAAATGTTAATAGCTAGCTGTCACAATACGAACTGCCTCGATAAATACAATGTGTACATAGGAACAGAAAAATTACAGTGATGCATTCTGACTTTACAAATAAAAGAAATGTGGTGATGTAACATTTGAAAATGTAGTGAGTAGAAAGAAACTTTTCTCCAAAGTAAGAGTATGTGAACAGTATGTGAAAGAAAAACCCAAGTAAAGTACAGGGGCCTGTTGCACCTGATCGTAAGTCAGTGTTAAGTCGGTCCTAAACCATATGCTGAGAGAAGTTAGTTTAAAACCAGTGTGATAGAACTTCGGTTGCACCAGAGACACTTAAGGTATGTCAGAACTAGTACTATGTAAAGTGATCATGGATAGTGTGTTGTATTTCACCATCACAAGCCAATCAGAAACATGAACATAAACGATAAATATTACATCCATGATGAAGACACAGGACAAGGCATAATGTCCATTTGTTTTTTTCATTGTTATATATTTACTTCATGTTAATCATATTTTAACAGTAGATAAACAAAATCAAAAGGATTGTGCTTCACAGTAAAGTGGTTACTCAATCTAGCCATCTCTTGTTTTTGTATTTTATGCTGTTCTGCTTGTGCTCTAGTGCAACAAATTAAATGACATTTCAGTAATGTGCCATAGCAATGAAAAATAACTAATGCCTGCAAACTTAATCTGCACTTGAATAAACCAACTGGCAGCATATTATTACAGTAATGGTACACTTATTAAACATTCTGTGGCATATACTACCTTGCCAATATTTTGCACCAGCCAAGGAAAGCACTCGCTACAATCCCTGATATTAAAGTAGCCGTTTTATACAGTTTTATAATTCATCCTTTTATATGTTCTGTTACAGAAACTGTATCCCTGTGTCCACTTCTAGTCATCATAGACCAAGTATCAACGTAAAAAAACAAAAACAAAGAACAAAACAAAATGCATTATAGGTCCAAATACTCATTTTACTTAGCAGATGCATTATTCACTTTAAACAAAATCACAGTTATTTGCGGTGAACATTACACCTACTAGTGCTTAGTTCCAGCTTAAGACTACGTTGAAACTATATACGGTAACTTGATTCAACTGTTATGTTTTAGTAGTCATCCAATTACACTGAAACTAGGCTACAACTTGCACACAGCTGGAGTAACTGGCTGCAGATACTTGTACATAGTCCTTGTACCTTGAGGAACAAAAAATGTGCACCTTTTAGACTATATACTGTATGCATTTGGTCTTATTTTGCAGGTCCACATTTTGTCTGGACTTGTTTTACACCTTTGGTTTCTTACCCACACTATGGTAATGCTGAGGTTAATGGAGGCGAGTGTTTTGAATACAGTCACACTGTACAGACCTCACAGTTAACACTTACCCACATTGTCCACTGCATTATCATGGTGTGGGTAAGAAACCAAAGGTTTAAGACGACATGTGGCAGTCCAGAAAACATCTGGGCCTGCAAAATAAGACCAAATACATACAGTACATACATTCTATCAACTACACATTGTCTTACACCTTTGGTTTCTTACCCACACTGTGATAATGCTGAGATTAATGGAGAGGATCATTACAGATACATTCATACTGTACAGGCCTTACACCCACATTGTCCTTTTGAACCCACAAGATGCATAGGCTAAGTAGAGTTAGATTTGTCAGTGTGTGAACTGATTTAACTTACCATACTACATTACGGTACATACATGTTTCCCTACCAACATCCAGCAAAGGAGAAATGTACACTTATTATTACATCTAAAAGAAAATTGTGTGACGAAGTTGCAGAGTTTTTACTGCACATTTCTGCATCTTTCCAAATCCCATTTTTCACGGTTTACTTGTGGGGATTTGGGAAATTTTGTTACTGGGTGCTATAATGCACTACCATTAGATTAGATTCTAAACACATATCATCCCTATTCCTATTCTTTGCTGATGCTTAAAACCAGGCTCAACACTGGTTATATTATGAAAATATAAAATGACAACAAAATTAAATGCTGTAGGAGGCAGAGAGAGAGAGAGAGAGCAGGAGAGGAAGAAGGGAGTTACACAGGGGAACCACTGTATGAAGTCAGAAATATAGGCAAAGAGAGTAAATGATGTAAGTCATGTATGGAAACTATACATATGCTGTGTGTTGTGGGAAGGAGAAAGATGCTTGTATAGAAGTAGATGGCGAGAGAACAAACAAGAGCGGAGGCGGGATGTACGGAGGTTTCCCTTGTCCACTTCCTGCACTGTTGTCGTTTCGTGGTCAACGTCCTGTCACATGACTTTGAAACACTACAGATCTCTGACATAAACACAACTCTTCTTCTCACTCACATGAATACACACAAACTGACACACACACAAACATGCACACACACTCACACACATAAGCTTACACTCTGACACACACACATAGAAACAGTGTTGACAGGAAGCTTTGCCACTCGCATATCGTATATACACTCACACACACGCCTACGCTCTACCTGATGAAGCCTACATGTCGACTCATACGCATTTCAGACCCAAGGCGAAGTGAGTCACTCACCACATGAGATGCTCAAGATAACACACTCAACCTTGTGAACAATGGTTTTGGCAGAGGTTGTGCTTTTACCATGATCCGAGATCAGTTTTGTGGTCACTCGTAGATAATGTTAAAACTCAGGTGGCACACAAGCTAACAATTTATAAAAACTTTTACCCTGGCCTTCAGCAACATGCTACATTTGCCTGCATTCATGTTTTTGGTAAATGCTTTCAATTCTTGACCAGGATTTCTCACAAAGAATTTCTATGTGCTTACAATCTGCAGATCAACCAAGGATATACCAGACATTAGGTAAAATCAGGTTTTGATGTTCTGTGTGCTGTGAGTACATGTACTTGTTTGTTTACGAAATTGGGATATGGTAATAAATAGAGATTGTGTGGGAAAGAAAGAATAAGGGATGGAACAAGACAGAGACAGAGGGAGATCCGTGACTCTTTCCTCAGGATGTGGTTTTCTTTTCGGGGTTTTAGGGGTGAGGTTCTCTCTGTGACAAATATAAGAGTTACTTTTGATCGGCAGCACCTGCTTTTGTGAGTGTGTGAGCTCACGTGTGTTCCTGTCAGTGTGAGTGTGGGTGTGCTTCTTTAACATGTTTATATGAAATGTTTTTACATCACAAGATGTGTAGGGGGGCAGAGTGGCGGGGGATGATTGGGGGAGAGAAACAGAAAAAGTTTGCATGTGTGAAAGTCTTGTTTCATTTGTAAGCAGAGGAGATCGCACAATACGGAATATCTTTGTATATCATGCGTTGAAGAAAAAGAAAGTAGCACAAAAAACAGGTATGTACAAAGTGGTACAAGAAAAAACTTGAAGTGCTATAAGATAGACTATAATGATGAAGTTCAAGTCAATTGAAAATACCTATTTAGCAAAATGAAATACATCTTATCTCTCTTCCTCTCTTTTTCTCTTTTATCGGCTTGGCACCTAATTTAATAACTAAAAAAGAGCAGACACAGGGAAGACGTTAGAGAAAGTAAATAGGGGAAAAAGACATCTGAAGTAAAAGCTTTAAGTCTGTAATCGTGCTACTGTTTCAGTTCCCAAGGTTTGATTTGGTTATCTGATTTAAGGTTTAATGTGAAATTATAACTGTGTGCTTCTCTCTTGCTCTTCACAGCTTAAAAAGATGACATGACTGTCCTGGGACTTTAGCTTGGCAGGTAGAGAGCTTTTAAACAGTCTCTGACTTCTCTCTGGCACAAACACGTATCTAAACATCATGGCCGATCACAGTTCCAGCCACACTTCCGAGTCTCCGCCCTTCTCTGCCATGTACCGCCCTCAGATGCAAGGTCAAAGATCAAACTACAGCCTTTTTCAGAACAGTTCTGTGAGCAGAGTAAACCAGTATGAAGATAGTAGCCTTCTGAATGACCCTGCTGACAATTGTGATAATGCTGGAATGAGTATGAACGGAGTTGGTGAGCAGATAAATGCACCATACTGGGACATGGAGTCTTTGATCTTGTCTCAACCTGGTGCGTTCAACAGAACCAAAGCCCACAGTGAACGCTATGAGGAAGAATGGAATTCCAGTTCCCAGCAGCAGGATGCAATAGAAAATTATGGTACCATAGGAGGGAATCCTCAGAAACTTGACTCTTTCTCTGAGGCATTTTCTGGCCGAAGCATTTCTAGAATTAATCAAGTTGATCAGGTTGGATACAATGTTGATCCAAACAACTCTCCCACTATTCCACCTCTTCCTTCCCTCTCTTTCCCTCTGGTTCTGAGTCCTCCTCCTACGCCTCTTCCTCAGCCATCTCTTTCTCCTCCTAAACGGGGTCTTTATCCCCCTGCTGCACAGTCTCTGTGCCAAACACAATCACAGTCCCCTTGCGAAGGCTCTTTGCGGTTCTTTCCATCTCTTTCTTGTACCAGTTCTATTCTTCCTGGGGTTTTCCCTCATACTCATTGGCTCCCACTTTCCACTGACACCAGTGGGAGTGGAGACATAACACAGCATCTCCCCCAAGACCCAGGTCCATCTGCAGTCTACCCAGAGGGGGTGGGGATTCATGTAAGACAGCAGAGTGCTACAGAGGGAGACACAGGTAACTGAAGTAGCTCTTAAGAAAAATGCAGATTTTGTTTGATAATGTAAGAACTAAATTTCTGATAAATCCAGAGTCTCTCCTCTGTCAGACTGTTCTCTAGAGGCTTCTCCATGTTCACCTCTGGTGCAGCATCCACCCCCACAATCTGTTCCAAATCTTGAGAGGGAGCATTGCCCTGTGACCTCTGAACATCACATGACGTGGTCCCAGGTAGATATTCTGTGTCAGCTCTCTTTAATGACTAACCTGCACAATTATTTCATTTTTAGCACTCATCTGTAAACCTTTTCCCCACAGATGATGCTGTCATCTCAACCTTTTTGCCCGCCAATCCATCACCTGAACACTCAGACAGAGGGGCTGATGGTGCAGGAGGACACAAAGCCCATTGCAGGGTTGCAGCGAACACCTTTTTTATGCATGTCCAGCTCACAGGTATGAAGGATTCATAATAGGAAAATACTGATCACTAGTACCAGTAGGAAAATGAGGCTCAGTGAATGACACCAAATTATGGACTTTTGGAATTTTGGTGTTATTAGAATAGTCCCTTGGCAATCTACACTGGAGTTCCATTCCACAGTGTCCTCCGGTCAGGAGCACTGGGGGAAGATCGGCAACATGTGGCTCGTCACTATAGTCCACTTCCCATGCTGAATCCCACTCGCAGTGGAACAGGGCTGTACTGTAATCTGCTGCCTCCAATGAACCACCAGGAACAGTGGTCAGAAGAAACAGGACATCGTGCTCAACAGCGGTGAGCGTGTTTGTACTGTCTTTTAGAATTGAGTCATCTTCAGCTCTTGTGTAATGTACTGTAGTACCCTGTAGCACCCTGTACCCTGCTGCTGCACAACTCATCAAATAAGTTACATTTAAAAATAACTGAAAAGGAATAACGCACTATAATTTTAAGCAACTGACTCGTACTCTGCTTTTCCTTCACACACAAAAACCAGGCAAGTGAATATAGGGTCAGAGTTTCAGGCTGAGATACCTGATCTGCTTGAGCAGGAGGAGATAGAGTTGTTGTCTGAGGAACCACTTTTGGAGGAGTTACTTTGGAAACCATGGGCGGACTTAGATGGGAATGATGACCTACTAGAGCAGGGTAAGTAGCCAAGTAAAGAAACGTTAACATTAAACTATACTGAAAGTACTTTTACACTTTTAATTAGACCTGCACTACATAGAAGTAGCCTAAAGCTTTCTCTTAACTGATTGAAGTCAAATGTCTGCCAGAAGGACAGATTTTGAGATTTCTTTTAGGTCTTATTAGATTTGCTTCATTCTTGCCGCTATCCATGTGTATACCCAATCTACTATAGAGAGTAAGGAGCACATGTGGGACCAACATGTACTACCATGTGTTCTTCCTGTTAATATAAAAGTATTTTTGTTGTGGATCTCCCTGTGTATTCAGTTTAACTATTTAATTTACAGTCATGCAAAGGTTAATATTTCTTTACCTTCACCTTACATTCCACAGTCTATAGCTTATACATTTCCCTTACACACTTTGAAATACTCTGTACCACTTTTTTTATATTCATTTCTACTGAGGGACTTCACTTCCCTTTTTGGCAAATTAACTACAGTACATGCTTTACTGTATTTAAACTGGGGAATACTTGATAGACTTATCAGGTCTAGAAGGTTTAATTTGGTCTTTGTTCAACTCCTTAGTCAGCTCAGCAATGTGTTTTAATGTTTCTTTACATGCTACTATACTACCACCATATTTAATTAAACAACTAAAAGCACAGTTCTGACATTAGCTAATCACATTTCAAAGATGATGTGGCATATTTTCAATTACATTACAGAATTTATCTGTCCATAAAACTTGGCAACGTGCTACTCTTCAGTTCTGTAGGCTTATTATTATATACACTTTCTGCACTTAATTATGGCTTTGAATTTTTTTGTCATGCCTTTGCATGTTTAGCTGTCAAAGGTGTTCACAATTAGACTATGTATTGTATAAAAAGGGTATGAGTACTGTACAGGTGCACCTTAAAAAATTTGAATATTGTGAGAAAGTTCAATATTTTCCATCAGTTATTTAAGAAAGTGAAAATTTAATATATTCTA
>JAOTRR010000047.1:11783968-11799365 GCA_028570945.1 Gogo arcuatus | reverse complement strand
ATATATACACACACACACACACACACACATACACACATACACGTGTGTGTGGGTATGTATATGAATGAGAGAGGGGGAGAGAGAGGTTATATTTCTGGATACAAGCTAAATTAGACAATTAAAATTCAATCAAAATTCTGTATTAACAGTCTTTATTTAATAGACTCTTTGAAGGTATAGGATGTTCTATCAATGATAGGATATTGTATCACCAAATACTTCACCTTTTTTTATTCTCTCATCTCCTCTTAGTTGTGGAGGAGATCAAGTCCTTAAGGCAACTCCATTTTCAGAGTCTCACTGAACTTCTAAGACACCATAATGTCCAGAGGAGGAGTCTCACAAAACTGGACTATGCAGAGAAACAGCAGTCTTCCTCAAACAGTCATGGCTCTGGAGATGACCACACCCACTTTGAACACAAAGTAACAGTAGCAAGTTCTCAGAGACAAGAACCAAGATGATATTCAGATGAATAGAAACCAAAAGGTCCTGTTATTTTATGAACTACAGCTACAACTTTTGAGAAGGTCCACTAAAATCTCCTAAATATGTAAGAAGTACTTTTTGATCTCACTGCAGATTTAGAAACTTTTAGTTGCATAGGTATTGCACAGTCATTCTAATGTATTTCACTGTATTTTATTCACTTTACTCTGGACCTCTACTTGAGAAATTAATATATAGTACATTTTTATGTCCAAATATTTCTGCTTGGTTTAATTATTGTAATTGCTTTATTGTTCCTCTGAGGATGCTGCCCTGAATAAATTGTACACTAAAGATGAGGCAGCCTGTGTTTGCCAAAGGTGTGAGATTTTAGGATGGTGTTATGAGGATATAAGCCCTTCATTGTATATGAAAACTATCTTGGCAATAAGTGAACATAATTTCCCAGGACACTGTACAGAAACACTCAACTCAGTCCCTCTCAGGCCCAGTTCTATAAAAAGTATTAGAATTTTACTGTAAGCCCAGAATAAATTAATCAGTGAAGACAAAGTTACCTTGTGGTCTTTCAGCAATAACACTGTGGAATACAGACAGAGATGAGGCAATGGAACATTACTGTATAAAAAGGTTTAATTTTTGAAAATACATATTTATATATATACACAACAAATGTAAAACAAAAAACATGCACATTCATTAGACATTAAAAATCCCTTGAGCAAACACACAGATCTTGGAGAGAGGTCTGGCGTCCTTGTATGGTGGGTTACACTTCAATATAAATTAGATTAAAACCAATGAGGATAAAGTATCCAAAACATCACTGAGCCAAATTACTGATGTTATGATACTAAGGCTCTGTAGGTCAACATTAAACATGCAGATACTTCCAATTAGAATATGTTAACAACATTAGCTGTAAAATAGCAACTTATGGTCTAGCAAGGTCATGTACAGCAGTAAAAACTGTAGCATGTAATCCTGTTTAAGATACTAGGCTTTTGCTACTAAGCCAAACCTATACAGGACCATTGCTTGTAATGCTAAAATGCACACACAAATTAGCATTTTGATGTCACTAGCTTAACATGAACATGCGAATCCAAAAAAAAGGGTAATATTTGATGTTCAAAACCTGCAGTCCTGAAGGCAGAAAGTAGACTGAAGATGGGAAGGAACATAAAGTTGTTCAGAATGGCCCTATTAGAATGCAGGTGCACGGTCTGAATCCTACACCGACTGCTCAAGGCACATTGCGTTCTCTTGCTCAGTGCACACACAAACACACACTGTGCTACTTATTTTCTCTTGGGGATTTTTCCAAGGTCTTGACTTCTTACCCCACTTTATGGTTAGAGGTCAATGAAATGATGGAAAAACAAAACTCTGGAAGATCAAGTCTAATCTCAATGTGGATATTCTAAGCATAATTTGCTCAATCCTTTTAAACACAGCAAAAGCCATTCGCACATGTTAAAAGAATACAAGATGAATACAGGTTTAAAAGTGTGGCTTTCTTCCTCTGGTTAGAAATTGCACCAAAAGTATATGTGAAATTGTGCATAACTTGTAATTGTGCTGGTTTGCAACTGCAGTTTTGGGTGGTAACAGGGATAGAACGTCCATTGCAAAATTGCAGTTCCTGCATCCTCCCAGTTATTACTCAAATCCCTGATGCAACATGCCTAATACAAACACTCATTTCCTGGTTTTGGCATTTCTTCCCACCATCCAAATATATTGTATTTAGAGGGGGGGAAAAATGATATATGTTCCTAATCAACTTCCTTACTTTCAGTCACTGGTTAGGTCAGTTTTACTTAACTTTGGTAATGTCTGTCTGTCTGTCTGTCTGTCTGTGCATGTACTTGCATACAAGTCCTTAAAGGCCTTGAGATGAAGATACAAACAATACTGCAATCAATTAGACAAGCAATAAATGAAATAAAAGTGACCAGCATATAATCTATGAACTATTTGGCTCACCCTACCTTGTCAGTCATCAGTGTCTCTGCCCTAAAAGAGCAAGAACAGCAGCTTCGGCAACAGTCCAAACTCTAACATAAGTTTGTAAAAACTACTTTCATTGCCTGAAGGGTTTGTTGGAGTCAAGCTATGACAGGTCCAGCCGTTGTCATCTGTCACTCTGTTGGGACGGTGGGAATGGAGAGAAAGTGCCTTCTTGTTGGTAGGATCCCACAGGGGTCAAGAGATCCAGTAACTGGGAATCTCACTGCCAGTTTTCACTGGCTGAGCCACGCCTGGTGATGGCTCTCAGAGGACTGCGGGAAATTGAGCCCTTCTTCTTCCAACGGACTGCATACACAGACGACAGATGCATGATATTACATTCAAGCACAAAATATTACATGCTTATAAAATGTAGAATATAATATTCCCCATTCATTCATAAACAGTTTGCCTTCATTATTGTAAGCAGCAGATAAGCTTCCCTCTGTCCTCCTTACCTTTCCCCAAACTGGCTGGCAGTGTCAATCCTTTGGCACCAGCAGGGGTGATGTCAGTCTCAGCCTCCTTAGCGATGCCCTCTGCCTTTGGTAGTGTAGCACAGCCATCTTGCCAGTCGTTTAGTGCCCTCTGAAATGAGTCCGCCAGGCAGGCTGTCATATCCTTTGCCCTTTCCACACGACTACACCAGAACACCCTACACTGCAGCTGTTGACCAGGTTGCCTGCAGATATAGAGGAACACATTGGGATGGGCTGTGTGTGATGCGCAGTAGGCAATGTCGTGCAGGTAGGTCTTGGTGAGCTGCCTCCCTGTGCTCAACTCTTTCACTTCCACATATCGTGGCCGCACCACCAGTGCATGGTCTTTGGACAACTTTCCAGGCGCACCGTCCAGGAGCCGGTTGATTGCTTCCTCAGCCTGCTCCAGATCTAAGGAGAAGATCTTCTTGGTGCCTAGATAGTGCACTTTGAATATGGGGTCCCCATGGGAAAGACTCTCTGTGCGGTCTCGTTTAAAGTGTCTGCGCAGGGCTGCAGGAGAGTTCTTCAGGGCCTGCATCAAATGGAAGGAGGCCAGAGACATGTTGGGAGAAGCCTGAATGTGACAGACACTTTTTAGGAGAAGAGGGGTCCTTCTTCCCTTTACCCAGTAATCGTCACAACACAGTGTGTTAGGATTCACCTCCAGGATCTGGGAGAGAAAGAAAATGGAAATATATCAAATGGACATCAAAATGGGATACATCACTGCTATATCATTACTGTATACTATGTTACATGATAGGATTTGTCTGGGAAGGACAATAATGAAAGCATGGCAATGTGTAATAACTACCCCTCTTGTGAGAAAGTGAATCTGAATTTTCATTTCTATCTCAGATTTTCATATCACTCAAAAATCACACACTAATCATGCAAATAGCAAACTACCCAAGTTAGCAAGAAGAGTCATTTTTTTAGCATGTCGAACCGCAAGTGGCACATGGTTAATTGGCTATATGTAGCTAAAAGCTCTACTCTGCATTTTATCATTTCAGGGCACTTTTACATTATAACACATTATATCAGTTCAGTAAAAAATTATAATTTACAGTTGCTAATTGCCCTAAAATTGTGGGAAAAAAACATCAGAAGTCTATAGTTACAAGGTTAACTACCTAGGTTTTACATAAAATGCAAAAATTAAGAAACATTTTTAAAACAAATTTTTAACCATAAGCCTTATTTGATATGTGATGGTTCCCTCTGCCATTCCTGGATTTGAACCTTAACCACTGAGCTGTTATTGCCTCATTAACTAAAATAAGCAATGTACAAAAATCAGCTGTTACCTCTAAAGACAGGTCTTGCTAAATACTTTACCTGGTCAAACAAGCAGACCTGATATTTGACACATGTACGTGACAACAATATTAACTAACCCTGGAGTCATGCAACAGTTACCGCTTTTGTTTTCAATTACTGAAAACACTTCACCTTTTTGTCCCAGCACACCGCATTTACACTGCAGTTCAAACCATTGTTTGGTGTTTTTCCGCTTTCTCCTTTCTGACCCATTATTTCACTATTCCTGACTGCTTCTGATGTTGAGCAGGAACAGAACCACCAACTGTTAAGGCTGTGATAGCCATTGTTGAACCAGTCACAGACAGGATACAGCTTTAGTACACATCCCGACCAGCCCCACAAATATTTCTAGTCCAAAGAACAATGACATGCCTGGTTGTATAGATCACATGTAAGAAACAAAAACAGGAGATAACTTAACAGTGATACAATTCCAGGTAAGACTGTTGGATCCATGTGCATCCCCAAAGAGAAGACCATCTCAATGACTTACTGAATAAGTGTCAACTTTGATCATAAGGAGAAACAGGTGTACTTCAGGGAATGGGAAGGTGTGCTGGGTTGAAACATTACTAGGTAATACATTTGCTATGATTTTGCTATATCATGTAAGAAAATAGAAACCCCAGAAGATTAAACTTTCATTGGCTATTGTTCTGACATTTATCTCCTCAGGTCAGTTATTCTTATTGTCCTGTCAGGGATATTAGATGGGGCTACTAATTAAAACACCAGGTTTAATTTAAAAGTAAAGGCTTATATATACAGAATGTGTGTATACACACACACACACACACACACACACACACACACACAGAGAGTGAAATGCAATCAACCCACAACTGAATGAGTACTGTTGCCTTTAAAGCTAAAATATCAACACATTCATTATACAGTAATGGTTGAAATAAAATAAAGCTAAAATAAACACAGGTCAGTATTTCTAAGCTGGTTAATTCATGACACAATGCCACATTAGATGTTTAGTCTAAAGCTTCAAGTTCATTTCTGCACTTTTTTTTCCAATGTAAAGTTTCCAACAAAAACACGCTTTACAAACTACAGTGAAAAATAAAATAACAGAACAAGAAATAAAACAATTTACCTATCATCCGCTCTTCCTACGTTTCCGTGTCCGTACGAAGTAGAAAAAGGAAAATGTTTTTCCTCCCAGTATCGCCAAGTTGCTTTCTCACATTTACAAATCAGTCACTTCTTTAGGTTTGTTGCTTTTTTTTTTAATGACCAAAATGCTGATAGCGATTTCAAAAAGTGCCTTGACGTACTATTTTTTGTTTAATCAAGAACGAATAACTTCGTGAATTGTTTTTTCTCAGCACCGTGGAGCATTCAGGCGCACACACACACGTGCTCCCTCTCCTTTCCCTTCGGACTTAACCTCAGTATGTCGGACTGAACGCGCGTCCACGATCCTGAATTTGAGATGCGCGGGCACGCGCACCACCTTCCCTCTGCGTCACCACGAAGCGAGAGCGTGCGAGGGGCGGGGCCGCATTCAAAAAGTCGCCTACTAGCACACTAAGTAGCGTGTGTCAAAAGAGTACGTCATACCATTATACCTATGTGTGTTTTTTTTTTTTTTTGCGTTTGTTGCGTTTATGAGTCAGTCTGAAGGAGTTTTTAGCATAAATATAGCATAAAATGGCGTTTTTCTGTATAGGCCTATTATTTAGTATGGTAGTATGTGGCTTTGTGACGTGATGTGAGAGGTTGGTCAAGGCTAAAATGCACGAGCTCTCTTCAAGTGTTGGTGTTTGTTATTGTTTTTATTTCCTTATACCTGTGTGAAAGCCAAACTGCCAACAGTCACCTAGCCAATATGTAAATACACAGATATGACAGGCTTGACTGTGGGGATTGACCAGAGAACACAACACTATTTTTGCATGTATTGCTGGACGCACAAGGATGTCTGTACGGACTGACTGAAGAGAAGGATACAAAAACACTAATATACACTCATATGCAAAAATCTGCATAAGATCCTATTTGTTTTACCCCCCTCTGTCCTGCTGACTGAACACTGACAAACTGCAGAACGTTTAATTGTTCACTAGATTATCTGATATTGCTGATGAACCGAGTATATTAGCTACTGTTTCTCTCAGGCCTTTCTGAGAAACCAGTGAAGTGAAACAGGCTAAACAGGACCATGTGTTGTGGACTTGGAAGAGAACACAGAGCTTCTGTGTAATCAAGTCATGGGTCTGTGTGGCACACCCACCTCCCTACTTTTAGCAGCACAGCAGTGCCATTATTGAGGTACAAATGAGGCCACTTACACCCCCTACTCCCACTAACACAAATGCACACACCACACCACATAAAAGCATGGTTTTCCTGGCACTTGCCTTCTATACTAAGTATGAGAATGACTGACTTCTTGTTAGAGGTACAGCACTTGACAGAACTTAACAAGAAAAAAGTCCTGCTCTTGGTGAGGGTGGGTCTGGAAATAGGATTTTCTGTCTGTTGCTTCTTTCTTTGATTGTATTTCAGGTACCTAACATTTGATATCTTTGCTTGATGGGAAGGCATACCTGTGTACCAGTCAACGGTTTTGAAAGGGTTTGATTGTTTACTATTTTCTACATGTAAAATTTTAGGGGCATTTAGTATAAGCTATGAAATAAAATATCATAATAATATACAATGACCAAATAGTGTTAAACAAATCAAAACTATTTGGACTCGGCAGAGTTGCCTTCCAGGTGCTTTGCACACTTCTGCTGTTCTCACAACCAGCAACATGGGATGTTTTTCCAATAGTCTGAACACTTCTTACTTTTCCTAAGTTGTAAATGAAAACAACTGAAAATTTGTATGGTACAATGCAATTAGTGCCATTCTTTCTGCATAACACTGGTTTAAACATTATCAGCACCTCCATAATTACTATTTAGTGAACCCTCCCCTGGAGAGAATGTCTAAGAAGGTTAGAGAAATTGAGAAGGTGTAGGGAAGGTGCAGCGTAGGATCACTCCTTCATTCAGAACACTCTAAGCTTCTTTAAAATCTTAGGCCAGCATATGGACTGTCCTCAGACCACTGGTCCAAATCTGAAGATTGAGATGGCCATAGGCAAACACTGATTTTCCCTCGATCATTTTTTGTTGATTTGGATGTATGTTTGTGGTCATTCTCTTGCTGAATGATCCATCCATGGAGAAACCTTAACCTCCTGGCAGAGGTAACCATATTTTGGGCTGAAATATCCTGGTACTTATGGCGCCATCACAGGATCACAAGAGCTACCATATTTTACATCAGATTCATATATTTTCATTATATGTAGCCCCCCTTTTCACCAAAAATGTCAATTATGTGCAAAATGGTCCATTTTCTGTCTCAACCGACCACAACACACAATGCCAATTGTAGTTCCAATTATGCGTAGTGAAGTTCAAGCACTGCATTTTTAGGTTACTTTCAGGGAAGGTGATTTCAAAACATGACAACCACAAGACTCAACTAAAGTCTGCAATTCTAAAACTGTTATCTTTGGGACCTTTGGATGCTTTACAATTCTCCTCATTGTGTGAAAGGTCAAAATATTCATGCATTCTCTTCCTATAAAACTATTATCAAATATAGTTTTATATTTGTCTAATTGTCTATATAATCCTGAGTGTTACTGTATAATTTTCCTATAACCTTAAACAAAGGGAGAAAACATCGACAGGAAAAAGTCGAAAAATCAAATGCAAATACACTTAGTGATGTATTTACCACCAGTCCCGTGTGGCACTGCTCCCCAACTAATTACTTGTTTCCCTTCCGTCATTTCCTCCTTTCACAGTGAGAGAACATGGCACTAGTAGCTTGATAACGTTCAGTATAGTAAACAGTATTTCAGCATTTGAGTACTCAGAATACATTTGTGTACAGTATATTTGTTGTAGAGAATTTCTGACCATTGAAAACAACTGTTAATCTTCCCAGGATCTGTGCAAAAACATTAATGATTATCTTGAGCAGCTGTATGGGTTCTTTGTACCACTCTCATGATTATCATTTGTTCTGCTATGATTACTAAGAGACAAGGCAAATTCAAATGCACCATGTACTATAACAAGCCAAGGGTGTATTCTTTTTCCTGAATCAGTAGGATGATATAACCAAGACAACCACCCATTGTTTCTGCATAGGCCACCTATCCAACTTATGTCTTATTGGACAAAAGTAATTAAACATAGAAGAACTTTTCAACAAAAGTGGGAAAATCTAAAAGATAAACAGAGAACATCAGTTCACAAAGTAGTCCTCAGTTAAAGATACTATTTTGACAACATACCATGACCTTGTAGAGGTGGTGTAGTGAAAACTTCATTATACTTAGATCATATTGTGAGAGAACATTTTGACAACTCAACTTTTAATTTACTATATTCGTCTTCTTTCTATTTTCTGTTCAGATTTTGCAGTGATTAAGGTTTAATGGAGTTTGTGTGAATAGGGCTGATGCCAATTTAATTATTTATTGAGGCTGCATCAGTAACATCACTAAAACAGAGTGTGTATCTAATTTAAATACAATTCATGTGGTCAAATGTGCTGAGTCATCACTTTATACACAATGTGGGTAATTTCAATGATTGCATAATATATCCTATTTTTAACACTTACATACTGAGTCTGTGTGTTCGCATACACACAGACTTAAGCATTCATACACACAGGCTTCCAGTTGAGCAGTTATGGACACGCACACATATACGCACAACTTATTTTTGGCAGTGGTGCCATGTGAATCAGGGTAAACATGTAAATATGCACTTTGTATGGAGCCAAATTAATCAGATTTGCCCTAGGCAAACATGGCATTTAACACATTTCAGTTTAGTTTAATTGGTGGTGTGTTTAATAATTAGCTTTTAGATTTTAGTGCTCCTTGATACAGTAAAGAATTAAACAATATTGCATGACCAACAGTACGAATATACCTGAATAGCTCTGTGGGCTCGTGCCTGCGGTCGAATCACAGTCATGCCGACATCATTAAAGCTGAGTTTCCTCCTTTGAGATGCTTTGCCGGGCCTGTACTGTAGCTGCCTTCAGTTGCTGCTTCTTTGTGGGTCTTTCTACCTTCAGTTTTGTCTTCATTAAGTGAAAAACATGCTTCCTTTCCCTTCCTTTCCTTCTCTATACCCTTATCTTCCCATCATTCTGATACAAGTTAATCTTGGTTCCATCTGTCCAAAGAATCTTGTTTCAGAATTGGGCAGGCTTTTTTTGTTTGTTTTGTTTTTACACGTTTTCTAGTCTAATCTGGCCTTTCTGTTCTTGAGTGTTACCAGCAGTTTGCATCTTGAGGTAAACCCTCTGTATTTACATTCATGAAGGCGTCTCTTAATTGTAGACTTTGACAATGATACACCTTCCTCCTTGAGAGTGTTCTTGGCTAGATGTTCTGAAGGGGTTTTCTTCACCAAGAAAATAATTCTGCAATCATCCACTTTAGTTGTCTTCTGTGGTCTTCCAGGCCTTTGGATGTTGCTGAGCTCACCAGTCTATTCCTTCTTTTTAAGAATGTACCAAATTGTTGATTTGGTCACTCCTAAAGTTTCTGCTGTCTCTCTGATAGGTCTATTTTATTTTTTCAGCCTAATTTTGGCCTCCTTCACTTGCATCACCACCTCTTTGGACAGCATATTGAGAGTTCCCATGAACAGCTACCGAATGCAAACTCAACATTTGGAATCAACTCCAGACCTTTTATATCCTTAATCTCTCGTGAAATAACAAGGCACAGGTCACACCTGGCCATGAAACTGCTTGTCATTCAATTGTCTAATTACTTTTGAGCCTGTGAAAATGGAGGGACTATGTAAAAAAAAAAAAAATGGTTGTAATTTCTAAATGGTTAATGCAATATTTTTGTTATGCCTCTTGAATTAAAGCTGAAAGTCTACACTTCATTCACATCTTGGCTGCTTCATTTCAAATGCATTGTGGTGGTGTACAGAGGCAAAATTCCAAAAATTGTATCACTGTCCAAATTCTTATGGACCTGACTGCATGGGGAATAGATTGTTTCTGTAGTTTGTAGATTCTCGTGTATTACAGATGAACATACAGATGTTAAGCCTCTCTTGGCTTAACAGATGTGTTTTTGACACTACAAAACCTGATTTGTTTAAAACCTTCACAGTGTGAAACCTTATTTAATTGTGTATATGATGTTAAATAGGCTAGTTGGTTCCTAGTTCAAATTACTCCACTAAATTAATTAAATATTACTCAAATCATATCCTAATTTTTAATTATTCACTCTTAGGGAAAAAAAGGTTCTTCAATTGGTCTTTATATGCTTATTGGATATTTAAGGGGTCTTGGCTTTGTTTGGATAGGGGAAAAACTGACATTCTTGCACAGATTACAATGAAATATATTTTTGTTTTTATTGTTAGGATTGTGTTACCGACAGACTGAGTGTTATTTGTTTGCTTATAGTGTTCGTGTGACCTTTCAATGACCTAAAACAGCATGAAGATTCCCAAATCTCACAAGTCTCACACATACACAGAAGCATGAAGTCACACACACCCTTGTGGCCCAGAGCCAAAATACAGTGTGCAGTCTTGTGTGCATGTGTGTGAGAGGGAAGAAGAGAAAATGTGCGAGAGAGCTGATGAACTGAGAGATCACGGAAAAAGAGAAGAAAACGAGTGACATTAAAGTTAAACCTATTTATGTGGGTTTGTCGTCATCTCTTTAGGATCTGCCCAGGACATTTGTAAAGGAAAACTGGCGTTCTTAAGTGTACGCCTATTTTATCTGTTTTCTATTTACTCCAGAGTGTCCAGAGTAACACAGTTTTAGCCATGCTAGTTACTAAATGTATCTACAACAGTACAAGTATGATTCATTTTCAACTCCAACAGTGTTTTAAACATATTATTGTTTGAACACTAAAAATTTTTTTCCAGACTTGCTTGTCTGACAGACATGTGGATGGTTTTGCTTGTTTACAGTAGCCGTGTGGTTCCACATGTTGACACGAGTATTTTAATAACAAATGTGTGCATATTAAATAATTGCTTGTTTAAATACAAACTCCAGCAGCAGACAGGCAGTTATACTTCCTGTAACCCGTGTGTCCTCATTTTTATGTGAAGGTCAAGGGCTTTGGTTATTCTTACCAGGAGTTATTATTATTATTATTTTGTATAAACACTACTGGCACTTATCACTGTTTTAAGTAAGATTTCTAAAAGTGTTCTGAAATTGTATTTTTTAATGACAATTTACAATATGTTTGTCAATATCTTAAATGCAAGTTAAGGTCTTTTTTTTTTTTTCAATTTAATTAAACATTTAACATGTCAAAAATGATTTACTCCTCAGAGTGGTAGAGTAGTGAAATATCTTTACCAATATTCCAATATAGTGTAAAAGTGCAACTATGCAGCAAGAAGGTTAGTGAAACCTCCTTGCTGCTATAATCAAGAAACATCCATATAAGGAAAGTAACAAGTAACTGTAATTACCATATTTGTGTGAGAGGATGGACATGAGCTCATTAGTCATGTGACTCAGTCCCTTATGACTGCTGGTGTTATGTTAAACCTTGACCACAAATATGTTTAAAGTTGCAACATATTAACTCTTTATATCCCAACAGATTCCACTTATTTAGCTACACAGTGACACAGGGACATAACAATGAGTTATCAAGAATAGGAGTAATCACAAAAAAATGTAACCTTTTACAATTTTTCGTTTTACTACTTATCTGGATCAGGAAATGTTAATAGGCCAAGTAGATATCTGGGCATTGCTATGGTCTGGATGGACATGTGCACATTTTAGGGGCTGATGCAACCAATCTGATCTTGTTGAAGACTTTAGCCAAATTTGTAGGAATTACAATGAGTGAGGATTTAGTTGGCTTTCACACAGATTAAGTTGTAAGAAAAGCAACTACTTCTAAAATTTATTCCTCAACCTAGACTTAACCCACTTAAACCGTTTCATAAGAGTTTGTAGTTGTGAAACCATGTTGATACTAGAGGGGAAAATTACATAATAATAGCACAGGCTATAATTATATTCAACATGCAATTTAATGAATACACTTATATATGAATATGTTAATGGGGAAGAAGCTTTAACCCAACAAAGGTTATTTTGTCAGCTATAGTTGGCTACAAAAAGTAGCTGCAGTATCTGAAGTATCTAATCTTGGTGGCATTAGTAAGAAAAACACAGCAGTAGGGAACATCACGTCATAGACTAATCAGGAAAAGGAGGCAACTTCCTGTGTTGCACAAAGTTGCCTCAGTAGCCGTCTATCTGGTTACTCATGTGCTGCTCTGGAGTCTGTTTTCACCTCAGCATAATGTGCTATTATCTTTGAGGATGCTGACCTTAGATCAGTCTTATGAATTTTTACCTACATTCTCTCTAGGAAGGACAATTTAAAAGTGATACAAAAATAAACACTATCCCCACATCATACCCACAAAGATTTTTTTTAACACAGTCATGATTGCACATTATTTTCCCAAATGGCAGCTTATAAGAATTGATTTACATTTAAATGGTTTACAAATGTGGCACACGACTGGATACAATACACTAAGAAATTTGATATAATAGATAACAACCCATTTTTAAAACCAAATATAAAATATTACTGTATATTATACCTAGAGGATAGCTTAAAAGAAAAAGAAATCTGGGATCATATTTACAGACATCCATGTGTTAATTTAGGATCAACCACTCCAGTCCTGCGTGACTGAATTATCATGCAACAAAAACTGTCCTATGGTCATCAGTCATTACTTTCAGAATTGCCTTCAGGTAATGTGGAAGCTGATCTAGCTCTGTGGGTTTAAAGAAAAAAAAGGGTTTAAAAATGTGGGCATTAGACTACACCCATCAGCATACTGGCTGAATTTCCCCCTGTAGTTTCGTAAAACTCCATTTGCCAGTTTTATTGTGTTGAGCAAAAACTGCTAGGCATGACACTGGCATTGAGTTTTATATAAATTTTATGCGTTTCCTGGAGGTTTTTTTGTATATGAAGTTTTAAGGCCAGTTAGTAGATGTAATAGTTCTTGGTATTTTACTAGCTATTGGAACTACTATACCTTAGACATGTAAATATACATTTATAATATTTAGTTTCTTTTCTTTTTTTAAGTTGTTTTCCTTTTTGGATTTGTTTGGCTTATGCTCCTTTTGATTGCAGTTTTTTAAAAATAATTTTTTGTTAAATTAACTTTTTTTAAAATCTTTTTATAAAAACTGTAGACTAAACATGACTAAAAGGCTAGGCTAACTATTCCAAACTTTGTTTTTCCACTTCCACATTCTGCTTTTTTGTTTCTGTTTTATGTTGTATCAGATATTTCCTATCCATGTAATAAACACTAGACAATTCTCATAGGCTTTTATATGACCAACCTCTCACATGCTACACTCAAAACAACATACTACTGTACAAATTAATATAAAAATAGTAGGGTGTATTTTTTTAGACAATATATTTAGCATAGAAGTTGTAGTGTTGTGCAGAGCCACAGACTCATTTTCCAACATACAAAACAGGGAAAGGAAGTTCATCCATCCATTATCTATACCACTTACCTGTCACAGGGGAAGCTGGAGCCAATCCCAGCTGACTTCAAGCAAGAGGCAGGATACACCCTGGGCAGGTCTTTCAATCTCTCACAGGGCTAACACAGAGACAAACAACCATTCACACCCATTGGAAATTTAGAGTACCCAGTTTGCCTAATCTGCATGTCTTTGGACTGTAGGAGAAAACCAACACAGGCATAACATGCAAACTCCACACAGAAAGGCCCTAGTCAGGGTTTAAACCCAGAACCTTCTTGCTGTGAGGTAACAGTGCTAACCGCTGCACCCCAGTACCACCCTAGGAAGGTCAACCAAAAATAAAGAAAGAAAGAAACCGTATATGATCCAAGTAGACACGTTCTGCTCCTGTAGTCCAAGTGTATGTCTGAAAGCACACAGTATACACCATATAATTCTCTACTTAGGGAGTTTTAAATGTTTTTTAACCAGGAAGTGTAGCATAAAATAACCAGCCTATTCCTGAAATCCCAGTAACAAATAATGTAGAGCAGTAGTTCTCAGTGAGGTTTGGGGTGTTACAGTGATGGAAATCACAACCCATTATCATATAAGTTGTTACATTTATTATTGGATTTTTATAGTTATTATAAGAATAGTAATTAGTGATAATAATAATAATAAGAAAGCACACTAATTAAACAAACTACAATTACAAACAACTACTCTTTTATGAGTTGACAATAGATCTATGAAACAAATAATGCAAAATATAATATAATTAAAGATCAAATAACTATGAAAAGGTTTTTTATAAACAAAAATAAAGGCCAATGAAACTGCGTCGTAGCCTATGGAAGCCCATTTCGCCACCTAAAAAAATGAAGTCACATAGTATGTCATAATAATGAGAATGTATCTCATAATTATGACATCATAATAAAGACTTACTTATTTCATTATTAGATAGTAAGTAGTAAGTATTTCAATATGAGATAGTAAGTCATTATTATGAATACTTAAGTCATAATTATGAGATACTAAGTCATTATTATGAGATAACGTCATAATTATGAGATGCTAAGGCATTAAGAAGATTGAAAACTACAATTATGAGATAGGATCTCATTATTATGAGATAAAAAAATCATAATTATGGGATCCCAAGTCATAATTATGAGAAACCTTCACATTATGGTGGCGGAAACGGGCTTCCATAACAGCCTACAGCCTACAGTACCAAGAGATATGAATAGCCTTTGGAGTTATTGCGTCGGCGCTGACGGAAAACCGTTACACTCATTTGTCTTGTGCGCATGCGCAGTGTTTTGTGTGTCACGGCTGGAAAATGACCAGCGTTCAAACAGCATCACATCACAGCAGGAGCACTGAGCTGTCGCTCCTCGTTACTTCAACACGGGACTATTAAAGGCGACAAGGGGCCATTTGGAGAGAAACGCGAGGGTGTGTGTGGAGTGACGGTGTAGCTCCGCTTATTTCCTCCCCTGTGTGTGTGTGTGTGTGTGTGTGTGTGTGTGTGTGTGTGTGTGTGTGTG
>JAOTRR010000047.1:11757613-11768517 GCA_028570945.1 Gogo arcuatus | reverse complement strand
TTTTGGTTCCAGCTGGGAACCAACTTTTCAGGTTCTGAACCAATTTATTTTTGGTGGAAATGCTCCGAACGGTTCAAAATTTGGTGCGCGAACAAGAATGGAACCAATTCCTCGTTGGTCGACAAGGTGTAAAAGAGAGCAAAATTGGGCAGTTTGCTCTCCCCTGTCAATTACAGCAACTGAGGTGGGGGAATAGCACTTTCCCCGAGTGTGGTGCAGTGGCTAGCACTGTTGCCTCACAGGAAGACGGTTCCGGGTTCAAACCTACCAGTCAACCAGGGAGTTTGTATGGAGACCTTTCTGTGTCTAAAGACATGTGGATTAGATCAACTGGCTACTCTAAATTGCCCATATGTGTGAATGTCTGTCTCCCTGTGATAGACTGGCAACCTGCCCAGGGTGTACATCACCGCTCGCCCAATGTCAGCTAGGATTGGCTCCTGTGGCCCGCAATGGATAAGTGGTATAGAAAATGAATGAATTTCCTTGTTTGTTGTATTTGAGCTAATACCTTTTTCAAACACCTTTCAAAAACATTAGCATGATGTTGGGTCACAAAAGAGGCACTCAATCAAGTGCTATATGCCTTTTTTTTTTTTCTTATTTAGTGGCATTCTGAAACACAAAGTAAAACTGAAAACAATGGAAGCCAAACAAAACTGAGTAAACTGTAAATGGAGTAATTGTTAGGAACTAAGGTTACTGTCATTGTACATAAGCATGTGAGTGTGTGAATGAGTCCATGTGTGAGTGCATGTGTATGGGTGGGTGTGTGAGTGGATGAGTCAGTGCGAGTGGGAGCATGTTATTTGTTATCTTGTATGGATGTGCAAGCTAAATCACTTAAAAATCAAATTACATAACCTTCCTAGTTAAAAAATAAGATTTGAGTAATAATAGCAGCCCAGTTAACACCAGATTTAGGCTTTAATTAGTCAACTAACCAGTTTTAATTGTTAATAATACAAATCACGACACTGTTTTACAGTCAGCAGTCTGTTATACAAAGCAAGACAGAAAAAACAAGTTGATAAAAATGTTTCAAAAGATGTAAATTGGCGAGAACGTTTGACTCGTTCATGTTTGAGAATCGTTTGGCTCGTTTAGCCTATAAGAGTTGTTGAAAAGGAACCGATTCTCTTACGAGTCTTCTGTTATATTTATAGAGGACGAGGAAGTGTGTGACTAGAATTCAGCAGCACAGGTCTGACAACTCACACAATCAGAACGTGATTAATTTTCAGCTGCAGTTTCTGGAAGAAAAAAAAGACCGTCTCCAGCTGTGAGTCTGTGGTGCTCTCTCACAGACAGACGCCAGTTTCGCGGCTGAGGCTACGGCAGTCACAGTGCGCGAGCTCACTCCGGGAAAACAGCACAGTGAGCGCGCGCTTGTTCTCAGCATCAGCAGTTCCGCTTAAAGATCTGCGAAGCGTGTGTGCACTCTGGACCAAACAAAAACGAAAATGTGCACGCACAACGCGTCCGGAATGACGGAGTGGAACACAGCGGAATGGTGAAGTTGCAGCAGCAGCCGTGCGTGACAATGCATCGGATAGTGCAGAGGAGGCGTGCTGGGCCGCTCCGTTCCGCGTGGTCGCTGCTCGGTGCCGTGGCGCTCGCGCTCGCCGCCTTCAGCGCCGTGTTCACTGCATGGACGTGGCGACAAACCCGAGACCTGACCAAGTCCGTCCAAAATCTGCGCGACCGCTTGGATCAGGTAGACTGTCCATCCTGCACAGAACGTGCACGTTTCTGGAGATCTCATCTGACATAACATCAACGATCCGCACTTTAACCACCAAAAAAATACCAGTTGAATATGATAAGGGCCATATACATCACCTAAACGTGTTGATTGTACAGTATTAACCTACCATATAACTGTTATTTAATATTTATTTCGAAATGCATTCCGAGTGCATTTATAATTATTGACTGTGGTCGCATCAGAGTGGCTGGGGGAGACTGTTACAGTTTTTTTCCCCCGTTCATAAGTGTTAACTAAATCAGCTTACAAACCTGGAGATACAGTGGCATGTCCAGATTTTTAGAAACGAGATGAATCTGTATAGGACAAAGTTGCATTTACAGCATATCTTCCTTTTTTTCTTTTTTGAATTTTGTAAGCAATGAATAGCCACATAATGAACTTCGGATTCATGTAGTGTATTACTTAAGACATTTGGCCAAATTACTACAGCTGGGATGTACATCAGCTTGAGGTAAATAGGATTTATTAAGTCTGTATGAAGTGCGTAGAAGGAATAGACTTCTCAAACGTCAGTAATATTGCAGGATCACTGCCTGGTCAAACGTCACCGCCGATTTAAGAGCTTTCCCTCTGGCTCAAATCCATTATCCTTCTTTACTTTCAGGAGCTGGAATGTAGCCTCCCTTAAACAGTTTACTACCCAGCAGCAGCAACTTACATTTGTGGGTAGGGACAAATCTGTCAGGAAGCAAACAAAGCACAGAAGTTTTAGCGCCGCTGGCCGGTCGGTAATAAACCCGGCTCAGAGTCCCGCTTGATAATTTTGCAGCTAATTGTGCATCCTGCAGGCCCACATTCTTCTAATGGCATTCACACGCGTGTCTGGGCAGTGCTTTATCCGTCTGGGTGCTTAGTGAGGGCATTTCGGGCAAAAGCACACATGCTGTGTTCTTGATTATACAAACAGCTGTGGTAGCACTTGTGGGGGTCTGTGGGGAGCGGGTTTTTTTTTTTTTTTTATCGCTCCAGTGGAGAGGCACTGCAAGTTGTGGCTTATTTGGCCTGAGCGTTTTTGCCAAGCCACGTTTAGCGCAATTTACTGGAACTGCCGGTTCACTTGGCGCGCGCATGCGCCCGAGCAGGCAAACGGAGCAGGCGAAAGCAGCCTGTCCAGCGTCTCCCATAAGAGTGTGTGTAATTATGGTGCAGTGATCGGTAGACTGCCATTCGCGGAGGAAGTGCAGTTGACTGCTACACAGTGCAAAGCTGCAGATGTGCATATTGAATGCGCACACACTCCACTCAGTACTTTTTTCATGGTTAAGGGCTCTATGTATTTTTTCTTATGTTTCTAAAAGGGAAAGTCTGTTGTTAGTTCTCTTAAGAGTTCCACCAGAAGGACGAACCGAAGAACTACACAGTATAGTTTGTTAATGGTTCAATATAGTTGGCATCTGCAGTAATTGCATTTGTAGAAGTCTGCAATATGCCTATGAGGCTGCTGTCCAGTTACTAAAATGTTTCATTGCTTGCTTGTCCAATATCATCAGTACCAGAGTGATGATTAAGCATTTCATTCACATGATCCCACAAATAACAATGCACACTAAGAGAAACGGGTTTTAGCTGTCTAAAGAGATTCTATTTTGAGCTTTTTTGATAGGAAAACCCTCTCTTGTAGGGTTCTACAGGGCCTTTAATGAGGTTCCACCAGAGGGAAAAAAAAAAACCCTGAAGAACCCTTGAAGAGGCAAGATGGCACCCACTTTCAGTTTCTAACAAAGTTACATCAAGTGTTCACTAATGTATTTTAATCCATTGCGATGGTAATATGAAGCAATATAACATTTTTCCATATATGTAACTTTAACAGACCCACATATGCATATGATCAGAAAGACATGCTGATTCAGCAAGCAGTTGAGCCACACATGACTCTGGCACTAACTTTAGGCTGCATAGTGACTCGAGCTAATTGTGCACTAGCCTCTGTGGCATTCACTGGATTTATGCAGTAAAAAAATTCACATTGCTCAAAGCATTTTTGTCAAATATTGCAGACTTGTTGCATTTCTTCCTCACGCAATACAGCTCTTATTAAAAAAAACCTGTTTGAATTGCTGACAAAGCTTGCAAGCTGGTCATAATTTTTTTTTTTTAACTTGTTTTTGGTCCAGTCTCAACGAGGCCGTTTAAACATGCCAGGAATCTGTAGCTTTTAGAAAATGTCTAATGTGTGGCAACTAGTTTTGTGAGTGACCTATTAATAGAGGCGTGTTGAAGTATATGCCAAGCTCCAGGAAGGGAGATGGTAGTGTTTGCTTGTGTCTGGTTCAGAAAAGTCTGTGGGTTTGATTATTTCGCAGGCTTTGCCTAGTTCGAATGCTGGCCACATGAAATCCCAATTAATATCAACACACTCCTCCTGTCTACCCACATGCCACATACCACATATTTATGTCCCCCAACCCCCTCTGTCTCTCTCTCTCTCTCTGTCAGGTAAATTTGCAGCGCAAGGCTATTGTCCAGCTTTTCCTGGAGAAGAGGGAGCTGCTGGAGAGCCTGCGAGTGAAGAGAGAAGGTACTGAGAGTAAATGACTTTCAAACATTAAGCACTTGATGTCAAACATGTCCTTTCTGTTTTATATACAGTATGATGGTTTTATATAATGATAAAGTAAAACTGGCAAGCACGTGGCATGAAATAAAAAGACAGTAAATTGACACCAAGTTTTATAAAATGCTTCACAATAAAGAGGTCAAATCATTAAATTGACATGGGGACACATGAATGCTCAACATTGCTGTTGTGGAACTAAGCTATATAACCCGTAGAGTACGCTTGAGCATCGTCTGTATAATATGCAGCAGTTTCTAATCGCTATGTAAGGCAACAAAAAAGAGAAGAGCTTTGGACGATATTTACAGAGACTTGGACAGCATGGCATCTTGGGTAAACTACTGGGCACATGTTTCTAAAAGCTGCAACTGGAAGCAGGAGGCAACATGCTGAATGACAGGAGAAATTGCAGGTTTGAGCTGGACATGCACCCAGCAAAACCAGCTGGCACGAGGGCTGCACAGGGTTTGTGGTTTTGGGGACATTCTAAATCAAGTGACCCCATTGCTGAAGCTTGAAATAACCTTAGTTTGTTATTTTGTGCAATTATGAATGCTCTTTGATAGCTCCTGCAATTATGCGATAAAGCATCTGGCCTAGTTAGGTAAGTGCAGAAGGAGCATGGTGCACTAAAAGGGAAACATGGCAGGCATTCTGTGATAACGGCCAGAAAAGTGAGAAAAATAAAGAATAGTTTATAACCGATGGATGATTAGAGACTTATTGAACAGCTGAAATGCTTCAGCAGATACCTGATAACTATATGAGATCAGAGCCAAAATGCTCAGCCACAGTCTTTTTTTTTTTCTTTTTTTTTTGAAGCATGATTGTTCTCTTGCCTAAATATAGCAGCCCTCGAGGACAGTGTGAGGCTGCTAGTTCACCCAGTTTGCCAGCAATAACATTTGGGTGAAGTGCTTCTCTGGACCTCCTTTGATGTGTATGGTTTGTGGTCTGACTTGTATCAGATTGTTTGGCTCACATTTTGAAGGTCTGCTGAGAGATCAGGCAGCACTTATAAACCCAGATGCTCAAGAAAAAAAAATAGAACCTTTGGAACATCTATTAATTTATTCCCGTTAGTTGAAAAGTAGCCATGGCCATTGCTCTCTCCCCCCATTCACACATGGAATCTTTACAGCCCCTTAAGGGTCACGAAAGATCCAGTGTCTTTATTCGTATACAGGAAGGAGAACATACTGTGCATGACCGTGATAAAACAATGGCTGAAAGGTGTAGAGTGGAGGAAAGGGAAGAATATATTTAACCATCTGGACAGACAATCAAGGCTTCAGTTGGTCAGCAAATGGTACTAGTTCAATCCATGGTGTTTGTATCTGCACAGCTGTTGTATTCAGTAACTTGCTGAGGCCTCACACAGACACCTTGCTTCCTATATCTCTCTACTAGAATTCATTCCAGAAACATTTATGACTTTTTCCAAAACATTTCTCCCTTTTCCTTTATTTTGCAAGCTGGAGGGGCAAAAAGGAAAAATGGAAATGGAAGGAAGGTGGCCTCTCACTTCGAGAGTAAGTTGATAAAATAGAGTTTTATCTACACATAATAGGAAACTATTGTAAGCTTTATTATCCAAAAGGTTCACAAGTCTGAAAGGTGTAGAATGGAGGAAAGGGAAGAAACATTTTTTTGAACATCTGGACAGACAATCAAGGCCTCAGCTGATCAAAAAATGTTACTAAGTTAATCCATTGTGTTTGTATTTGCACAGCTGTTCTATTCAGTAACTTGCTGAGGCCTCGCACAGACACCTCCTCCTTATCTCTCTACCAGAATTCATTCCAGAAACATTTATGACTTTTTCCGAAACCTTTCTTCCTTTCTTCTTTATGTTGCAAGCTGGAGGGGCAAAAGGAAAGAATGGAAATGTAAGGAAGGTGGCCTCTCACTTTGAGAGTAAGTTGATAAAATAGAGTTTTATCTACACACAAAAATAGACAACTGCTAACTGCTTGCTATTGTCCCAAAAGTTCTCAAACCTGCCTCTTGTTTTTAACAGTAACCAAAGACTCCTTCAAAACAGGTAAGACAAAACAAGTCATTTTCATGGTAATGCCATGTGTAGTGTAGTGTACAATTGTGTGTGCATATGTTACAGTGGGGAATGAGGGAATCATTAAAGGATGGACTGAGCAGTACCTGAATATGACTCAAGCTGTGGAGTATAACTCAGAGACGGGCACTTTTAAAGTAGTTCGGCGGGGTGTCTACTTCCTTTACTGTCAAGTAAGATGCTACAACTGTTCTTTTTTACTTTAGTAACACATGGATATGCATGGAAAAAAAGCCTTCCATTCTTTACTTGTTACCCTTTATCTAACTCTGGCACCTTCCTGTCTTTGACTCATTTTGTTTCCCATCCCATCACTACTTCTGCTTCAGGTGCATTTCAGTGAGCAACAGAGTCAGTATGTGAAGCTGGAAGTGACTGTCCCTCAGGGCCCCTCACTTCAGTGCATGGAGGGATACAGCACCACTCCAACCACAGGTTTTAAACAGTTCCACTTCCTGAAGCCGTGCCAGGTTTCTGGCCTCCTGCTCTTAGAGAAAGGCGCTGAGCTCAAGGCTGTGACCGGAAGCTATTTCACCCTGCAGGACTCAGGCAAACATTACTTCGGCCTCTTCAAGGTCAACTAGTGGATCAGTCACACAGTTCAGCCTCACTGACTGCATCATTTTTCTGGAGGTCCACCACAGTAAATATTAGCTGGCTGGACGAACCGCCGCTGGCTCTTTTGTTAAATGTGTTAAACATCTGTCCCTTTTTTTTTTTTTTTTTTTTAATCTGACACATTTGATAGGGTCCATGCAGTCATGGCTGTGACTGAGACAAGGATATTTCCAGAGGCACCTGGGAGTAGGTTAAATAATGACTGTACATATACTGGTGCCCTACATTTGGTACTAATCAGGATGGTAATGACTAGAAGACAATGACTGCTGGACAGTTACAGTGGATCTTTTTTTGCATTACCTTGGCGTGGACATAAGTTCATAAACACTGACTTCACTCAACCGTGCTTAAACATTTACTTGTAGCCCGATAAGGACATGTTCCAGACACATGGCTGCCTTCCCTAAACAGTGGCACAGGCAGGTTGGATAGAAGGTTCAGTGTTGGTGGTGTTAAGACTGGACATTAAAAGGTGGATGTGTGAGATTTCATCATCAATTGTAAGGTTGGATCAAACATTTGCTCTAACTAACATACGGTTGTCATTGGATCAGTTCAACTTTGAAGGTTTTGATTTAGCAAATACACACTAAGTAGTACTCCTTATATGTCCTTATTACTGACCTTCACAGACACTTCAACTAAAGCTTTAAGTGCCTAGTATATTATGTAATTTCTTTTATACAATTGTGAAAATACAGTACAGATTGGCAAGAAGTGGTGGTATGCTAACAACGTACAGTACTGCACTTCCATGTGTTCATTGCTATAGATAAATCTTGTAACAGTCACATATACCTATGTTGTTTTTTAATACAATGCACATTCAATTCTTAAAGTTTTTAGAGGTAAAGTTGCAGATTTTATACCAACTTTTTTGCAACTTTTAATTGCATTTAATCTCACTGGTGAATCATGCGTGAAACAAGTAGTGTTTCATTTTAAACAACATATGTCAATATCTCTTGGCTTAAAGACTACCATAAAAATGACAGTTAATTAGGTCTGAAATGGAATGTTTGCCATTTTAAATGCATATTGTGCTGATTGAATTTCCTAATCATACCTCAGCTTCCCTTTTGTATATCTGCACCCCCATGGTTTCCCCATGCCCTCAACTCTCACTTCCTTTATCATCTCAAGTAAATAACCAAAAAAACCTGGAGCAGTAATATATTCCCATTTGTCTCCCCCATCTAGTCCCCCCCCCCTTCTTTCTCTTGCCATATTTCTTTATTTCCACTCTTTGGGGTTGCTCTTTGCACAGAATCCACATTTGGATTGCTGCAGGGGTTTCTGCTGTTCAGAAACGGCATCCAAGATAAATTCGTCTGGGTTGAGGTGAAGTGTGGAATGGCTGTGTGTGTTAATGTAAATGCATGATCAGGGTAACTGCAATGGCAGTTCAAATTTCATGGCCCTTTAGCCTAAATCTGAAATAATATGTACATGATACTTTTAATTTGATGGACCTTAAACTATCTCTTTGACTGTTAAAAATGGTTGACTGAATTATACTATTACACAAAGCCAAAATCCAAACAGAGCCAGAGAGTTCATGATGGCCAAACTGAATGTGTATGAGAGGTTGCAGTTTCTATTTGTTATAACTGTCGTAATTTGATTTTACACAATAAATAAGGTTAAAAAAAGTTGGCAAAATGCTATGGCTTCTTGTTTACCAGTGTATATGGATTTAATGGCCAGGTTTTGACTCATCATGTGTACGACATTAGGCACGGAGATGAATCATTTACTTAAGGCTGAAAACAGGAATGACAGACAGTCAAGCGCGTCCTGTTTTGTTCTAGTGTTTCACCCTTCCCATAATAAGCCGTTTGGTTTGCTAAGAATTAACACAGCTTTACATGTCTTCATTCGAATCTTTATTACAAACAAAACAAAAGAAAAGAGAGATGCATTATTAACATGTTCCGTTCGTCCACCCGGAGTCAAATCACAACATAGCCACTGATTTGGAACTGGTTCGGAACCACAGCTTACACAGTGACACTTATTAATAAATGAAATGTTGGAACAGAAACAAATGAAAATAGAAATATAGAGTGGACAAAAAGTGGTGCTTGATTCAACACTTGAACTCTCCCAATTTTAGTCAAGCACTGAAATGTAATTTTCTCAGCCTTCACACAGGAGGTATGCAAGGGAGTAGAGCAAATAAATTAAATTTTCAACTCGTTATCTATCTCTTTGAGTTGAGGCCTAGCTAAGAATAATGTAAGAGCAAGCAGGTGCAGAATTACATACTCTATTCAACCCTTTACAGTTGTTTTGCTGTTAAGGCGCTTATGTCATTAATACTGTGCATTTCAGCAGCCAAAGGTGTCAAGTTTAAAAGTTTTCAGAGACAATGAAGGGATTTTGCTTTCTAATCTTAGATATAATAGATGAATTCATTATATAGTCAATGCATTTTAGGATTACATGAGTGATCCACTGTGTGCAGATTACTTGCAAGCCCCCAAATCTACTGTAGATCGCAAGCTAGAAAGATGTTAACTGTTCCGAAGTTCGTTCAACCTCTTCGTTGGCTATTATAACAATATGCTGTATATAGAGAAACATCATGGACCAAACATACAAAGAATTATCTTTCTTTTTTTTCTTATTTTCATTTGGTAGAAGCTTCGCAATCGTAACATCAAGGACGACATCAACTGTAACGTTAACAATAATTATAGGTGCAAGGAACAAGGATTAAAAACACGGAAAAACAATGAACTGAGCTTAAATATGCAAACAATTCAGAGACTGTAAAAAGGAGAAAGAGAAATATGAAAATCAAAGTGGAAAGGAGTGCTGAGACATAAAGAAGTAGGTGATTTTTTAAATCTGTATAAGCAAGGAAGAGTATAGTCATGTGGAGATAAGGGAAAGATAGAATGGAGCCAGAGGGGAGTTAGAGTAGGCAAAGTACTGTTGAACTTGATAATAGTAACCATCACGAAGATGACAGCTAAAAAATACTTTCAGATGTTTAATTTAATGACATGTCATGGCTTAATTCGTATGTGCCAATCTAAATGCATATCAATGCTTATGTTCCAAAAGCTAAATGCCATAAAGGCCTGTCTATTCGAACAGGAGACCATGACCAATGCCCCTGTCTTAAATGTCTCTCCTTTGTAATCATATCAGGCAGCTCGAAAATCCAAATATTATGTGGAGTAATTACAAAAGTTAAGAGCTGCATCTTAAAGAAATCGATTTCATCTCGATAACCGTAACAGTTAAGGTAGTGAATAGCACTATTCTCAGTGTTAGCTTTACAGCTACCTGTACTGAAATGACCAAAAAAAACCCCCTGCTGTTGCTGGGATTGTAGTACGGAATGGGAGGCACAGCTGGATGCATGGATATGTTTCTTTTAACATGAAACACAGAATGGGAAAGCATGCTGCTGAAACAAGGGGTGATATGAGGCCTGGCAAATGCTTTTACAAACGCAGGATGCAAATGAGGTTCTGTAGTTGTGTGTGTGTGTGTGTGTGTGTGAGTGTGTGTGTCTCTCTGAGTAATCCCAAGTGTGAGCAGTTAGTTCAAGGCAGAATTTGAGTGAGAATAGGTAGACAACAAGGTGGACATTTGCAAGTGGTTTTGTGTTGTTTTTTTTATACAGCCTGTTATACTGGTTTTCATCAAAGCCGTGCTATTATAATAACTAGATACTTTGCCAGTTAAAGTTATGTGTTGTGTGTTCAAAGGATTTTTCCCCCAATTTGTTGTTCATTTTGCTAATCACATCCTGGCCATAACATACTTTCATCACTTTAGCTCTGCTGAGAGAACAGGAGAAAGGCTTGATTTTGTGTGTGTGTGTGTGTGTGTGTGTGTGTGTGTGTGTGTGTGTGTGTGTG
>JAOTRR010000047.1:11738667-11757513 GCA_028570945.1 Gogo arcuatus | reverse complement strand
GTGTGTGTGTGTGTGTGTGTGTGTGTGTGTGTGTGTGTGTGTGTGTGTGTAGGGCTGGGGATTATGGCTGGCCTCAATCATCGATGCAGATCACTTCTCCGCTGCGTTGCTCCCTCCTTCCCATCATAAGCTCTGCCTCTCGTTCTTTTTTGACTGACATTGGAGGCCCATTCAGCACTAAAGAAACACACACACATGGATCACATTTAACTTTTACAGTCAGACAAGACGACTCTAACTCTTCCTTTCCAAAGGACAATCCTCACCGTTTAAATAAAACTGTCTTTTAATCATTTCCCCCCCTTCAATAGTCTGCTTTTCCTTTTTCATTTTCAATACTTTCGCTCCTGTCACTTGCTTTTATCTCAACTCTTTCCTCTCTTCTTTTTTTCCTTTCTCTTCTTTTATTCCAGGTGTTTGCCTACTGTCTTGCAACTTTTTCTTTCTTTTATCTTACAAATACAACCACTGAAGATTAACAACAATGCAATGTACTTCTGATCATGTTTTAATGTGAGGTTTCTTATGCAAGATCACATCATGAAAACAATGTAAAAATTCAAGACTTGTTTATACAGAAAATGTATAAAACACATATCATCGTGGCTCCCGATTCCAAACTGTGAATCATGTCGTACTACCACTTGTCTGCACATGCCCACTTGTGTTAGTTATGTTTTAAAAGAAAAAAAAAAATACAGAAACTTTGAAACTTGGATATGAGCCTACAATGACTACGTGTTATTGTGTGCATGAGATTCCTTTCCTTTACTCACATCTCTTCTGTTCCACCATAGACTAGCTTTGGTTTGCAAATTATTGCTGTTCTGATATTGAATAGGCCAGATTTATCAAAATTTATTATTTTCCTTTGGTACCAACCAACGACTGTAAAAAAACAAACAAACAAACAAACAAAAACAGCATGGGCGGCATGGTCGTGCCCTTCCGTTCTATAGAATGAAGCCAAAATATTTCCACCATGTTGTCAAATTTGGAGCCAGAGTCTATGCAGTAGAGATGAGAGTCAAAGTCAGGTACACCTACTCATTTGGTAGGCCTGCCCCCTTCTCCCAATACCAAGGTCAAGTACATCGCCAAGCCTTTCAATCACTTCACTCCCAGGTGTATCCACACCTTCTTACGCCTTCTTAAATTATAGTGATTTCTTGTTCAATGTATTAGATAGCCTGCTCTCAGGAAAAAAGATAAGGAAGACCAATCAAATTCCACCATCCTGTCAGAGATTAGGAAGAGTGTCACATATGCTGCTAAATGCTGTTTAATCAGTGGCTGTCTGGCAAAAGTAGGCCTGCCTCGTTTTGTTTTCATTCGAACTGACACACTTTTTGGACATTAATTTTTAACCCCAAAAGACATCAAATAACTATTCATTTGCACCTCATACAGCAGTGCTGCTGACTTCTCGATTCAGACTGATCAGATGGTGTTGAATAATGTTATATAATAGCTTGGATTATATAAAAATAAGCTCATTCACCGGTGAGGTTTATTTAGCATTTATGGAAAGATTCTCCACTGTCAACAGTTTGAAACAGTCAAAGGTAAAATTGTATTTTTTTCTGACACAGGAAAGTGTTATGGATGGAGCGTTTTGTGGTTTCTCGATAACATGACAAGCTCCATTTTTTTCTGCTAATTTCAAGAAAAAACAAGGCTGGTGAGGGAATGACTTATAGGGTATATTTATAGCTGCTATAATGAGAATGCTAACAGAAAGTAACTTGTTTCACATACAGTACATTCCACAACATCAAACATAACTATAAATGAATACATTTTTTTTTTAAATAAACAAATAAAACTTGTACAAAAAAAGTCTAGTGCTTCTGGTTATTAATTTGTTTTCCTGAAATACTCTTAAAATACTTCAAACAGGAAGGAAGCTACTGAGGAAAAAAATCATTTTAGGCTTTTGAACTGTGACCTTGACCCTGTTAGGATCAATTCCAAAATCTAATCAGTTCATCTGCTGGTTACAATGATATATCCAAATAAATCCTCCAAACATTCAACCACTCGTTCTTGAGATCGTGCTAATTAGAATCTTGGAAGGATGGACAGACAACCCGCAAATGTAATGCCTCCACCAGCTAGTGGTAGAGTCACAACAAAAAATCATTAGCACTGGCATATTGCTGAAGAGGAATAAAATGCTTTGAGATATGCTGTTAATGGAAAATAATCAACTTCACATCGGGCCAAATCATACTACCCCATCACTGATACTATTCCTATAACAGCACACTTCATCATATTTTATTTCTTACATATTAAACACAAACATATTGTTAAAATATATTATTGCCTTGATAATGTGATGTGCTACTATATTCGTATTGATTAAATGATACTGCATGCGCAAAATGCTTATCAGAAATGATGTCCACATCCATTAACTGTAGTACAGTAAAGAAAGTAAAGAAAGGGAACTTGTCAACTTGAAATCTGATTCAGACCATTTCGTAAACATTCCTTTCTGATAGGCAAAAAGACAAGGAACAAACCAGGGTCTTAAAAAACAAGCAAGGTTTTTCCAGTCGTGTAAACAGGGGACAAGGAAAATAACTTATATCTCACATTCAGATCTTTTTTCTTTTTTATTGTACTCTCTGTCTCTCTCAATCAGCAAATCTGATCCTAGAGAATCAAATACTTGTATTCGTTGCTTCACTGCACAGGTTTGCTCCTGCATAACCGCCTCCTCTCGTTCAGTTATCCAGAAAAATATTCAGTTGGCAGACAGCCTCGGTGACCCCTGCCTGTCTAAACAACCACTTCGCTTACACAATTAATCACTCTCCTAGCGGCAATGGGAACGAACCCACACAGAGCATCAGTGTCAAATCTTAACTTCACACCATGCACATACAAGTGCATACATAAAAACACACTGACACATACCTTCTTGTACGCTCAAAATGCCTCAAAGTTTTATGTATGATTTATGCGCCTTAGACTCTAAGTTTGTACCTACAAATGTGTGTGTGTGTGTGTGTGTGTGTGTGTGTGTGTGCGTGTGCGTGCAGTGAGAGTCCTCCTACCGCAGTTCTGCACTGTATAAGGGTCCCGCTGGGGGACTGATCTGGCTAATCTGATCTGGCTCTTCTACTGCACAGGAATTCAAGCATCGTCCCTTTGGACTGCTCCCAGACCTGCTTGTCCTCCAAACCAATCTTAGATTCTAAGCCACACAAAATCCCATCTTGAATCTACCAACATTGGAATCTCAGCATGGCACTGCCTTATATTGTAGAAAAACAGGAGTTATGTTTACTTCCCCAGGGCCAGATGCCCTGCTTAGATTTGAGGCTACCTGTTTCTAGCCAACACACACCACACACCAATATCCCCAATGGCCATTCTCAACGTCAGTCAGCACTGACCTTGGATAGTGTGTCATACAGCCCTAAAAGTTCATATAGCTTTGCATCCATAATAATAAAAAAAAATGTTGTTTTAGAACTGTTTAAAAAATGCTTCTTGGCATCGTCCTGGTTTCAGTTCATTATTTCTTTTTTCAGAGGATCGCTGATAAGGAGCAATAAGCCATTATGCTTGGTTCCCAGAATTACTCAGTCCACCATAGAGGTGCAAAAAAACTGAGACTGTCCATCTCACCCTTCACAATCCGTGATTCCCTAAAGCCTCAGATCAGGATGGGAAATGTTGAGAAAACAAAAACTTGCAATCCATCTCAGGAATTCCTTGGTTTTGACACTATGAAATGTTTCAGTACTCCCTCTGTATGTGTGTGAAGGGACTCCAGAGAGAGAGAGAGAGAGAGAGAGAGAGAGGAATTAGGGAGTAAAGGTCCTGGGTACTTCGACATGTGCACTTATTTCTCTTGCCAAGTGAAAGATGAATCCACTGGGGTTTCTGCCGGAGAGAGAGATGAAAGTGAGAGGGGGAAAGTGAGGGTGAGAGAGAGAGGGGGGCTTTTTGCAGACTGTCTCACTGGCTCCCACTTTTCACTGGAAATGGTTGGGTGATTTCCTCTTTTCTCATGCTTGCTCGCTTCACTTTATTCAGACTATTCACCTTGCGTCTGTTCATATTACTCCTGATGACCTTATTATTTTGCTTTGGCAGCCAGGGGAGGTCGTATGTACCTTAAATTGCTCTCAGCTCTTCCCTCCTTTTCTTCCTTTTTCTCTGTGCTAAGCTGTTTCCTGACAGCCCCTCTTCTGTACCCCTTTCCCCTTTTCACTCTCCCTCTCTCCATTTATCAGGTTTGTAACCTTCCTCGCCTGATTTTCTAAGCTTCTTCTGGCTTGATTTCTAATATCTCTCTTTCTACGCTCATTCATTTCTCTCTCTTCATTCTTTCTCCCTCTGAGTGTGTGTTTTTGCCCATGACATCTATCAGTCAGGGTTTTTTGGGTCGGCCGTTGCGAGGCAGGTTCTCCACCGTGTTGCTGAGGCGGTATTTGACGATGATGCTGTGCACGGTGGATTTTGGCATGTGCAGCTCCTGTCCGATAGACCCTTCCGACCTGCCGTCCTTCCAAAGGTCCACCACACGCTGGCGCTGTAGGACGTTGTGCTCTTTGGTCTTCAGGCAGAGTGGGGCTTCTGTGGGGGCACAAAGGTGGCAGACTGTAGACACTGGCGGGGCAGCGAGTGGGTTAGCAGCAGCAGCAAGTTCAGAACGAGTGGAAAAGTATCAGTCTTCAAAATATTCATAGATATATCAGCAGACAACCAGTGGGCAAGAGGAAGGCATGTGGCCTTTAGAATAAAAAAAATGCAAGTACAAGAGCCATGGGATCTTCATATCCACAAAACCTTAATTCCCAATTTTTTATTTTCACTCCGTGGACATGGAAAATTTTAGTTTGATGTCCTGTGACAAACTGTGCACAGCGATATGATTTCCTTATTCTGTCTATTTTTGTAACAGTTTAAACAAGAAAACAACAACAGACACATTTAAAATTACTATGTGAAGCTCAAAACTCCTAACAGGGTCCATGTGTGTGCCCTACGAACTTAAAAACAAAAACAAAAAAACAACAATCGTCAATCATGTATATTTTAACAATTTTCGGAAAAACTGACTGATGTAAAATAGGTTAAGGAGATCAGACTTTTCCGTTCCATCTGTCTCAGGCTCTTTAACTCTCTCTCCATCTCTCATCTTTTCCCCCCAATATTTCTCTCTTCTTTTTTTATTTAGTCTGGTGTGTTTTGAGGCTCTCTTCTCAGCTAAGTTTACATCAGGGTCACCACAGCCGTCTCAATCAGGGCCTGAACCACTCAAATGGGCCCCATGCGTGGCGTATTTTTAGCCCGGTCAGGGGGTAGCGCAGAGCCCCATCTGCCTTTATACCCACTCCGTTTAGAAAGGAGCACATTTTCTCCTGTTTCTTTTTTTCCCCTGGTCTCTTAAAAATATCCCTGGTCTGTGGAGAAAAATGTTCTCTCGGCTGAGCGATTCCTGGCACAGCTAGGGCAGTGGATCAGAGTAATGACATTTTCAGAAAAAGCTCCATTGCACTAAAAAACGGGGCTAGTGCATCTCCCACAAATACACAATCAGCAGTGCACAGGAACATGAGAACTCTTAGGTTCAAAGTGTTCACTGGTTGCAGTTGGGATTTTGAACAAACAAAAATACAAGCATAATCAATCACATTTGTTCTGTGTGTACTCTGAACATATTTACACTGTTACAAACTAACTTTTGAAGCAATAAACATAATTTACTGGCAGTGCTATCACAGTGATCTGGACCAGAGGAAAAGGAAGAAAAACATATTTAGCCAAAGTTGCTCAGAGGCCTTTTCAATCAGAATCCAACTGCTTCATTTTAAAGCTGATAACAGATTTACATTTTGCAAAACAATGGAAAACAGATTTTATAATAAAGTACAGACAATTGGATGTTTAAGGGGTTGCTACTCATACATGTTGTCAATTCAAGAGCTTTCTATGGTCTATCCATGGCACGTCACTAAAAATTAAAAGTACAAAAATACATTTATGGAAAAGTATAGAACGTCTATACAACTAAAACTAACACAAAGCTAAGTTTGACTCAACTTGCGATTGTATTCAGCTGATACTGTCCAACATAAACATACAGTATATCACACAGGCAAAATTTTGTCATTAAGCTCACAATCATATCATAGGCAGAATTAAAGGAAACTGTAATTCCTAAAATGTAATAGAATTCACATTTAAATTTAAAATGCCTTTTTTGAAGAGCTTAATTTTGCCCAATGCATAGTGATATGCCATGCAAGCTTGAAAATTTTAAGTAGATATTAAAAGCATCTATTAAAATACATTAAGACATACAGTATGTTGTATGGTTGTTGTTGACCTATAGGACCAAGGTCATGTGTAAGTTTAATGAGAGGAAACACAATGTTTAAATGTTACCTATATGCTATTGGTGCTAAACATTGGCACTTTGGATGATGGTCAAGCTAATATTTTATGACTATTGACTGTATTGCCAAAACAGTACACAAGGCATATTGTGGATACAGAGTAACTAATCTTACAACCGTAAGTCCATAAACTCATAACGTGTGTGAATTGTTGAAACTTTCTCAACTTTCCCAACCTCTTGCACCTCTTTCAGGACAAAATGTTGAGTTGTTTGTTCTGCCAAGCCCTAAAGGAGTTGCATGATGGACATGATCAATGCCCAAACTGTTTGGCACCTGAACATCTGTGACAAGTACTTACAGAGCCTTGCCCTAATTACAACATAATGCCTTTAGCAACATTTGAAGGCTATGGAAATCCAGCTGGCTCTGCATCACCTTCCTCTGGCACTGCGCTGTCACAGCAAGGAGTGAAGTGAGACACAGGTATGGTTGCAGAGCCCACTGGCAAGAAGAAGGTAAGCTCCTTCACTGTGTTGCAGTGGCAGAAACAGAACCAGGCAGAAGACTCGTCTGATCAGTCCCATGGAAGTGGCAGAGCAATTGCCCTTACTGTATTGGAAGGCAGAGTAGTGAAGCTAGCAGAGGGTATGGGACAAATGCAAGAGCTGTGTAACAGAGCAATAAAGTGCAGCGCTCAAGGACGCTTAGGAGCCTACAGCCCCCTCGCATACAGAGATAGAGATTGTTGTACATTCAGTGACTACACCTCTAAGCTTGAAAGCCAGTTTGATGGAGTGTGTGGATAGCCCACCTCCACTCAAAAGCACACTGAAGTTACGACCTAATTAAAATAGCATTCATTTTGGCTGCAATGGCAGATGCAGCGACACAAAGATTGAGATCTTTACCTCTGGTATAGACACTGATAGTCTCACTAGTGGTACAGGCTGATGAGGACCTGCACTTAAATCTATGTGGCATGTAGCCGAATTTAAAAGAGCTGGTACAATGTTTCTCGAACATATGATGCTATGGTGAAGATAGGCTGTATCCCTAACATGGGGCAAAGCTGCTCCTGGCCGTTAATGAAATAATGCCCATAAATCCAACCACAACTGGTATGGAAATCCTACAGAAAACGCTTAATCAAGCAAGGGGAGACATAGCAGTGTAGTGCAGTAGGTCACAGGAATTGTTACTGCAGATGACGAGGCTAGTTAGCTGGCTCAAATGCCATTGCTGGAAGCCTGGTACAGTGTGTTTTTGTACCTTCTTCTAGTACCTGGATGGCACTAGATCACTGCATCGATCGTTCTGTCTGAACACTGGACATTTTATAGCAGCAGGGTACCTTGAGGCTCCCTTTTCCGTCATCATTAAAGAAGTCTTGAGTTTCTTCAGTGAATATTTTGATGAGTTGCATGGTTTGCTAACACTATTACTACTACTGCAGGTACAGAAATGCAGGAAATCTCTCGCTTGGAAAGAATGAATCTGAACAGGACTTACTGAACTATGCATGTCAGATATAATGCAAGTGGTGAACAAACATGATTGGTTTTGACCGTAACTCTGAGGGATGCATTTCCACATCTCAGTTGCTGTGGGATACAGGAGACTCCTCTACTTTCACAACAGCAGACTGGCATACTCTTTCCTTTGGGTTAGTTTTGCACCCAGGATGTTAACAAAGTGTGTGTGAATCGTCTTAGAGCCCTTGCTCATACTCTTTTACACACAATACGCAGACAGTCCCAACAGCAGGTGTTTAGATAAAAAAATGACATGATTTACCATTTGGATGTGCTAGGATTAAAATGAATCATTAAGTCAACCACAGGTATTGACACAGCAATATATCAAAAAATATATCAACCTATCTCCTCCTACAGAGGAGAACATGCCCAGGCCAGTCCTGGGTCGAGTAAGGACTCTTACATTAAGCACTGTGTGAAAGTGACTGCTAGCTTTTTCTAGCATTGGAGAGCACCATAAAGGGGCTTCACTTTCTAAAGACAAGCTAGTCCATTAGATAAAGAGTAGAATATCAGCACCTTGAGTAATTGTTATACTCAATAAAAACTGTCAACACTTGCGTCATTTTCCTCCTCTGTAGCCTAGGCAACAGTATAAACACCTGTTCCGTGATACACTGTCTCCACTTGCCCTAGCAGTACATAATGAAAGGAAGTAAAACAGAAGATTATGTATGTAACCATTGTTCCACAACTGAGTCGAGGACTGCCAAGCCACCTGGTCACTGGGGTTGACAAGAATAGCCAGAGGATGAGCGTGACATAGTGGAAGACTTTTTGGGTCATGATCACAAGGTGATGACTTTGTTAATGGTACTCATTAAGGAAGCAAGTATACAGGAGTACTTTCAAAGGAAACTATCCTGGAGATCCTCCATTAAGTCACAGAACCATAGTTACATATATTTGTTTCCATTACCAAGGTTTGCAAAATGGAAAAGTCTCTTTCCTACAAAAGTGCTGTTCACAAGTGGTAAAAATGAAAGGAAAATTTTTATTATTCATTACATTCTTCTTGATCATTCTACCCATATTTTGGTGATTAACACCATGTTTTGTAGTGGCCTTCTCAATATACTAGAGTTCTACTGGATAAGAAGACTAGATTATCAAAAAACTGTAAACATACAAGTGTCAGTAGTGCCAAATTGCATTTGTAACTAAAAATTTGACCTGGAAAAACTTATATCAATAATGACAGAAGCAGCATTTGTTCTTGCTCATTGGTTAGCAGGAAATGCCAGCAGTGAGTTGAATTAAAGATGTTTTATCGAGCTATACGGCTTACTACCATCTCACTGAAAATGTCCACATATGTGCCTTCCCAGAATGTAAAAAAAAAACTAAATGAAATAATCTGGGACAGCAAGTGAAATGCTAATGGAAAGGTGTGGTGAGGAAAACTAGAATTCTTTCAGTACTGCTGAAACCACAATGGGGACCCTATAATCATAAAAACAAACATAGTACAAGTTTGTTTAAATGCATGCCATATTAAGTCAAATCACTTGCCAGACACTTTGGCAGTTTGAAAACAGATATTTTAAGGTTATAAGCCAGATGCTCTGTGCTCCTGAATCCTAAACTTCATTTGTTTTATTGAATTATTAAATGCATTCCTAATCCCTGACAAAGTGATAGTCAAGGTGACTGACAACATACTGTTGTAGTATAACTGAAAATTTTTACAACATGCTTCCATAATTTTCAACAATAAAACTCTGGAAGCCATCAAAATATATTGGGAAGTAAATAAAACAAGTGTGTGTGTGTGTGTGTGCTACTGTGCTTCTGTGGGTATTCAATGTTTTTCAACCATCAAATCTTGTGGGGAAACCACAAACACTCCACAGTTCTAAAGGCACAAGTACAGCAAAATACCACATTCACTAATATTTCCTTAAATTAGTGAAATGTTCCTTCAAATTTTATTTCAAAACCATTCACTGTAATCTAAAACATCACTGACTGAACAGTCAAGGTCTTTACTGATACAGTAGAAAGGAAGGTCAGTAAAATAGTGGATTTTAATTGGCTGCAATAAAGCTCATCTCTACATTTGAGGATTTCATCCTCAGAACATATCAACCCAAACATAAATATCACATAAAAATTAATAAAAGAGCTTTTCCAAAGATACCGTGATTAAGGTTTACTATCTCTGTAGTTTAGCGATCTAATATCTAAAGTGGTTCTTTCTGTAACTCTTTCTTGTAGGTTTATAAAAGACCAGGGCTGAAGAACAAACTCCAGCTATGGCCAAGTGAACTAGGCCTAAAAGTGAAACCTCTGGTGAATCTTTCATCATAGATTTTGGAGAAGACCTTTGCATGAATGGAACAGCAGTGCTCACCTGATATGAACGAGCCTGGAGGCATCTGGCTGTAGTTGGCCGCAGCCAGAGCCATGGCTGGTGGCGCTGGGGTGAACGGGGGGCCGTAGTTCTGCGGAGTTGCATATGGTCCAGGTGGGATGGGCTGGACAGTAGGAAGACTGTATTTGAATAGTTTCCTTTAAAAATGATGGGTGACGTTGAGTGTGTTTATGGTGCATGTGTGTGAGCATTTACCGGTGGTGTGTGTGTTTCATTGCCCTTGTTGGCCAGTCTGCTGAGGATGCTCCTCTCGGACATCTGCAGGCGTGCTGCGATTGGTGGGACTCTGGACAGCGTGGCAGGAAGCCGCGTTACATCAGCTTTCATATCGCTGAGCAGCTCCTCCAGTTGGTTGAGAACTGCAATTAAATGTGCCAGTTGTCCAACACATTAATCAGAAAAGTGTTGAAAGGTATGTTTGTGACATTCAATTCAATTTAGTGCTTTTAACTATTGACACTGTCACAATGCAGCTTTACAGCAGTCCAGATGTGGATTTAGATCACTAATGAGCAAGCCAGAGGTGACAGCAGCAAGGAAGAACTCCCTGAGACGACATGGGGGAAAAAAAAAAAAACATGAGAGGAACCGAAACAGTGCTACTTGGGTTGAAAGGTTCAGTATGAGCATCAGAGACTTTATGATTACAGCAGCAGATATTAGGTACAAATCTACAGTATCCAGGTCAGATTATCCACAAAAGAAAGGGTGAAACGGTTTTGGGGAAGTGCAATTTTTAGACTATTAACGGAATAATACCTGAATTATCAAAGGGAATCACTGAAGTGTAGGAAATCAAAATTAGCCAATGCATGGTTTCACTCAAAATGTAAAGTTTAATGGAAATGTCTATTGCTTATTTTATTATAAGACTCTGGATGTTTATATAATTTGGGCTCCAATAATTGGTCTCAGACCAAACCCCATGCTGTCCCCTTCAGAAAATGTACGCTATAAGCACACAATTATGTTTTGCTTTATTTAACCTTTTATTTACAAAAGAACTGTTAAAATCAAAATGCTATAAAGTTAGTGAGCAAACTACGGGTAGCTAAGCTAGCTTTTGGTGAGGTAGGTAATATTAGCATTAAGTAAAAACTGGTTAGTACAAATAAGGTATCCAGACTTTACCTGCTTGTCTCTAATTAGGCAGGTAGTTTTTATGGCCATATTCTTATTTAGAAGGCATAATTTACTTTTGCACAAATAAAGGTTTGTGTGCAGATGGCATGTCTTTGTGTCTATATATGAAAATGCAGAATTGTCATTGATTCCATATATGGAAATAAGAGCAGCTCTGAGTTGACGTGCCGTTCAGACCACAGACAACAGTGTGGACGTGTCTTTGATTCTATATATAGAGATCTTCCAGTACAATGACAAAATCATTCATATACGCAGGTGTATTTTCGCAGCTTGCCAGCTAGCTAAAATAAACTAACCTGATAGGGTATCTGAGACGTTTTTAAGTTATATTGTAAAAGGTTAAACTTTTCTTTACTAAAGTTAGCTGGATATTTCAGAGAACTATGTCTAGGCAGAAACATTTGAAGGACTTGTCTTTGAGTACACATAGGGGCCCAAAGGCATGGCTCCTGATCCCTGTTTCCAGACTGGAGCTTCCCATCATCAGTGAAAATGGAGAAAGCTAGCGGTAGGGAGACAGTAGGAAAGTAGTAATGCTAGTATTCTGATTTCCCCTGATATTATCATATGCTGCATCATAAACAATGACTTAGGCACGGTTCACACATGAATGACATGGAATATCTTATTTTCCATTCTGGCACAAGTTAGAATATTCTTGTACATTCTTGACAGCTTGTATAAATAGCATGACGCTGCATCTATTGCATGCGGCACAAGGCATTCAGAAAAGCAAAGCCCTCAAAACCCACCATGGAAAACATTACAACCTAAGCAAATAAGTAAAAATAAAAATTACAAATATTAGAAAATGTACAATCAACACACACCCTAAACCATAGACTACTACAGTCTACAAGAAATGAGAAGTAGCCTAAACAAACTGAATAAATTCTTACTTTGTGGATTTTTACATATACAGTTTGTTTGCATTCTTTACATGTTCACTGATTGTCATGAAACAGAAAATGCAGTCAAAGCAATGTTCAGGTGTAGACGTGCTGTTCCATTTCACACCACATGCAAGCAGTCTCGGAGCTGCTCATGTCATGTAGACATAGCTGTTGTTTTTGTTTGCTTTCTATTCTTGTAAATGCATCGCTAATACACGTAAAAGCTGTTGGCAGTTCGTCTGTAAGGGTGTGTATGTGTGTACTGATGAAGCCTGATTAAAATGCAATGAGCTTCTAATCAGTAATATAATGTGTGTGCAAGAAGCTGTTTCTATTTTAACCTATTACTCAACATCAATATTATAATGTTTCTTCCATGAAATGGAATAGGGCTTCATCTGGTTTTGTGGGTTATTTTTGGTAATCTGAACCTCCTAAAATGGCCTTGGCCACCTTCTGGCTACTCCATTTATATAGCTCTGGAATTGCAACTTCTTATTATTTAAAAGGTTTACAGTGGGTTTAACTTTATACCCACTCTTCAGATTCCGTATGCTAGCTGAAATTTATATGTCAGATTTTGATTATTAAATCAGATAAGAATTTATACTTTTTTTCCAGCAAAAGGCAGCAAGAGTAAAAGTGATGAGCCAAACGAAACAAGAGCCATAAGTGGCTTGTTTGTCTTTGTCGTTCAAGATAGCAAACAGAGCTGTGGTTCTCAGCATATTTTTAGCTGAAATGCCTTTTGTGGATGTGAGTGTTCTCATATCTTAGGGATGTTGTGAAATATGGCTTTCTTCCAGAAGCATTGTTTTTGTGGATGTTGTCCAAGTGTAGCCAAAAGATCTGTGCAAAGCTGACTGAGTTGTAGGTGTATGTTTACAAATCTGCATTGTACAGATGTTATGCACACACACAAATACTCTGCTCACCCTTGTGTAAGACGGCATTGGCAGGTTTGTTTCCCGCGAGCGACTCTTTGCTGAGATGTTGGTGTGATTCTGCCAGACACTCCACCTCAGCGAAGCGTGCATTCAGGGCCATGGCCGGGTGAGAGGGGTCCTGCGTCATGTTAAGGTACGCCGCCCGACGCAGCTGCTCCTCGATCACCAACGCCTGCTCTAAGAGCTGAGAGAACAAGAAAGACAAAGACAGAAAAAGAGGAGAAAGCATAGAGAGAGACAGTGTTGGGTAAAACTTTGAACATTCTGTTCAAGAGAGGAGAGTAAGTGGCAAAGGGTGAAAAAAATAAAAGTATATGGGTAATAATTCTGTAAAGATAGAAACAGCGAATTAGAAGTAGCTAAGGCAGAATAACAATGTAATAAATGGGAATAAAAGGCAAAAATTTCCAAGGCAGGCAAGCACAAAAAGAGAAAAAGTTTAATTTACACACATAAGGTTAGTTGGTAAAAAAAAAGCAAAAGTGGGATTGTAGCCAGGAAATATATGTGAACTTCCTGGATGAAGCTGACAGAGAAGAATTGAAATGGAACAAATTCTCTTTAAGTGAGATTTATAAGGAAACTTAAGCAGATAATAGGTACATTATGCAATAACTGCAAGGATAGCACTTGCCACGGCATTTTAAATTATACAAGCAAGAAAGAGACAGACAGAACGGTTGAGAGGAAAGAAAGAATGAGGATGTAGAGAACGGGATATGAAACATGTAATGGAGCAAAACACCGGAAAAAGAAAAAAGAGAGCTTGCGTTGCACAACAGTTTGTGTCAGCATGTTGCGTGTGCCTGTCATCACACTCTACGATAAGGAATTAATTCAACCCTGAAATAAATCAAAGGTCTTTACAGAATGACTACTGTTAGAGTAAATGTGGTTTAGGGTATTAGGGTAATTTTAGAGTAAGAAATGTCCTCATAAGCACAATAAGGAGCGTGTACAGTCGAGTGACTAATTAAAAGTTTTTATGCTGTGGGGGGCTTTGTGCTGGTTTGGTTTGAGACCACATGTTACCTTAGAGGGAAGGGTCACAATAAATAAATACAAAGTTATTCTGACTGATCACCTTTATCCTATGAATAAACATTTCCCATCCTAACAGGAGTGGATGATAACGCCCAATCAACAGGGCACGAGGGCTCACTGAAGGGTTCCTTGAGCATGAAAATCATGTAAATTATATGCTGATTTTTAAATGGAGTCACCTGAGGAACTAACAATCTCCTCTTTTGTTTTATTTTTTAACATTTATTTTACACAATAATATATGAAATATCGCTCTGACTATGAGGACGGATTTTGTGTGGTAATATTTTGAAATGTTAATGGGAGACACGTTCAAACAAACCACATTTCAATGAAGAGTGTACTTGCTATTTTAGCCTTTTGCACTATCCTGACATGCTGCATTAGTGTAGTTCACTAAATAAAAAAAAAAGACAAATTTCAATCTACTTCTGCTAAACAACCTAGCATTTTGTCCCAAATCACATATATACATACTATTCTAGTCTGCTACTGAGTACGGACACTAACTGGTTTTCCTATTACAGTTAGTGTTTGAATTTTAAAAACCTATCATGGAGCTTTCCAACCTACCAAAAGGTTTATTTTTTGCATACCAGTCTTCTGGATTTTCTAGATTAGTTTGGGTACCCCTGTGCTGTGGCCTTTACAGTCACCAGATCTCATCCCAATATTTTTGGGAGATTGTGGACTGATGTGTTAGACAGCACTCTCCACCACCTTCATCAGGGAATATCTTTTGGAAGAAATCCCTCCAGTATAGATGCCGATACTTATATCTGTGCCAAGGCGCATTGAAGCTGTTCTGGCATGAGCCTTATTAAGACACATCATGTTGTATGATCTTCCTTGAATTTGTCACTCTTCTGTATGTGTGTGGTTATGAAGAGTCATGCTTACTCTTCAAAATGTAACCAAAATAATTTGCTGAACTCAAGTTTTAGTATATTGCAATGACTGACATAATGTTGACTGGCAAACATTTCTGAACACTAGCAAAGCCTTATGTTCACCTTAAACCTCCTGGCCAGGAACTTGTTCTTCATCTCCAGGAAGTTGCCCTTGTTGGCCTGGGACTTGAACGGCTCATTGACGATGGCAAACTGGGGGTCATTCTGAATGTCCTGCCATCTAGCATAGCCATGACTGTTACAAGTCGAGGGTTAAGGTTTAAACTGGATTCTGACCCATGACATCTACACAGCTACATAGTTTCAGCCTCCAACATTAAAAGAAATTACATTTAGCTAAACATGGCTCTATGTGACATACATAAGTATAGATGACTTATACCCAATGCACTGATTTTAAGGCTATAATGCCTCTAGGTCAGTGATAGCCAACCATCTGCGAGGATACAGAACGATGCCAGCCAGCAGCCAGAAGTCGTGCCGCCGATGCCAGATGTCATTCATCTTCCCAGATGAGATCGCTGCTCGCTCCTCATTCTGCCACAGCGTGTGCAACTCTACAAAGAGGCAAACAGATACAATGAGGAAAACTATATATGCAATACAATACTGTCAAATGAATAAAAATATCCAAAGTGAGCTACACGACTGCACATTACCGCTGATTTTTTTTTTTCAGTGCAATTACTGATAAACTTTCCATCCTTACAAACCTGCCTGTGCTTATTTTGTCAGGATATGTGCAGCTCCACTCCAAGATATATTAACACTGAGCCAGTGTTTGTGTCAAATGTTTTACCAGCACTGGGGCACTGTGTATAAAAGCTCATGCTGGGCTCAGGTTCTTCAAATCATCTCAGCGTTAATCTTAACCAACAGAGAATGGACTCTTAACAGTGTGTGTGCTTAGATGTTTTGGGTAAAAATCACAACAGAGCTGCACGTCTACAAAAATATTTACAGAATACAGAATGGTCTTATCTGTGCAAATCCTACTCATGTACACAACAGTTTATCTAAGCAGTCAAACCTGCCACACATTTGTGTTAACAAGATTTGTACTGCTGAAGTAGATTTAAAATTAGGAGTCGTGGATAAGCAACTTGTGCAGTAAACTCTTGTTTCTACCTGTAAATCCTCCATCTGCAATGTTGAACATGAACCGCGGACGCTCAGTTGGTTTGCCATTTCCCTTGGCCATCTCCTCCTTCTGCCCTTTGACCTCTTTCCCAGCATCTTTTTCCATCTTGCCCTCATCTGCAGTCAGAAAAGTGAACAGTAAGCAATGAAAACGACAGTTTTATAACAGGGAGGTTAAAGATGGTAATGATAAGAGACAGAACTCTCCAGCATTCACCGTTCTTAACATCCTGCACTTGGCCTTCTGCTTTCTCCTTCCTTTCTGCTGATTCTGTAGCAACAGGTGTCTCCTCGCTCTTTTCTTTCTCTTCCATGACTTTTTCACTTGTTCCTCCCTTTTCACTCTTCTCCCCTTTCTCTGCTGCTGTAACAACATTTAGAATGACAACTAACTTTGGCATACAGCTTTGACATCCAATCAGATTCCTTAAAGGAATATTCTATCTAATGCATCTAGAGTGAATATCATAGACAATTTCAACATGTTGGCCTGTACTGAAAACAGAAAAGAAAACTTGTTTACTTGCAAGCAAAATATTGGGACAGTTGTTGGGCTCCAATAAACATTTATGAAAGTTTTTGTTTTTTTTTTGAAGAAAGAGTTCATAAATTTTCAAGTGCATTTGGAAATTATATTTTAAAATACATAGCCACATACAGAGATGGGGAGTAAACAAACTGCAATTACTTTGTTATTGTACTTGTGTATGTGTAATTTACTTGAGTTTATCTTTTGAATTTTAATTTCTACTCACTACATTTTTAAACATTAAGTCACTACATTTCTTTATAATCATATATTTGTAAAGTCTTAAGGTGACTTTCGCATCAGACAGCTTCAAGTAATTGAACAAAATTCCTACAAATCTGAACTTTAACCAATGTGACAGTAAGAATGACACCTAAGTGTAAGTTTGTGTTGTGACGGCTAGCTATTAGCAAATAGTTTGTGTCGTTAGGGTTATTATCATGTTAGCTAATATCTGAGAGTTTAAAAGAGGAACAAAACTGTTGTTCTTTGGTGAAAAGGGCACTAATTTAGCATCAGTCACTAAAATCAGTGTGTGATTTGAGACCAAGGTCTTCTTTTGTGAATCTTTCTTGTACTTTTACTTTCTTACTTTCAGTAATTCTAAGAGTTTATACTGTTACCAGATAATTTATTTAGATGAATAATTGCATTTTTATTGAGAAAGGCATTTGGGTATTTTTACCAGCCCTGGTGACTTGTTTTTAAAAACTGCCATTATACTTTCATTGTATTTTTTCTCAGTGCAGGCTAAGGTGTTAAAATTCTTGTTCATACGTGATGGATATAGATTATGTAAAAAACAAAAAAACAACTGTATTCATTTATTTACACCATGCGCTGTGGTTTTTATGACCAAACTCAGTCTACCTTGCTTCTCATCTTTGACTGCAGAAATTTCTGATGAGAATTCTTCCTTCATTTTTTCAATACAAGCCTCTTTCTTAGGGCTCTCCTCCTCTCCGCCCTTCTCTTTCGCACACTTTGCCTTTGGTGAGGGTGGAATGGTGTCAGAAGTTTCTTTTGATCTGGAGTCTCCTGCACTTGCTCCTATGAACCCTTCAGATGGCTCAGGCTTTTCACTGGGTGCAGGATCGTTTTCAGTCTCCTTTAGAGTTGTTACCGGAGAGAGTGAGAGACAGAAAGAGAACATCTCTCACTATGCTAAATTCTGCGAAATACACATACATGCACAGGCACACAAAACCACATGTGCAACCAGCTCTTCACCCCTATACTTACTCACACACCCACACCTTTACCTCTTTAGATTCTGTACTGTCTGGGTTTTCTCCTTCTTTCTCCTCTCTCCCCTTCTCCTTCTCTTTCTCTGCATCAGTCAGGCTCTCTCCCTCTTCTCGCTCTCCCTCCTTTCCAATCTTTTCTGGTTTCTCAGGTGGAGAGGGTGTGGCTACAAAGTCACAAACCAAAATCTTGTCATGTGTCTTCAAGTGTCTGATTTGGGGGAAGCCATGGCCTAATGGTTAGAGAAGCAGCTTTGGGACCAAAAAGTCACCAGTTCAATTCCCTGGAATGGCTGAAGTGCCCTTGGGCAAGACACCTAACCCCCAACTGCTCCCCAGTAAGTTGGACACTGGGCATGTTGTGTGTCACTCTGGATAAGAATGTCTGCTAAATGACATTAATGTAACAATTCTGCTGCATATTCATCATGTTTATATGTAGGTCATGTTTGTACATACAGTATGTGGTTGGTGTATCAGTTACTAGGGATGCATAAAATATTATCTGTTAAGCAAGGATCTCACTAAGCAGCAGATTTTCTATTGTTTGTTATGGTTCGGTAGCAGAACGTTTGACACCGCTAGCTTTACACTAGTGATGTAGGAGCAGAGCATTGGTTTAATTTGAACTTGATTCAACTTTCTGAGTGTAACGCAATGTTTATCAATGTCAGTTTAGTGTATCCTAGGAACGTTTCAGGCATTTTGACCAATCAAA
>JAOTRR010000047.1:11647680-11661267 GCA_028570945.1 Gogo arcuatus | reverse complement strand
CTAAATTGCCCATAGATGTGAGTGTGAATGGTTGTTCATCTCTGTGTTAGCCCTGATTGGCAACCTGCCAATCCTTCAACTGGAATTATGGAATTCCATGACCAGTATTGGTCTGATTATAAAGCATGAAATATTATTTTCCTTTATTTTATGGGTCATAATTGCATTATTAAAAACAGTAGGTTATTATATTTCCTATTGCAAAGACAATTCAGACTTCATGTATAGTGTGGATAGTGTTGAGAACTATGCATTTGCACACCTCAGACAGGCCAAATCCTTTTATCTACTGTTATTTATCCCATTTAACTCATGAGTTCACACAGGTGTGGTGATGAGCCACCCATTCACACTCTTGCCAGACTCAGCAGTAATCAGAAAGTTTTTCACACAAGTGTGAGAAAATGTTTGCTGTTCATTAATCATTTTCACATTCATCATTCATTTTGCATCACATTTTTGTTCCTTGCCTGCTTTTCACTGCCTGTTCTCTGGTCTCCCAGGACTACCGCCTTTTAACATAAATGTGTTAAAATTTCGTTATGATTTTCTTTGTATTCATTATGATTTTTTTTTTTGTATTCATTATCATCTCATCTCATCTCATCTCTCTCTCTCTCTCTCTCTCAGACGGCAGTGTGGGTAAATTTCTTCTGTTGGATAATAGTAGCTGTTCTGGTGGTAGTCCAGCGTAGATGGGGCTCTAAGTACAGCACTCAGGAAGAGGACCCCGGAGCCAGTCCTTCTGAAACAGAACCCTTCTTCAAAAGGCCAGAACACCCCAACTGAAGACACAGAAGATGGCACAGGCACTGTGGCATGCACACATTGAACACACAATGAGCCAATCACAGATTGAGATAAACGCACGCACGCACACACACACACACACACACACACACAGATGTAGGCACAGTACTGGTTTTGGCTACCTCGGTCAGTGGTTGTGGTTTTGCTCCCCAGTGGTATCAAGGCCTTGTTGCCATGGTTACTGACCAGCAATTGGCAGCAGTAGCTTGGCAGCTAAGAGAGTGAGGTTGCCAGATTGGTCTTACTGATTCATATTGATTGAAACACAAATTAAAATGCACAAATCTGGCTAGATTAATGAGTACACTTCCTTATGTAAATGGATAACTTTTATGTGACCTGCTGGCTTCAATCTCTGATAAAAGCTTTGGGATGTTTTAAAATTCCAGAAGCATTCTTGTTTGTAATATAATAGTATAAGTATAAATAGTATAAGGAAGATATAATGGAGCAAATAAGTGCTTTGGGACTTAGATTATATTATGTGTGTTTTACAATGTTGAAACTTTAAAAGTTTATTGGTATCCTTTGTGTGTTTATACAACATTAGCTCCATCTGCTGTCAGTTTTTAATCAGTTTTTATAATGAAAGTCCAGATGTCCAGATGTTCAGCACAAGTGTTATTTTTCCACTATATATTTATGCTGTTACAGAATTTACCTATATGCTAACAGAGTCTTCCTTGGTTTCAGATTAACAGGATGCTGTTAATGTTAATGTGAAAATTTCATTTTTGTGAGATATTCCCACTGTATATACCTTGGAAATGTGTTTGCATAATTGTGAAAAAACACACACTTTGTTGGTGGGGACATAAATCTGTCCATTTTGTTAAGATAAGACTTGCATGCTGGTTGCCAAAACCATGTCACTGCCCACAGCACTAAATTAATCAAGGACAATGGCCTTCCTGCTTTCCCCACACATAAAGACAAGCTGTTTTATTGGTTTATTAACTTATAACTAATATAGTCCCCCTTGTGATCATAGTTTTTATCTGTCCAGTTGTATTCTGTGCCATTCTGGAATATATGAAAAAACTTTCTTGACTTTTTTGATCTATGCAATTTATTGTGCACCAGCGTGCATTGGATATCATCTGGATTATTAGTTTTCCTTCATGTATTTTTTATTAAATGAGAACATAAAAATCATGTTTGATTTTATGTCTTGAAGCTGCTTTACATATTTTATTTATGTAAGTAGGCCTATGTAGACATCTCAGATATGATCACTGAATAAAGTAACCTGAATCGCTGGCTCATGGGCTATTTTAATAACTTAGCTTTAAGGTTTAAGCAACATGTTGTCACAGCTCTGAATTTGTAATCATTCACATGACTCAAGGCATATGAAAGGTTATGATTAGGGGCAGGGCTAGTGTTCATATTATTTCTTACACCTTCATTTGTATGAAATCAAACACAATTCACATGCATCGCCTCATTTTGTTTGAATTCATTAGGGCTTTGGTGAAATATAAATTATCCCTAGTATTGCATTACTATAAAAAAATGTGAATAGCATAGTGTTGGCAGTAGTAGCCCAGTGGTTCAGGCTTTGATCGGAAGCACTGTCAAGCTGCCATGGTTTTGTCCTTGAAGCAAGACCCTTAACTCTCAACTGCACAGTTGTATCCTGTCTCAACTGTAAGTTGCTTTCAACCAAAGTGTCTGCCAAATGAGTAAATGTAAATGTAAAATTTGGCGACACAGTAAAATAGCATCTTTAACAAAGCAATGAGAACCCGGAGCCTACAGTCTGACAGCACTACTTCATGCTTTTCTTTATTCACTGTTTTCCTTTACATCAGCTTTAGATCATTCACATATATTTGCTGCCTCTGTGCCAACTCTAAATCTCTTTGTCCCCATAATTTCTCCTTCCTTTCTCTCCGTAGCTTGAGAGTGCATGTCTGTCTCACAGGCCTTGTATGCATGCTTAGTGTCTGCCAGCGCCTTTGTGTGCATACGCAGACATACCATGAATTGACCTTGGTCATCACCTGCGGAGAGACAGGAGAGTGAGACAGGAACAGGGATGGAAGTGCACAGAGTGGTGAAAGGAGGAATGACAACTTAGAGGTGTTAAATGACATGAGGCGGTATAAAGCAACAATGGAAAGTAGAACAGTGAGCCAGACATTAGCAGGTATGAAGTAGCCAAAAACTTCAGATAAACTTACTTTAACTTAATAAACAGTGATTGTAGTGAAAATGTGAAGTAGATATTCAATAAATACTTGTGTAAGATTAAGAAAGTAGTAAGTGAGAAAACCCAAGTAGTTTTTTTTTTTTTTTGTCTTGCTTCCCATTAATTTTCTATGGCTAATCTCCTGTGCACAGGATTGTGGGAGTAGAGCAAAGCAGGTGAGGAGAGTGGGGAAAAAGTTTTCTCAACAACGTCTCTTTCACAAACATTAGTCTTTGGCACAAACCAATACGAACTAATATAAATGGTTATATTTGGTTATATGGCATATATTATATACAAGGAGCCAACTTGGAGGACATAGTTTACTTGTAGTGTTGAGAGAGAAAGCAAGACGAGTGAATGTGACAAGTGAATACATGCATAGGACCTAAGGTTATTTCTCTACCTGTTTTTTTTTTTTTTTTTTCTTCCCCCCAGACAGCCTGGTGTAGGAAGTTCTGCTAGCTTTTATTATTTGCATGGTTATTTTTGTAAGCTGACTGATCCTATTTAGTTGTCTAAATGAATTCCTCCCTGTTTATTAAGCTATAGGTTGTATATTAGTGCAATCAAGATGGACTTACCTTATGACTTCTTACCATTATTATCAATCAGGACATCCAAGTGTAGAGCAGGAGTGTTCATTTGGGCATGAAGTGGTAGAAAGAGGCTTATTGAGACTTGAAGCTATTGACAGTAAATACCAAAGATAAAATTTAATCCTACTCAGCAACTCCGTAGTGGCCATTCCCTGCAACACACTGTTTGGATTTGTTCTTCTTCCATCACTTACTTTAATACCTGAAATGACCACACGGTGGCTCAATAACAATTCAGACAAGGACTTGGTGATTTGTGCGTTTACACAAGAAGGTACAGGTGACATGAGAATGTGATCTGTACTTTCACTCACACCAGGATCTGGATATATCTAGCTAATCCCAATCACGTTTTACTATATCTTACCTTCATGTTACTTCCTTAATGTAGTAATGGCAGGTATATATTACTATTATTATTATTATTATTATTATTATTTAGATTGAGATTTTCACAGTTTCACACTTGGTAGAGTGTGAAAAGTCATACCACAAACAAATCATGGAACTACTGGATTAATACGCTATGAAAAATGAAATAAGTAATCATGACATAAGGCAGGTACTTTAAATCAAGCAGTATGGTTTTTATTATAGCATAAATAATGTCATAATGTCATTATCAGTTATCATCATCATAATTTCCCTAACTGATACCTATCAAATCAACAATCTTTGCTACAATAGAACAATTTGCATCATTGTATGATGTTTGAGGTGTTAAAGTAGCTATTCACTTGCTATTTGAGTTTAGTTACTTTAAAGGGATACTGTATAGCTTATCCATCCATTCCAGATGAATCATACTGCACAATCACTAACAATGTAAAACAAACAAACAAATGAACAAACAAAAAACACATTCTCCCAGAGTGAAAACTATTGTTTCTGCTGGACTACACACAGTTTTGGAAGCAACTGAAGCTGTTAGATTTACTGCTTCAAAGTTTTGTTCCTCTCCTGTAAGCCTTGAAATGGAATTGAAATTGAACACCTTCACACGGTTCTTTTAAACATCTACATACATAAACTCATACACTCAGCTTCCTGACTTTTGTATATCAACTCCACAACCACACAACAATCAGCTGTTGCCTGCACTGGAATGTTAATTAGTCAACTCAAAAGTTTAGTTAAATCTAGCCTTGTAAAGTGTGGCTGTAGTTTAAAGCCTTTACATATGTGGAGTAAAACATCTCATCTAAATGCTTGTGGCATACCTTCTCACTGCGATTACTCATTAAAACATCAATGGTAGTCAACATTCATGATGTAACACAGAACATTCTGACAAGATTGCCTGAACATTTTTTTTTCCTTTTTTGATTTTCTCCAAATATGGTATCCTATGAGTGCCACTAGGAAGTCTGCCTAGCCTACATGTTTTTAAATGAGAGCATGTCCATTCACATGACTGACTGAATGAGTGGATGTGTTTGAACCTCTAGCTATTGGTGGAGTGAGAAAACTTGAGAAACATGTGAAACTGCCAAATATCTATGCTTATCCTATGATAAACAATAGAGCTTGAGAAGTGACATATTGCAACCGTAGTATTAGTCCGAGATCGACAAGCACTAAATATAGAAAGGCATCAAATATACATACGAACATAAAAACACTTAAAACAAATATAGCATGTAGGATTGAGTGACTGGAAATATGGCTTTATGAGCATTTGTGCAAAAATAAAAAATTGTTTGGGAAAAGTGTGTCCTATATACAAAATGGGTATAGACTGGCCACCGATATGTCAAATTATTAACAATCAGTGAGTATTTCTTGGCACACTAACCATTTTCATTAATGATTAGCTGGTTCATGCTCATGTGACACAATATGAAAGACAAGTACAGAGACTATGATGGAAGGCAATGTGTTGTATGGTTGCACCATAAAACAAGGTGTCTATGTGAGGCATAGTAGCTGAGCAAAGCACTTCATGAGGCAAAACTGGTGATATACTACAGACCAAATCAATTTACTAATATAGCAAATGTACCCAAAACATAATGTGCTTCACTTTAACAAAGTGATGTAATAAAGCTTCCAGCATAGAGAACACTACACATTTGTGTACTGAACCATTTAATGTCCAGAATATAGCTTTCTCATTTTAAATGAGAAGTCATGGTCCAAACTATACAACAGAAATGAAACACTCCTTCCTAAATGAGCCAAAGCTCCAAAACATGTTCAAAAGATTTACCAAAGTCAACTTTTCTCCGGCCAAGCCTCAGCAAACAGCATGCAAAGCTAGAGAATTTGAGGACGTGTAGACCAGACTAAGCTGGATAGATGTAGATCAGAAAACAGGGTTGTGGTGCTTCCATTGCTGAAAAATGGGAAACACTGTCATTGCAAGTCTGTTTTAGCACATTGGCTGAGGTAATGTTAAGTTACATGCACAAGTGGGGTGTCTTACAGAAGACTGTGATCCATTTGGGTTCCAAGGCTGCAGTTATGGTGATTCTGTTGTACCTGAAGATTATACAGTATGTCTATTATTGTAGTTACATGATACTGGAAAACCAGAAATAGAAATGCTTGTATTATGATCTATGACTTCTTTGATGTATTTACTTTGGAAAATGTACAGAGAGATTTTATGTATTTGTTTGTTTATTTCTTAGTCTTCATCCTTCTATAATATACTTCCTTTTGGAGTACGACAAATAGAGTAAGAACTTACTGAATATCTGTCGCTTATTTTACCTGACTTCTCTCAGTCTTGCATAGATATAATGAGTCATATTTTCCAATCTACTTTACATAGCTTTTCTACATGACAACCAAGGTTATAAGTTCCTACTGTCCTTTATCCCTCACTAGTAAAACAATGCTACCTCTCTATCTTTATATAGCCATCCTCCCTTTTTTCCTTTTTGGGGAGTCGTTCCTCTCGTTTAAGAGATGTCCTCTCCTGAGTGACAACTCTCCTCTCCATGCACTATTAACACAGGGAAGAAAAAAGCATCTTGATATGCAGGAGGTCGATCCCTTTCACCCTCTCTCCCTTCCTCTCTGTTGCTATCTTCAGGCTGCTCTGCTTCCGCTTCTTGTCTTTCTCTCTCCTCCTCCCCAGCCTCCTCATTTCCCTGTCCTTCTTCCTCCTCCCCTTCTCCCTCTAGCACCCCTCTGCTCTCCTCATCCTGTCTTGAGCCCAAACCAAGAAACCCTCCACCTCCACCTCCTGCACCACTCCCGTCCTCCCCTCTTCCTCCTAGACCTCCACCCACACTGCGGGAATGGAACAGAGATGTGGGACGTGTGGCTTGGAGACGACCCAATGAAAAACCACTTCTGCTCAGAACAAGCCTGCCTGGACCTCCAGCAGCACCTCCCACTCCGCTAGCCCTCATTCCAGTGACAGTGCCAGTCAGCAAGGCAGCTGTCGGGCCTCTCAGCCTGGAAGGGAGTGACATGCTACTAGTGGACCGGCGACAGCGAGGGCAGCTCTGGAGCAGGTAGGCCGAGGCAAAGGCCACAGGCAGCGTCGGACCTCCCGTATTGGAGTTTGCCCCAGCCGGAGGGGGGTTAGTGCCTTGGTTACCATCTGAGCCAGGATCCATCAGCAGTGCCTCAGAATAGCTGGGAACCATCTGCTGATTACAGCGAATGTGCCACTCAAGTTCCGTCATGTCAACAGTGTTAACCCGGGAAATGGCACGGTAGCTCGATCCGATGCCTCCTCCTCCAGGTCCATTTGCATTCTCATTGATCCCTCCATTCTCGCTTCCGTCTCCTCTGCTGCTGTCATCTTCATCGCCGAACAGCTTTTCTACATGGTAATGCACATACGCAGTGCGATATTCTGCCACAACCCGAAGTGGCCATGACAGCAGCAAAGCTGAGGCAAGCCAGAACACCCTCCGGCGTGCGTACCAAGGCTGCCGGGCAGGGTCAGGGAAGGCCAGCATATGTTCACGGAAGTCTACATTTTTCAGGTGCATTCCCTCCCGTGCCTCCATGTAGTCATCTAGGCCTTCATTTTCCCCAAAGAACCGTGCGCGTTGTGTGAGGTAGGCAGCCTCTGCTCGGGCACTGGAGAAACTAAAGCACTTTGTAAAGCGCAGACGTACTGCCGGATGCTCCATGAGGCCCCTTAGCTCCTTTGAGACATCTTTTACACCCAGCCTGGCATAGTCAAACTCTGAACTCGCTGCATGCGTGTTGACCCTTTCATGGTACACCTGTGTGGTGGTATACGCATCTCCATTGCGGTAGCGTGTTACCTGTCTGGTCCTACGCACATAATGGTAGCTGATGGCCTTCCACCAGATGCATGGCGTAGCCTGCTGAAGTCTCTGCACACGCTCGTACACCTCCGCAACCTCTGCTTGAGCCAGCATGGCAGTCTTGGAGTAGCAGTGCCAGCACTCCACCAAGTAGACCACATATAGCATGGCCAGAAAGGCCAGAGGAATGTAGACATAGCCGCTTGAGCAAGGGCTGTCCAGAGCCAACTCGTCAGGGCTGTAGGTGTTAGCAGCAGCTGAAGTTGTAGACTGGTCTTCATTTTCCAATACTGTGGCTGCAAGCTCTTCGGGGACTGTGAGGACGGGAACCTTGCATAATCCGCACCAGGTCAGTGTGCCAAAACATCCATACATAAGCAGTGTGAGAAGAAGACACTTCCAATGTGATTCCCGACACAGAGAGCTAGCCAGGGACTGCTTCACTGGACGCTGCTGTAGAAGAGAAGAAAGGGATGGAAAGACAAGAGAAAAACATTTAACATCATGTTATGGTCTAGAAGGACAGACATCCCAGTAAAAACATTTTTGGGTTTATTAATGTACACACTGTAGCACACACATGCAGATGGGGAGGAGCTGCTGATGGGGTGAGATCAGCCTTTTAATGTCCACAGTGACCTTTTGCTTTTTTTTTTTGTTGCAGAAGTCCATATCAATAGAAGTTTCAATTAGTAGCTAATTAATAAGAAGCTTTATATACTTTAAACAACACAGGCTGTTCGATTACTAGTGACACATAATCTCAACTATTAACTCTACTATTAGAATGATTTGAGTCCATAAAAGTAACAGGCAGTTGAGTAATCTGAGGGTGTTGATAAGGTAGAATACTTCTCTTTAACCTAAGGTGTGAATGTTTTTGAAGTTTTGCTTCATTTCTAATATTGACTTACAGGAAGGATTTGGGTTGATGAAGCTGCTTCTTCATCAGCATAAAAAGGTGCCTTTAATCAGAATCTAAGGTAGTCTCTTATTTATCCCTTAAATTAGCCTAAGATGAGGCCAGTTTCCCATGCCAGCAAGAGACAGCTCTTTCTTTTGCCACCCAGTATAATGGTCAATAAAAGTGTCACTTTGATCCCACAGGGAGGAAGACACAGTGCTCTGCCATAGTCTCTGACTTACACAGTCACATCTGCCAGAGGATATGCAGCAGTACACCATGAGGAAAAAAAAAAAAGAAAGAAATTGGCAATCAATTATTTACAGCTTGTGTGTCTACAATTTCTGAAGCTTGCCGTCCCTCTATTTAAAGATAGAATGCAGCCATTTGATCTATAAATAGCAAATGAACAGTAATGCATATTTTTCAGCAAAATTAAATAATTAACCTGGCTTGTCCGGCCCCAATTGTATATAATGTTGCATCTTCCGTCATTAAAACCTACTGGTTAAGCTGGCTATACAGAAACGCAATCTTTACTGGCAGCCAGTCAGCTATCTAAGCTTTCAAGTGGTATTATTTCAGCTCCAAGATTCTCAGCAATTTCATGATCTCACCAGAAAGGCAATATGAGGATAGCTAAAATGTTTCAGTAGGGGATATGATTACATTTGGAAAGCTATATTGTGAAGAGTAAAGGCATGCATGATTGGTCTTGAGCAGAGTGAAGCCATGAGAAACCAGAAGCCAGAAACTTAAAGCCAGTGTAATCATCATTCAATATTCACAGTAATATTAGCTGTATTTTATCCAGTATCTTTAGAGACATACTGGTTACTTCAAGTATGGTGTACCTCTGTTACAACCTGGTGTCCGTTTAAGTAACATTTCTCTAACATCAGTGAAAGCAGTACAGCAGGAGAATGAAATATTTGTAATCATATTGAACACAATTAAACAAACAATCACAGATCAACAATAGTGAGAGAGCATATGACACAGAAAGGCTGCATCCCAATAGTCTGTCCTGTCTTTTCCTAATCACTTTCCCCCCGTGTTCTTACTGTGCTGTTTTATGGCTATATAAACATGGACAACATGGTGAAAAATATGACATTACCAAAGTTGGAATTGAAATAAAAAAAAATTATGTAGGCTACCAGTCACAAAATGAAACAAAATGATTGTCACATTGAGAATGATTGCTCAGGCTCACCTTCCTGTCCACTCATATTTATTGACATGAAAATCAATTACTGTATGAAAGTAATTGTTAACTTTATGCCGATAGGCATATTAGGCCTACAAATCTAGTACTGTAAATACATATTATTGTTTCTTGTTTTTCCCCCCAAAACTTCTTTTAATTTACAAATAAAGAAGTACATTAACAATTTTCACACAAAAACATCAACACAATAAGAGCAACTTTATACATGCCAAAGCAGACCCAGTCCATTCTTTAGTTCTTTCAGAGATCAAATACGTTGCATTCATTTAAAATACTGAGTTTTTTGTGGCTTTTTTGTTCTTCACATCTTTGATCAAGGTGCCATAGTGCTTGAATTCAACCATAAACTGAACAAAGCAGGGCACAAAATACAAAATATATCACATCAAATACATTAATCTGTATATTAGTACCCATTTTTCTATTTATAAAGTTTTAAATATCTGTCCAAAATAAATATGAATGATCACAGTGAAAAAAAATTTTTTTTTCTCTGTCTAAATCGCAAAAAAACACGAGTATAGTCTATATTTAATTTAAATCTTTCCAATATTTCTTTAATAGGGTAAATTTGATGTAAAATCTTGAAGGATAGTTCTTTCACTTTATTATTAGTACAATATTTATTTAGAATACAAGCCTTTTCCCCACTTTAAAATACCCATGATAGAAGACCAAAATGACTTCGCTGCAGGAGGCATAACACAGTCCAAAGCTTTTCTTATATGTCCGTTACTGCACAGTTTATTCCGAATATCAATATCTCATAAAAAAAATATGCTTAGAATTAATAGTGTTACCTTCTTTGAGATAACAATTCTTTAACAACTGAAGAAGAGAAACTGTTTGCATGAATGGTGTGCTGATGTGCATTGCTTTAAATGCTACTGCCTTAAGGAATTGTGGGATGGCATTATCTCTCTTCCTTTCATAGAGGATGGTCTAGTATACCCTATGCTAAAGGAGATAGGAAAGGAAGCACTGAAGCACCTTTCCTTAGCATTTAGAGAATCTAAACCGCTCTTATCATGGCTGCCACTTACATACTTGCAGGTCATTTCACTCAGTTAGGAACCTTCCTAAGCAAAAAAAAAAAAAAAAAGACTATTGGAACACAACCCGAGAATACAGCGTAGTGAAAAGTGTCCCAGGGAAATACAGATACTCTGTCAGTATGTTTTCTGTCTTTTCTTTAGCAGTTTTTCCTCCCATTTTCTCCTGAATTTGGTCACGTGCCAATTCCCACCCAGCAATCGGCTCTCCTCATCATACGACAGTTACTAACCAGGGAGAGTGAAAGCTAATACTTGCTTTCTCCCAGACATGTAAAGCCAGTTACATCTGTTCAAACTACTGCTCATGCTGCATCACAGGGCAGCGTAACACACTCAGAGGAAAGCACTATCTGTCCTCTTCTGCATGCATGAGCTCATAGGCACTTACAATTCGTTAGTGTCACTGTGATTGACAGGGGAGAGAGAAAGTAATGTCAACCCCCTTACCCAGAGAAAACAGCCAATTTTGTTCCCTTGGCTCCTATCCATGGATGGCTGTGGCATCATCAACGAAAGGGGCGAATGCTTTTCTGTTGTGCCTCTTGGGAGCCCTCTCAGCAGTTTTAAACAGCAGGAAAAGGCCCCTTTTCCTGTTTTTATGCTCCTGTGCTCTAACACAATCTGCATCATCGGCCACTGGACACCCTGACCTAATCATTGGTGGTGGTGGTGGGGGGTCACCTCACTGAAAGACACTACATGTATATAGTTATTAGCTAGTAGAAGCTATATATAAGTGGTCATTTTCACAGCTCAAACTCAGCAGAAAATAGGATACATTAATTTCAGTAATTTCCAGGAACTGATCATGACTTTATAAAGACCGTTTTTTTTTGGTCAAACTTTGACAAAAGGCAGAAAGTCTGCCTGTTCTGTAACATAGGTTGTGCTTGTTCTCACTCTCTCTCTCTCATCTTTGATTTCGTACTGCATGTGCTAAATTAAGCCAAAGGAGTGGTGAATGTACTTAAGACTTAAAAGCTCACTGAAATTTCATAATCAGCACCACTTTAATAAATGCTCATTTTAAATCCAATGTGTGGAAATTGGTGTAACAAACACTTAGCTTATTTCATTGGGCTAATAAGCTTTATTTGATTGTACACTCACCGGCCACTTTAATAGGACCTTGTTCTTGATTGTAAGATTCCTGTTCTTGGCTGGCAGGAGTGGAACCCAATGTGGTCTTCTGCTGTTGCATAAAACTGCATAAAACAGCAGGTGTACCTAATAAAATGGCTGGTGAGTGTATACCTTGATAACACAGATTTATAATACTGTAATTTGACAGTCCTTTTCAAGAATGCAGCACACACAACCTACTGGTATGCTTAAGAATTAAATGTTGAGTAAAATTCCTTCAAACACATTTAACATCAACTGAAGATTAGTGGCAAACAACTACAATTAAGAAACACAGCTGTAATCTTTCATTTACTGTGATCTCTCAGTAGTGTTGTATAGTAGGTGTGTTTGGGAGAGATAGACCAGGACAAAGTGTACTGACAGTGTAGATATGAAATAAACCCTTCTCCTTGGATGAGCTGACTTTCCCTTTAGTTTCTCTTTCCAGCATCAGAACAATGGGCTTCCAGTTTTGTGGGATTCCTGGCTCCACATAGCTATTGTCCAAAGATACTGTTTTATTCACTTTTACTCTGCCACACATACTGTAAAGTTAATATGTTACAGTAATGCAAACTGCACCACACACTATTGTGGTGGTGCAGCCTTCTCAGTTTCTACCACTGTCAAATCTCAAGATGCTGCATTCTGCAATTGTAACAGGACACAGAAGGTTAACTCAGCAATTAAGAACTGTGTGTGTGTGGGGAGGGGGTGGATGGATCCGTTTTATCCTCTCTCACAGGTTTGGTGGTTTAACAGAGGCCATTATCCAGTGATTAGTCTCTAATTAAAGTCTTAATCGAGTTCTATGCATTAGACAAATTAGTAAAGACATGGTAATGCAGTATTCAGCAATACACAAGGGGTAAATACACACCTAATGTATCGAATGAACTCATACAGTGTACAACTGGACTCAAATGAACACTGCAGGCGTTATTTCAACACTGGAGATTTAGTATTTGCTGTGTATGACTTTACCAATGTCTATCTATCAGTGTGTCTAGTGGTTTACACTAGTGAAAGACTCAAAGTTGGACTACTAAAACTGTACCATCAGCAATATGAATTCAGTTAAATTTGGGTAGATAAGGTTGGCATGCACTAGCTCTTTAAATCTGTATAGCCAATGGCTGCAAATAGTTCCATACGATTGTCATACCTGCAACAGATTATTTGATTGGTCTGAGCCTTTGCCATGTTTTGGAGGCTGCTGGAAAAAACTACATGCTGAGTGCCCTGACATTCTCAATTTTACTTGTCAATGATAAGGTTGATATTCAATTCTAAAACTGATATACACTCACCATCCACTTTATTAGGAATACCTGTACACCTGCACATTCATGCAGTTTTCTAATTGGCTAATCACATGGTCTGAGCTGACAGGAAGTCTATAGTAACTCAAATAATCACTCTTTACAACCG
>JAOTRR010000047.1:11493806-11507135 GCA_028570945.1 Gogo arcuatus | reverse complement strand
AGTGGTATTGTTGCTTAAACAGTTAGCACAATAGTTTTACAAAGACAAAGTCACATATGCTAGTCTTTTTAAATGTAGAATCCCCCTGGTATTTTAAAAACAAAGTTTAAAGTTATTTTTCTTTTATATTTAATTAGGCTTCATATCCCCTAGATTTAGTAAATTTAGATATGTTTACACATATCCACACACAGCCAATTTGAAATAACATTTTGTGTGGCTACTCAGTGAAAACATCTAATCCACGTGGCACATGGACGACCTCAAGGTAGATTAAACCAAATAATATAACCATTGTAGTAATAGTAACAATATATCCCAGGGGAAAAACAAGCACAGCGAACCTGTGATCAGGATTCACCATTTACTTACTTAATAACTCAGGCATTTTTTATTCTCCTTTCTTATCATTCAATAAGTCTATTCCTCTCCTGTACTTTTGATTGAGACATGCCTTGTGTCACTTCCGAAAGTGTGTGTACAAACTTCTAACCCTTTTTTGGGCTCATTGTCTCTCTCCCTCTCAACCTCAACATTCTTCTCCTTGGTTACCAGTTGTCATGGTTTCAAGGGCTCTGCAGAAGCAGGATTAGGAGGCATTTTGGGGACAGCTGGCTGGGTTGGTCCCCACTGCCACCCCCCTTGTGCCGCAGGTTCAGAGACGCTTGGGTGGGGTAAGGGGATCATTGTGCAGGGATTAGAGCTTCCTGTGTGTCAGTCCCATTACATAGGGAGGAGTAGAGGATGGAAAGAGGCTGAAAGAGTGAGAATGAAAGAGAAAATGAAAGAGAGAGCATATGAAAGCGAGCGTGACACAGAAAGAGGGTGTTGGAGAGGAGGGAGTGAGTAGAGGGGGTGCCTACAGCTGCACACTCAATCACAGTGCACAAGTGTTTGTGTGTGCGTGTGCACACACACACACACACACACACACACACACACACACATACACACACACAGAGTCATGGACACACAGCATACACACATATACCTATCAACATGCACACCACAGATCTGGTGAACTAAGCCATATGAAAGGAGATAGACTTTGAAAGGGTACCAAAAAAAAAAGTACACAAAAGATCTCTGGGGCAGATACACAGAGTTTTGAGGCTGGGAAAACACACAGTCTAAAAGAATGGACAGAAGAATGACTGTTATGGCAGTCATTCTCCTGTCTATTTGGTAATTCAACGAAATTGGGCTGAATTAAAATTCAGGAATTTTAACACAGAGCCCTTTCTCTTCTTAACATGTGTACAATATTATAAATACAATATTTGGCATGTTTGCTACAAGGTTTTCACACACCTGGATACACACATAAAAGCACATCACACAAGTATTTATCTGAATGACATGACATTCATTCGGCTTTTATTCCTAACCTTCAAAACAATGAAGTAATTAAAAAAAAAAAAAAAACAGTGATGGGGAACACACAAAGTTAAAAAAAAAAAAAAAAAGCTAAGTGAGCAAAATAGAGTTCAGTGCAATGCACTGACAAAGGGCAGCATTTTTCTTGAGTAACTCAAGAGAGAAAATAAATGACCATTTGGGCAAACCAACTAAATGCTGTAAATGAAACCAGGGTGTTGCATGTGCATATGCTTGCAGATACAAGTCAGGTCATCACTCTGCCTAGAGATTTTAGGTGTAACTTAACAATCATCATTCTCATCACTGCTCAAGTCAATCATGCTTACTGAAGCCGCTCTTGTGTGTAAAAAATATTCCTAACTTTCAATCAACTACATCATCTGGACAATACTGGACAATACTACAGTAAAATATGGACAGTGGACACAGTAATGAATCCAGTGAAAACAATTGCATACTGAGACATACTGACAGTATACTATATGTAAGTTATAAGACCTGGTTCATTAAATTTTACAGTGTAACTTTACTGAAATCAAACCTCATAATAAAAGACTTTAAAACATATTGAGAGCAGCGCTGCTACAAAGAATAACATGCAGTACATACAGAAGCATTATGGTTACAGTGAAGGGAGAGAAAACCATTAAAAAAAAGAAATGAAAGCTCGGATTCCATTTTTGTCCACCTCTACAGAGCTGACCAGTGCTGATGATATAATATTGTATGCAAACTTTTGTTGTCTTCAAATAGTCTTACTTATGTTGGCATTATATCTGTTGTAAAAGGTCAGAAATCAACGTATTGTACAATTTGTAATATACAAATACCACCATTTTTTTCAACCATTGATCCTGATTCTAAGAATGCTGATATCTGATATCAAGGAGTTGCTTTTGTGTACATCAACATTTCCTTGTCTTTAGAAAAAAGCACTAATATTACCATGTTAACAGAATCACTATTATTCTACAATATCACAGATTTAAGAGCTACATCTAACACACGAATAATAAAAAATGTTTGATTAAAACTGACAAACATTATGTCTCTGCATTCTTTTACATTCTTTTAGGCCCTGTCCTTAGGTTCCTGTCCTCCATCTGCTGAATCAGCAGTAGCCAGTGAATCCTCTGTTAAGGACAAATTTTCTGAAGTCTTTTCCATCCCATTTTCTATGTCTTCTTGCAGGTTTCCTCTGGAAGCATGAGGACTAGCCTCCATAGTGTCTTTATAATTTCCCTCTGAGGACTGTGGAACAACTGATGCATTCAGCTCACTGGTCACACCTGTGCTATGGGTTTTCATGTGTCCCTTTAAACAAACAAAAAAACAAACACACAGTTAGTTTCTCAGTGTCTGTATAATAACATGTTAATACGTTTTTTACTCAGTTCCAATACCTACCCTAAGCTTATAATAATGCATAGTTTTATAACAATTATGGAAAGTGTTACAAACCAAGATTCAACATATATTGCAATGACAGATACAGACATGTTGCAGAACCCTTACCTTTAGTCCACTGCGGCTGGCATACTCTTTGCCACAGTGCATACAGCTGTAGGGCTTCTCAGAACGAGCAGTCTGTGGTGGAATCGCTGGAGTATCTGGTTGGGTCATTTCCCTCTCTACTTCATCTTTAGCCCAATTTCCATGATTTATCTCTGTGGGTTTGATAACCCCTTCCTTCCTCTTGGAATCATGAGCATGCCTAGGTATTATGTTCTCACACTCCTCCTCTGGTGCTCCATTAGTGCCTATTGAGGGCAGTGATTCACCTCCTTCACTGAGCTCAGGATCTAGGCCCTTTCCATTAACGAGCATGGCCTTCTGTGTACCTCTGAGCTCTGGCTTAGGCTGATGGGATGGGCTAGAGGGTGGTGTGAGTGCTGGAGAAAGATCAAGAGCTGCAGACTGAGCGTTGGATTTTGGCTCACTGACCACCAGATGAGAAGGTGCTGTAAAATCTCTGCTGTTGGGCAGAGAATCCTGGGAATTGGTTCTGGTACAGAGGGAGAGAGGAATGTTCTCATCATCCTCGTCCTTAGTCTGACTTACTACAGGACAAGTTTGAGGCTTATTATGAAGTGCTTTGAGAGCACTGAGGCTATAATCACTAACACTGCATGGGTTAGTATCATTGTCAGGATCTTCTTCTAAAGGAGAGGAGTTAGCAGATGTGCTATCACTGGTAAATGGGCTAGTGGGGTCTTGCTTCTCTAAGACTTGATCAGTAATCAGATTTACTTGACTAACAGGTGTGTCACATGCATCTTTGTTGGAATCTTTTGCTTGTTTTGCATCAGGTGATGTGCTAGTTCTTGAAACAGTGCTTGACTGAAGTGTGCTAGCAATAGAAGAAGAAACACTCATACTCATATTAAGAGGAAGAGATTGGATGGTCTTTGGCAGTATAACACTGCCCATTTGATCAGCTTGTTCCTCTGTTCCAAGATCTCCATTGCCCTCCGGTGGCAATTGCCCCCCCAGATGCATCCGAATGTGATGCTGTAGGACCACAGCATTGGTGAATTTACGCTGGCAGAGTGGACAGGAATTCTGTGTGCGTGTATTTGGCGGACGTGCTCTGTGGGTGGCCAGATGAGCCCTTAGACTTCCTTTAGTGGAGAAAGAGCGACCACAAAGCTTGCAGGGGAAAGGACGCTCACCAAGATGAGTAGCCTGATGAAGACGAAGTGCCCTAGGGCAACTAAGTACGCGCAGACAAACTCCACATTGGTTAGGCACCAGAGATGGTAGGGAGGGAATTGATCCAGAGATACACTGGGTACTCAGATCACTGCTGGGATTAGGATTTAAACCCAAGGCTGTCATCATCTCCCTCCTGTACTCCGAGATAGTATTAGTGGTTGTGGTTGTGGCGACATCATTAGCTTGAGTACTGACATTAGTCTGATCTTCACTGAAGGGTTTTGATGGAGGCTGTTTCTCCAGCTTCTGTGCCAGTCTCTGGAGCTTACAGGTGTCAGACGTAGCAGTTGAAGAAGATGGAGAGGAGGAGGAGGGAGATGAGGATTGGGGTTTGGGGTAAGGGGAAAAAGGAAAAGTGAGCTGGGGGTGAGGGGAGGGAAGATGAGGAGGCCGGAGGAGGGCCAGGCCAGGGTGATGGGGAGAGGGACCGGAGGGGAACAGGATCTTGGGGAGGTGGGCCAGCTGGGAGTATGGAGAAGTGGGATGTATGGTGGAGTGTGGAGGGGTATTTTCATCAAATCTCTGTTGTTTAGCACCTTTAAACTGGTTTGTTATAGCAGAGGAAGATGAAGAGGGGGTGGTAGATGCAGAAGAAGGCTGTATACTAGCTGAAGCAGATGCCACTGTTGAAACAGATGCACGATTGAGCTGTAGCAGGGAATGGGCAGTGGACAAGAGAGCCAAATCTACACGGGGAGGGAGTGGCAAAGAGGAAGAAGACAGGCGAGAAGATGAACCAGATAAAAAACCTAGAGCTAAGCCATCTGGAACACTCACACCACCTTTAACCACAAAAGGCTCTTCATCTTCTGCACGGCGCTTCCTGCGTCTCTGTACTGCCACAAGCCCAGATCCTGACTGGTTCTGCTCTGACAGAGCAGGTGGAAGTAGGGAAAGTGACAGCTCTGGGTTCTGCTCACGATGGCGCAGAAAGTGGGCCTTCAGATTCCCACGTGTAGTGAAGCGACTGAGACAGACAGGACACTGGTATGGCCTTTCACCTGTATGGGATCTCAGATGAATCTGTAAGGATGAGTCACTGCTCAGAACTTTACCACAAAATCGACAGACATGCTGCTGGCGCCCTGTTGAGGTGCTCAATGACCCAGCTGAGACTCCCACAGCAGAGCTGAGTGACAGTTGCTCCTGGCTGCTAGAGGTGAGCAGAGAAGGAGTTTGGTAACTAACAGCACTGGTCTGGCTCAATGATGTGTTAGGAGACTTTTCATGGAGGTAACGGGGAATACCCAATGACAAAGAAAGAGGTAGCATAGAAGCGCCTGAGGACACCAGAGATGAGGCAGAAGAAGATGGTGTGGATGATGAAGAGGAATATGAATCTTTGTGAACATTAGTATTACAGGTGTTGAGGTTTGAGACAGATTCTTGGATTAGTGTTGGAAGAGAGGAGGGTATGGAAGAGGCTGTAGCTTGGGAGGGACCTGAAGTGGATAGAGAAGGTGAGAGAGATTCAGAGGTTCTTTGAGGGTTTTCCAGAGCTGCTGTATCCTGGTTGGTGATCACTCCACCCAAACGTAGCACTTGTCTGCAGATTTCCTCGGTCATCTGCATTTGGTGTATCTGCCTCTGTTGCAAGACCCTAAGTTCTTCTAAAAGCACAGCCAGTGTAGGTGGCACATGAACTTCCTCTGATAGACTAGAAGGGGTTTGCTGTGTGGAATTAGGGCTCCTTGGATGTGAAATAGCATGGAGAGATGATGAGGATGTGGTGGATGAACCGGAGGTTGTGGCAGAGATACCCATCTGAGGAGAGGATATGGTGGAATGAGGCTGATGTACAGGATTTTGGGAAGCCTTCTGCTGGACAGGAGGAGGGGAGTGAGTCTGGGAAGACAGGGAAGGGTGTGGAAAATCTGGAGAGAGAGAAGAATGTGTATTTGGAAGAGATGTGGTGTAGGGGACAATATGGCTGGGCCAGTGTGGAGGGGAGGAACTTTCACTGGGAAGGGAAGGGGCATGCAGGCCACCAGGTGATGGTCTTGGGGCAAGGGGAGGTTGACAATCTTGGAGGGAAGAGGGAGATGGAGATGATGAGGAAGATGAGGTAGGTTCTGAAGCAAGAGAGTTTGATGGTGACTTCACAGCCAACTGATTATCTGTAAAACAATAACATAGAAGTATGGAAATTAAACAGTGCACCTTTCCCATTACAACCATCATTTACTGCAGAGTCAGATTGTCCTAGAATGTGCTTATTAAGCATATTTTCTTCATCAGTTCCCTAAATTTAGATAGATCTGAGAAAATCTAGTCTTAAACACTAAGGCAAGAATCAGTTTTTACAAACTTTCATATTAGAGAATTTCATCCACAATTTGTAATTGACATCTATATTCATTTGTCTTAATTTTGGTAATTGTATTACATTGCTACAGATGAATCTTGGAGGTGTTTGGTGAAGTGCAGTTTGAAGGTTATTATGCATCGTGTTTCTTAAATACTGTATATTTATGTATATCACCAGTATTTTTTTTTTTTACATTTTTATGATCATAAGTATCCCCACTTACAGATTAAAGAAACAATCTCTGATGAACAACCTTCTTTCTTTACTCCTGCCACAGGCCACTGACCACCTTGCTGCTATGGCAACACATTGTAGAGGACAATGGGTATCACCACAACAACACATAACCCTCTTAACCTAGCACTCTTTCCATCGGTTCTGTCTTTCATCTCTTCATTCATCCTTCCCCTGACACAAGGTCAGAGGTCAGCCTATACTATTGGTTTTGGGCACTGTCTTCATGCCCTGATTGGCCAGTTGATCTGACCTCGAGAGCCCAGAGGTCAAATTCTTTCAGAATCTTCAGCAGAGAGAAAGAAAATAAAGACGGGGGTTGGGAATTGGAAAGCTGAGTGACAGACTACCCTACTCTCCAGTGCACTCTGAATAACTGTACACAATGTTATGTCATCACACCTGTAAAATCTCAATAATAAATCATCTTAACCTTAATGGATTCAACCAAACCAGGTCAGCCAAGTCAAGAAAGTGCACTGAATCAGCAAAGCACACCTTTAGTAGTTCTGTATGTTTGAGAAATTCTTTACCCATCTGCATCCTACCCAATAGAACCCCCAACTGAGTAGGGGTATGTGGTGAATAGAATCAGGGGAGGTGGGGGTTTACTGACTGAGTAGAGAGTAGGGGAGGACAAGGGAACAGAATAAGAGAGAGGAAAAAGAGAATAGAAAGAGAAGAGATTAATCTTTACCCAAAAAAACCCTTCTTCCCCTCCCCATAGCCTGCACCTTATTCACAGTGAATAGTAAAGTTTTCTAAATGAATAAAAGACCCCCAGCAGTCAAGCAGAGAATGCTGGAAGTCTCTTGGAAAATTGGTACTATTAAAAAGATAACACAGTTATGGCCCGCGAATGATGCACGTCAAAGTAATGACTATAGTTACACAATGGTCAAAACCAACCCTCTGGCATTTTGAATTTTTTCTTTACAAGTTTGAAGAGAAAAAAAAAACTTCAATCTTCTTTCAAAAACAAATCTTAAGCTATTAGTTAGCCACAGGATGATCAGGTACCATATACACTGCAGAAATCTGAGCAGAATCTCCTGAACAATGACCCCACTCACTACATACAACAGAATCACACAATACAGCCATTACGGTGCTGTTGCTACCCAGATTGCAGGGTATGGCCAAATATCATTGAGTCTAGACTTGTAAAGATCAGACATGAGGTATTGTGATCCAGTATCCAATATATGGTCCATTAAATAGCCAGATCTTTTTTTAAACCACATTATGAATATATCTAGTGCCTGTGCAGTACTGAGCAAAAGAGGATCAACTGTGAGTTCTGGTCTATATCCTGCCTGTGATATTATATCATCAAGACTGTGTTGTGGCTGTGGTGTGGCAGCAAAATTTAAACAAGTTCATCAGTTCACGTTGGTAAAGTGCACACTTTCTGTCAACTCAGTGTAGGACACCTGAAGCGCCAGTTCATTTGGCTACACAGCAGTACAAGCTTATCACATACAGTGGGTGAAATGAATTACGTATTAAATCAATACTATTTCTCAGCAAAAACCTAACGAGGGCGTTTGCTTCTCCTTTGTTTATTTTTTGGGGGGAACCACGGCGTTCTAGGACGTTATACTTTGGCTAACAATGTTCCCGAAACGTTCTGGGAACGTTCTCTTATGGGTTATACGATAACTAAAGTTCCGGGAACGTGGCCGTAACATTCTCTTCGGGGAAGTTTTTAAAGTTCGGCAAAGGTTGAGTTTAGGGGTTATTTTTGTATATAAAGTAACGTCCAGGGTACAGACCGTACAATTAGATATAATTTATTGCATAGACATGACAATAGACAGGCCACCAATCAAAAGGGTCAATGTGGGTCAATAAATACTCTGTATCCCAGAGAGGCTAGGCGTTAGTGTGTATTCTGCAAAGCTAACAATGAACAGTTATTCATTTGTCTATATTCCTTGCTGGTGTGGCACCTCCTAATTCAAACAGCACACGGTTGTAAGAAGCCAATAAATCTCTCACCTTGCGATGCCAGGCGCGTGCCTCCCGGATCCGCGTTAACGAGCTGCTGCGGTCGTTTCTGCTTTCGGCGCGACATGATTCACGGCCACAGCTCAGACTAGTGACGGGGTCATCAGCCGGAGTCCACGGGTCTCCCTCGAGGTTTCGCGCTGTCTTGAATTCGTCAATAAAAGCGATAATAAACGTCGAGACTATGAAGCGACTATAAAACTTCAGCACCACACACGCCGAATTTGCGCGACATCAATGTAAAGTCACGCGTGTAGCGCACTTTATTTGGAAACAAATCGATAAAGTTTAGCACGCGCACTGATCGCGGAGCAGTAACCGTGACGGCGCGAGCTGGCGAGTGCGAGTGCGCGCGTGGTGTTATTTCCTCAACAAGTCCCCTCTTTCTCAAACTTGCACGCTGTGCATGTACCCCTTACTCCCAAACACACACACACACACACACACACACACACACACAATCTCTCCTTGTTCTTTACTGACATTTGCATTTCAATAGCATGGAACACCGTTTCTTTTTATTCTCTCCTGATCCCTCGCATCGCATTTCTCACACCATCAAAGCAATTAAAGGCAGTCCACTGTCAGAAAGCAAAATTATATTCATATAATTAACCACACTCTGTAATTCCGAACAAAAAAAGTGTAAAAGGCGCTGAGTGCAAGCAACCCTTTAAGCACCAGCACCATAAAAACAAAACAACCAAACATGTCCCAAATGATGGATGAAGAGAATTACTCGAATAATTCTAATAACTTCAGCAGCGAGAAAGGTTTTATGAATGCAAATAGTGACGGTGTTCGTGATGGACGGATAGTAATAAGACACATATCCAATTACTACAAATATATATATATATATATATAACACGCAGTGAAGGGCAGGCCTTCACCAGCAGAAAGCAACTGTGCAAAGAAAGCCATTAAGGAGCTACCTCCATACTTCATACTTGTAATCATTTCACTCATGTGCCTTTATAACTGAGTGAAGTTCTGGGAGAACCGACCTCCCATCACATCCTCAGTGTGTCCGCATATGTGGAGCTCTATTTAAAAGCCAGTGAATGGAAGGGACTTTCCAACAAAGGCGACCTGGACACAGTTGAGTGAGCATCTTTCTTTCTGCACCCCGGGATCCATTGCTGCCTTGCACAATGCCTCCCTTTCACCCCGCCTGTATTCCCATACACCACGTGGAGTAGCGATGAAGGGAAAAGCCATTTTTAATTAGATGCAGCACACACACATATCCATCCTAACTAATTTGTACATAGACCCCCTGAAGCAGCTCTGTGAGTTTACCTATCGCTTTAGCTTGTTTATTTAGGGTGTGTTTGAACTCTCAGCAAGCACAGTGCTTAGGATGTTGTGTTGTAGGAGGTGAAGATGAAATAACATTTCAAGACGTTTGTTTGAAAGGCTCCGTAACCGCCGGCCGCCATGAGCGCGCAAGCTCATTTACAGCACTGCTGCCGGGCTCCTTATGAGAATATAATAGCATACTCAAGGCTTACTAAATTAATGCTGCCTTCACGTGCGCGTCTGATTCTCCTGTTTGTCAGGTTGTAATTACGAAGTCTTTGCGTTCGTGTACGCTACTAATATTGGCCATTTGAGTATCCTGATTTATTTTGGTAACTTTTTAACATTTCTCAGCAATTCTGAAATGTACCTAATGCAAACAAAGCTTACAGATGATACTGTAGTCGTGTCTTTGGTTTAATCAGTGACAACTCCAAGTTGTATTAATAAAAAATACAAAAATAAACAAAACAATGACATCGACCACTAACTTTAATTTTCTTCACAATGACCAAAAGGTTATGAAGAACCAGACACTTATGATTACAATTATTTCCCAAACTTACACTTGTAGCCTAATTACAACTTGAATAGATCGGAAACTAGCAGTTACGGTAATTCAGGTAGCATGTGAATGCGGCACAACGAGGTACCGGCTTCGCAAAAGCGCCAAATACTTGACAGCCATTTAGCGCTTTTAGAAATGTCAGGTAATGTCTTACTGAACAGCATGTATGTGCCTTAAACATACTAAACGAGTCAAATGCACACGATATAGAGGTGATAGTTAAATTATATTTAATTCTCTTGTTAAATATATGTATATTGTCTTATTTATTAGCAGCGACTAGCAGAAATCTATTTTAGCTAGCTAGGTGTTAGCGGCTAAGTTGCCTCAAAATAACCCTTTCGTGTGTACTATCTTGGGTGCTAATATCAGTTCAACTCGCAATTCCTTTTGTCTTTTTTTTTTTGTGGTTTTCTTGTTTCCTCCTGTTTTAGCCATGTCCATGTATGACTACAGCCTGGTCTGTAATTTCCCCAAGTGTCGAGGCAGGTTGAGCGGCTTCGCCTGGGTGACGGCCTGCTCTCATATCTTCTGTGATCGGCACGGCTCCGCTGAGTTCAGCCGCACTCCGGCCATCTGCCCTGCCTGCTCCTCTGCCCTGTCAGGGAAACTGGACATCGTGCGCACAGAGCTGGCGCCTTCAGAGCAGTACAAGGCCATGGTTTTGGTAGGATTGCGACCTGAGACCGTTCTGGATATCAGCCATCGAGCACTGGCTTTTTGGACATACCAGGTTCGCTTTGTATTCAAGATCACCTACTTACATTTGAGTACAACAAATACAAAACGTAAATAAAAACCCCATCAATTTATTTTTCATTGATTTTTAGAAAGTCTGGGGAAAAAAGTACAGTTTAAAGGTGCTCCGATCTGGAGACAAGGAAACCCAGAACGTACATTCACTCATCTTCAGTAACTGCTTCCTGATTAGAGTTGTGGTGGATCCAGAGTGTATCCCAGGAACGCATGGCATGAAGTGGGAATACAAACTGGATTGGACTCCAAAGGCCATCCACATATACAGCGATTCGTTTGTCACCCATTTCTTTGTATCTGACAGTTGGTCATTAGTGGACATTCCAGGGTCTAGTTGCCTGGCATCCCGCTTGTATTGATAACTGGCATCCCATTTATTTATAACTCAGCGTTGGTGTTATCTGTCAGTCAACCGTATCCTTCACTCCCATTGGTAGTCGCCTCAATCATGTCGCCTCAAAGTTGAGATTAGTTTAACTCGGTACCTGCCCACTTTGCATCTCAAAAGGTTAGTTCACCTGTCGTTTCTACAAGTTGCTGAATTTCATTGACATTCCATGGTCTCTGGTTTCCACATCGCTGCTAGTCATGTCCTATGTTTACGCCCCTTATCACAGCACACCATGCATACCCACATTCACACCTGATGGTAATTTTAGAGGCAATTCATAGACCAGCATGTTTTTGGGAGGTGGGAGGAAAATGGAGAACCTCGAGGGAACCCACACAGCCACAGGGAGAACGTGTAAAACTCCATACAGGCAGTAGTCCGAGCTAAGGATTTTTGCAAAAACCATTCTGTTGTCAAAGTAAATCACAAGACATAAAGGTTCTAAATGTGTTGTCTTGAGACCTTATTTCTGCACTAACACTGTCTCCACAATGCATATCACATATATTCTCTTTTCACAATACAGTTAATGATAATAAAATTATTATTAAACTGAAATATATAGTAAAGCCCGGAAAGTTAAAAAAAAATCAATCTGGAAAATTATGTGATTTTTTTTTTTCCACAATAAAATTATAAAGCGAGCATTTAGTAATAGCTCTGTATTGTGTAGTAGCTCTGTCAGATATCATATATGACCGTCTTCAGTTCAGTTTTGGTGGCTGAGAGGGTTATGGCACACCTCTGACTTCTGACTTCTTACTCTGGATTCTTTTCAAACAACTTTACTTTTGATTTTGTCTTGTATGTTATTGTGTTGTTTGTAGAATACACCTGTGTTATAGTGTCATTTTTATAGGTAAATTGCAAAATAGTGGTAGTCTTCCTTTTTCACAGAGAAACCATGGAGGAGGCATACTTTTGCACTCAACGTTTTAATGCTTAGCTATTCACAGTATTTACTTGAAATGAGTGTTAGTTGTAAGTGCAACCCCGTGAGCCAGTGCTTACTTGATATACTTCTGGATTATTGTGCTTCAGGTAAACCAAGAAAGGTTGCTTATGGAGTACAGTTTGTCCCGAGCAGAAGTGCAAGTTGGCCAAATGGAGAAGCTGATGGCACAGCAGAACCAATCCAAAGAGCATGAGCTGAATGCATTGCGAGAGGAGATTGCAACACTCAATAAGGTTATTACTATTTCATTGAATACTTTTAATCCTAGTAGATTTTTATGTGTGCTGGTTCACATGAATCAAGATTGATTGCTTTGCTGAACTAAGTGTTTTAGGCTAAACCTTCTCTCATTGTGTCCAGAGGCTGGAGGAATATAAGCGAAAATATAGTGAAGTTTCAGAGCTTCTGGTGAAGAGAAACAGACAGTATCAGAAGCTTCAGGGACTGTTTGAGACTTTGAGGCTGCGTACCATGGAGGCTTCTGACAAAGACGGACTGACCCAGGCTGCCCATGTTTTCCCCTCTGGTAAGTGGTAAGATTTGGTTGAGTGAAAGCCAAGTAGAGGAGGTCAAAGCACAGGAAAGAAAATGACAGGAATCTCTGGCCTCTGTAGTGCTAGAGTTGAAAAATACATTGTAAACTATATGTGCTGTATACAGTATACACCAATCAGCCATAACATTAAAACCACTGACAGGTGAAGTGAATA
>JAOTRR010000047.1:11443452-11456016 GCA_028570945.1 Gogo arcuatus | reverse complement strand
AAATGTTTGCCTGCAGAAAAGTGATTCTAATTTCTGTTATGTTAGCTAATGATTTCAATTAGTTTTCACAGCGCTGAGCTGTTGTCTATTCAACTAGCAAGGTTAGAGCGAAAGAAAACAGGCCATTCTTTTATTAAAAGTGTGAAGTGTGAGACCCAGACATTTAACAAAACAGTGAAACACACACTACACTAGCCCTATTCAGTAATTCCACTGGCCGGTCTCACACACTTTAACCTTGTTTATAGCTGAGTTAGTATTTACAGGAAAATTACTCTTCGTTCTGGCATTGGGCCAGTTCTCTGACTCGTCTCCTCGAGTTCCTGTAAAAGGGATTTCTTATAAATTAAAAAAAAAAAACGGGCAGCATTGTTTGTTTCAAGCAGGCTTCAAACAGTGCTTGTGTAAACTTTGTTGGAGTAGACCTTAACAGATGTTTCATTAAACATACAGTGGATATAAAATGTCTACTGTTAAAATTGCAGGGTTTTGTGATGTAAAACATGAAATCAAGATACATCATGCCAGATCTGTTTCCTCCTTTAATGTTATATAGCAACCAACAAAATTTAAATTGTAAAAAGTGAAAAACGCATGTTTCATTTTGGGGGAAAAAAGTGTGCACAACCTTTTATAATGGGGCATGTGACTGTGCTCAGAATTAACCAACCACTTTCAGACTCATGTTCAAAAGTAATTATCATCCACCTGTCATCAGTGAAGTGATTCTGATTAACCCAAAATAAAGATCAGCTGTTTCTGTAGGATTTTCTTGACATCTTTTTGGTTTCAAAGAGCTAACAAAGCATGTACAGGATCTCATTTTCATTAGGTATTGATCAGGAGAGGGCTACTAAAGAATTTCCAAAACATTAGATGTACCCTTAGATGTACACCATGAAGGCCATCATCACATACCTACAAAATTGATGAAAAGACAAGTATTGGTCACTCTCTGCATATGACAACAATTTATTCTTTGCCTGTCTGGAATATGGGGGTAGGGTTGCTGGCCGGAAGCCCTTTCTCCAAAAAAAAATCCAAGCCCTCCTAAATTACCCCAAACCATGTAGGAAACTGTGTTATAGTCTTATGAGACTAAGGTAGAACTTCTTGGGCATAATTCTAAAAGATATGTTTTAGAATAAAACCAAAATAAAACAGCTTATCATCCAAAGATCATGATACCCATGGTGAAGCATGGTGGTGGCAGCATCGTGCTATGGAGCTGCTTCTCTTCAGCTGGGACTGGTGCTCTAGTCAAGATGGAGGGAATTATGGATAGTTCCAAATCCTGGTCTATTTTGGCACAAAACCTGCAGGCCTCTGTTAGACAGATGAAGAAGAAGAAAACATTCCAACATGACTCAAAGCACAAATCCAAGTCAACAAATGAATGGCTTCAGAAGATGAGGATCAGCGTTTTGGAATGGCCAAATAAGAGCCCAGATCTAAATCCTATTTAAAACACATGGAATGACTTGAAGAGGGCTGTGCACAGGAGATCCCCTCACAATTTGCTAGATCTGGAGGATTTTTATATTGAAGAATGGAATAAAATTGCCAAATCAGGATGTGCTAAGTAGGTAGACTCTTACCCAAAAACACCGAGTGCTGTATTATAAGCAAAAGATGCTTTAACGGTGTTAAAGGATGTACACACTTGTGTAACAAGGTTATTGTGAATTGTATCATTCCCAACCCCCACCTCTGAATTTCACTTGAATTTGGGTGCTTGCTGGTTGGTTGCTATATCACATTAAAGGTAAAAAAGGATCTGACATGATTTTCCTTGTGTGTGTATGTGTTGGTTTTTTTGCTTGTTTGTTTTGTTTTTTGTTTTGTTTTTTTAACTTCACAGACCTAGCAGGGGTGTATCATCAACTTTCCAGGAGATGTTTAAAACAGGTTGAACTTAATATGGCAACATGTTATACAGTTTATAAAGTGTATTATCCTTATCATGCTTTTGTATTTTGTCCTTCAGCTCTATAAGAACTTGTGGGCTGCTGTCATGCAGGGGAAGAACATTCTGGAACGTCCATCTTGGTGGGTGGAGTTCTGCTCCGACAAGCCAGTAGTGGGATCCCTCCGAGCCAAGCTCTAATGTACAGAGCAAGTCTGATGTGTTCTGCTAAAAGTTCTACCTTAGCATAATGTCCAAACACCGGAACAAGTGTTAAGAGGGGAAAAGCCTTCTTTAATCCACACCTCTTGTTTGTTATGATTAGGAACAAGATCATGGGCTTATAAATTTCACAGGCCACCAAAGAGCAATGACATTAGATCAGGTTTAAATGATTTTTTTTTTTTGATCAGGTTTAAATGATGATGATTTAATAATAATAATAATAATAATAATAATGCATTATTGTTTTGTGGCTTATAACAAAACTCACTATAAGGTGCTCTTTGTATTTTATCATGCTGGTAATTATATTAAGTTCAAGTATATTAAGATGATCAACTGTGATCAGCTGTGATATTTGTGCAACAGTTTTAGCTGTAAAACACATTTTGTATAGCATAATTGCTCTTATCTTAATATTACAGCAGTATATTATTCTTAATTAACACTTGTAAAATAAACATTAAATCATAAAAACGATTACGAAGCTTTTGATATTTTATCATTTGCACGGTTTCTGTGATTTGCTATACTACAATGACATTATGATATAAACCAAAATTGTTTGAAAAAGCAGTTTGATGTACAATGTTTTACTTTCTTGACATTATTAGATAAATATTACAAACCATTTGTACCATTTCCTGAGGAATTATGTTTTATATTCTGATTATGGTTACAACGTAAATTATAAAATGAACTTCATGACTTTAACAGGGAAAACTCAAACTCATAACAATACTCAAGTGGTCTAAATCACATCTGTTTCCCTTCTGTATCAAACTCGGATCATGGAAGGCTGCAGCTCCAGACATTTATAAAGATTTATGTTTTTCCTTTTTCAATTTCATGAAGTTGTTGAACTGTGGACCTGCATCAGGTGTTTTAAATGAGGTAGAATACTAAACTCTGCAGTGCTCCATCATTCCCAGATTCACATCCACACCCTGGATGAGACTTTTCAGGGGTTTTTTTTTTTTTAGCATGAGTGCAACCGACTCAACAGCAGTTTTCCTTTTCCATTGTCAAGGGCATTTTAAATGTAACACGGGTGGTGCATTCCTGAGCCAACACCTGGCCTACAGTCAGCTCCAGAACTGTTTTCACCCTTGGTAATAATGCATTGACAAAAAGTTGTTCAAAAAACGTCTTTGTTGTTAATTTGCTTAATCTCACACTAGAAATATGAGAAAAATGTAATTGACATTCAGCTCAAAATGTAAGTGAAGCATGTCCACTTACATTTTGAGCTGAATGCAAGTGAATATATGTGTAACTTTGTTCACATTACTCCATGGCTGAGGTACAAAAATGAGGTAACAAAGAGGACAAATTCCCTCAGACATGCATCAAAATTAGGAAGGTTAGAGATTACACGTTTGATACGAGACAAATGTGTGTGTTGATAAATCAGACAATGGCTGTATAATAGCTACATGCCTGAAAATGTCCACTCTCAGGGCAATAATTAAGTTTATTAATAACTGGAGCTGTAATTAACCTGACTGGAAGAAGACATAAGTGTCTTTTGCCCCCACACACAGTGAGGAGGATGATTGAGATGCTCAGTCTCACAAAGTCTCCAAGTCTATGAATAGACACCACCTCTGTACCAAAAGATATTAATAAGACGTTGAAAGAAAGCTAACCACAAACGTACGTCCCTGGAGCGCTCAGCCAGCCCTGGTATTGGCCCGTCTCTGTCCATATTGCATATAGTTCCTTCTCTGGTCCTATTTTTCCTTCCATTGTATTGTGCCGTCTCCCATGGCGTGTGTTTATGTATGTGTCTACATTCCACACATTCGTGTGAAGGCTCTAGAGATGATCCTGGACAACTCAGTTCCCTTCATAGCCAAGTGTGTGTTTTTGTTTCAGGAGGAGATCAGCTTACTGAGGTAACACTCTTCCCCACACAGACACACACATGGAACCATCCACGGCGATTTTACAGCAAGCTTGTTTGGAAAGCCCCTCAGGCTTCGTGTCAGCTCAAGGTTTAAATCATAGTGGTAAACTTTTGTGTATTTGGTACTTGTAGTATGATACGTTGTGTTAAGGGTGGTCTTTTGGGTAGGAGAAAAGTTTCATGTAAATGCCCAACTAGCATGTTTGTGTATCAGTTCACCTTAAGTTTAAAAGAGGTTTGCAAAAATGCTAAACATTTTCAAAATACAGTATATAGCTCAAAATATGCATGCGTAAATATGTATTGTGTGTACAGCCTCAGATGTCCTCGTGTGGTTACTCCAATTTTCATGATGTTAATGGAATGAATGATGGAAGAGAGATGTTTGATTTCCTCTTTGCCCACATGTGGTCTCCACTGTAAATAAGAACAAAGGGTGTAGATCGGGTTTTGTGGCTTGTTCACTGTTCACAGTACTGTGCTTGTATACAAAGGTGAAGAAATCGCTACATACCACATCCACACAGACAGCCTTCATCCTAACCAAGACCATGTCTCCTCTTTCAAAACTCTCCAACCTCATCAACCCAAATGCATAGACAAATTGTAGGTTGGTCTTCGAAATTGCAGTTATAGATGACTCAGGCTTCTCGACTCTAAGCCAAGTTAAACAGTATAATAAAAGTAGAAGGTTAATGTGAGTATCTGAAACAGTGTTCAGTATCTGGTGAGCTAAATATTTTAACACTTTAGAAAATATCCCTTGACCAGGTTTAATGATAATCAAAGTTGATCACATTACTATGGTTCTGTAAGATATCTATAAATATATATTTGGTTTGAAATGGTTGAAACTGATGTAGGCAAAAGCTGCAGTGGAGTTAAATTAGGATGGCCTATTTGAAGTCTGAAGTGATCTTGAGCAATATGTAGTTTTGGAATTTTTACTTGTGCAGCAAAACCTGGAAATTTATTCCCTGCCATTTTCTAGGAAAATGGCACTTTTCCACCTGGAAAAGTGGATCAAATGTCCTGGAAATATTAGTGAGCTCCTGGAAAAATGTAAAGCCATTGAGACAGCATATTTTGTCTGATTTTCTCCTCATCTGATGTCACACACATTCAGGTTACCTAAAAGTATTTATTTTACTTTTATATCAACAGGAGAATTTCCAGGCACTTAGTGTTCAAATTGTTCTTTGATTGTTTTCATACAGTATTCTTTTTCCACAGGGAATGTTACCCTGTACATTTCATCTATAATCGGTATTAGTCTGTGTTTTGTTGATTTTAATGTTGTCAGCAAGTGCGAGTATTTTTCTCTCATCTTCATGTCATTGAAAATGTCCTGGAAAATAAACCTTGAAAAATGGTTTGTCTATAAATGGGTTGGGAACCGAAACTCGGTTGCAAATTAGAATCGAATCCAAAATGCCAAGTACCAGGTACCTGTAAAAGAAATTGAATTGAGGTTCTGGTTTTTGGTTCTGCGATAACACTTTATTATTGCAAAGAAAGGTTACATATCTGCAAGGACTATGTATGTAGCTATCTGCCAGGACCATACAACAGCATGTCTATTTGTTTAGATACGAGCTAGCATACATGGCGAAAGTCACAACAGTGTAAAAGATGAAAAGATGGACCCTGTAAACAGTCAAAAGTTGTTTTGTTATCTAAACATTTGACCTCCTTTCCTTTTTTCCCCCCTAATTTGGAATCGAAACGGGGAATCATTAAACAGAATCACTAAAATTCAAATGATACCCAACCCTATGATTAACAGGGAAGCATGCTTGATGCAGCTGGCACGACATATTTAGTGTTCATTCGTCATTGGTAACTGCTTTACTCTTATCCTGTTCACTGTGGTTTAAATTACATATTTATATTTTCGGACGTTCATTAGAAAATATCGTGGACACATACAAACAAAAATAATGACAGTGGAAGTGTGTGGGACTGGTCAGTATTTATTTGGGAGTGGGTAGGAGTGGGCTTAAAAACGGTTCCATGTACACACCTACTGAAATCATTCAAGCTGCCGCTGTTGGACCCTTGAGCAAGACCCTTAACCCTCTGTGCTCCAGGGGTGCCGTATTATGGCTGATCCCAGACTCCTAACAAGCTGGGGTGTGCACAGAAAAGAATTTGACTGTGCTGTATTGTATATGTGAGCCGGTCATTATTGCAAATTAAACCCAGACAGGGTGAGCCAGGTCTTAAATCACCCTGAAGGGGTTTATTTCGTAATAATGACCGGCTCGCTGTACGTGAGCCTGCTTATTACAAGGCTACTTAAGAAATCAATAATTTGACACAAAATATTGATTTAAAATGATGTGGTCCATAGCAATTGTCTGTTGTAGAGAAATAACAGACCATAGAAATGTCATAACTGACCAATCAGAATCGAGTGTTCAACAAAGCCGTGTGATAAGTAGCAAAGAAAGATTAATTCTTCTTATGAGAATGTGTCTCAAAGATTGACTTAGGGGAAAAATAAAAAACATAGACTAGAGAATAAAGAAGATATTCCCATTCACCTGGGAGCATAAAATATGTCTGCATTTTCTAAGAACATTTGAAATTGTGCATGTTACAGAACTGTTACAAATTTTGTTTCCATACTTACTAGTGTAGTAATGGTGGAAATTTTAAAGCAATTATTCCTCATTAACAATATTCTTTTCCACTTGAATATGGCAGATACACCACCTGGATAATACAAAAAGTGGAAAGTTTTTGTAGGTATACATTATAAATGTACACTTTACAGGTATGGAGGTGAAAAGTGAAGCCTGTGTCGTGGTGTATCTGCTGTAACAGACTGTAACTTCACACTGTTTGATCCTAAAACTTCCATTATGATTATTAAATAAACACAAGCAGACCCAAACAGGATTGCTCGTGGCCAGACTGGGTGACATGATGATCAGAAATTGTGCCTTTATTGGTATGAACCATCAGACACAATTGTAAACATTTTGACTCAAACAAAGGTGAAATTTGCTTACAGTTGTTACAAAAGTAGATATCAAGCATCAAAAGACAGTTATAAAGTGAACAGCAATAGGATGTGTTGGTCACATTTTATACAACAATGTGCTAATGCATAGCATATTTGACTTTTTTCCCCCAGTTTTTTTTTTTATGATGATGTCTTGACACACATTAAAATTCAAAGATGGTATACTGACCATCTACATGTGCTCATTCTGCTTCACCCTGGCCTGCGGAATGACCTCAGGCACAAATCTAGCTGCTTTCAATATCGCCAGCATTGTCTTTAAAAAAACAGTACAGTACTATACATTTCCTTATTCACCATAAACTAAATAATACAAGGCTTCATCTCCATCCATATATATGCACAGTATTTTGGCGACAAAGCACAGCAGGCAAAATCCTACTCAGTTGTGTTTTTGGGTTTCACGGTATTAAAGGCTTTGGCTGTTATTTTCTGTGGCTGCCGGCGTGCCATCCATGTTCCCCTGTTTGTCCCTGCATCATCAGAGCAAATGCTAAGGTGCATAAATTTGTCACTGCATGATAACATCAGGCTCAATGTTGAACAGCAGATCATCGTTGCCTCGGCGGACTTCCAGCAGCAGAGCCGTATCCTCCATCAACGCCTCCTTCAGCTCACTGGTGCTGGATAACGGCCGGCCGTTCAGCTTTACAATGATGTCACCATCCTTTATACCCCCTCTAGAGTTGAAGACACAGAGGATAATGCAGCACTTTATTTAGTTCAGGTTTAACAGCATATCTTGGTAAATGTGTCTGGTGTTTAATAAGAGCTACCACAACCTATGAGGCTCTTCAGCCAACATGATATGACTGCATTGCGGTCCTTTACTTATCTCCATTCATTTATGAAACAGCAACATTACACCTTACATTACAGCAGTGTTAAAAAAAAAAAACTTCATCTGTCAGAAAGAGTTTTCTGTTTCCACTTTAATCTTCTATGTTCTGTTTTTTTAATGGTAGCCCAGAAGTTCAAAACACATTAACAAGTCAGAAAACACATCATCAAATTCAGTAACATCAATATTAACTCAGCAAGGGAAGGTCCTAATTAAAATTACATGCTCATTGCTGATTGGCTACACCATGTGTCAGTCTGAGAGATTGTGGGAAATGGAGAGCTGGAGGATGTTTACATTATGAAGAAATATAGGCTAAGCCTAAATGAATTTATTAATGATTTTACTTTTGTTTTCTTTTCTTTTTTTTTTATCTAAGACAGTTATATAATGTTACTTTGGATTCTGTCAACATTGTGCATTATTAGTATAAGTATGCAAATGCTGAAAACCCAATAAACGATGCAGGTTATTCAGAAGACATAATTCCTCCTCACTTTAATAGTGTGTAAAAGTGTATAATAAAGTAACTTAATATAAAATAAGCAGCATTTATATGATGCTTGGTTCGATACTTACTTTTGAGCAGGAGAGTGAGGAACAACCTCATGGACATAGATTCCACTGATAACATCAGGGAAGTCTGGGTTATGCTGCTTTAGCTCCTCTACAAGACTACAGAAAGCACAAGGACACCCCATACTGAACACACCAAAAACACTCAACAAAATCTCTATGTGGATATCTGATTGGGTACTGAGCACTTTAGTGTAGAATAATGTGATGTTTATCACTATTATTACTGTTGGGGTTTTTGGGCAATCCAAAACCCTTCATAGTGACTATAATACAAACACACTATATACACAAAAGTATGTGGACACGTGACCATCACAACCAGATGTTCTTGCTGAACAAACCCTTTTCAAACCATGGGCATTAATATGGAGCTGTTCTCCTCTTTGCTGCTATAACAGCCTCCGCTCTTCTGAGAAGTTCTTCCAATAGATTTTGGAGTGTGGCTGTGGGGATTTGAGTTCATTCAGCCACAAGAGCATTAGTGAGGTCAGGTACTGATGATGGACATGATGGCCTGGTGCACAGTCGGTGTTCCAGTTCATCCCAAAGGTGTTCAGGGGGGTTGAGGTCAGGGCTCTGTGCAGAACACTCAAGATCTTCCACACCAACCCTGGCAAACCATGTGTTTTTTTATGGGTCATTGTCATGCTGGAACAGGTTTGGGCCTCTTAGTTCCAGTGAACTTAGTTCCACTTTAATGCTACAGCATGAAGACACATCCTACACAATTACGTGCTTCCAATATCGTGGCAACAATTTGGGGAAGGCTCACATGTGAGTGAGATGGCCATGTGTCCGCATACTTTTGGCCATATAGTGTATAGTGCAAAGATATGAAATCCACTCACGCTTCAGTAATAGTGAGCATGCGAATTCCAATGAAACGCTTCTTTACTGATCTCAATTCTGAAAGTGGGAAGCACAAAAACAGTCATGAATATTTATTAACCATAAACCAGCACAAGCTATGAGCCATAATATGTGGATACACATTAAATACTGATGTACCTTTGCTTTGCTTCCCCATGGAGTCATTGAGGAAAAGGGTTATTCTGTCTGAAGGAATGGCGAAGGAGATCCCCGCTGCTACCTTTAGGGTGTTGATTCCAATCACCTCTCCATCCTAATAACACATTAAGATCAACGTAAAGGTATATAGTAGAATAGCAGCATAACACTGAACAACATTGATTAATCTTATGCTGTTTACATATTAGTCTATTTAAAAAAAACTATTTAGTATTTAATGCGCTTGTACTGTATGTATATTGAATGCTTACCAGGTTGACAAGGGGGCCACCTGAATTCCCATACTAAAGAAAAAAATACCCACAAATTTTCATTTCTGTTTAGTTTAAATACCAGTATGATCAGATACTCAAATCCAGTATCAACTGTCTCACATTTATGATTGCATCAGTCTGGATGTAATCCATGTCTGAGTCCCGGATACCCAGTTCTTTGCCATCTCTTTGAGCCGTGCTGACGATTCCTGTGGTCACCGTGTTTTGCAAAGCAAACGGACTCCCAATAGCAACCACAAACTCCCCAGGCCGCAAGTCTGCTGAGTGACCCAGCAATAAGACTGACAGTTTTTTCTGAGCAGTGTCAAAGAGCACAAGAGAGAGAAAGACAGGGAGAGAAATACGGTTAAACTACTGTCATATGGGTGTTGTGTTTATTGCAATGGGATTTTCTGTAGTCTCTTAAACAAAAAATGAAATGTACACAAGTTTCAATCTACATGTAGTCAAGGCTTGTTTGGTGGTGGTTTTCTTGTTTAGTTTTGTACTGGAGCAGTGAGGTTCATGTGCAAACAAGCCAGATAATAGTCTTCAGTTCAGCACTGTTCATATTTAAATGATCACACCTGCTTCATACTGTGTTGAGTGTCAGATGTGGTTTCTATCACTGTATATCATACTGCTATCTATAAATACATATATGCTGTACATCTATAAACCCAGGTAAAAGAAGTTAGAAGGTTTACGTGTAGGTTAGCATTGATTTGAATATTGTTCGAATTTGTATATTTATTTGAACATAGACTCCAGGGCAGACCCAGAACCCATTGGAGAGATTATATCTCACAGTTGGCTTGGGAAGGTCTGAGGATCTCCCAGAAGGAGCTGCAGTGTGTGGCTGAGGATAGAGACGTCTCGACTGTGACTCTCAACAGAAAAAGCCAAAGGAGAATTAATGAATGACTTATTCTGCTATTTTATTACACTGTTAATGTACATATGGTGGTACTTATCCAACCAATATCTTAGGTATGCAGAGTGCTTGATGCTGAACTGAAGGCTATAAACCTCCTTCCCTTCCCTCCCTTGTTAGCCCCATTCACTTTAATTACATTAAGGAAACAATTTTCAGACACAGGGTACTGTATGTCTTAACTAATCATCTACATTTGGGGGTGAAAGGAAAATTGTACCCCCATAGTCTTCCAATTTGGTCATTTGCCAATTCCCACCCACTAGGGTGAACGCTAGCACGTGCTTCATCCGAGACAGATGAACCCAGTCAACGGCATCTTTTCAAACTACTGCACATGTTGTGTCACACACTTGGATGAAAGCACCATCTGCCCTCTTCTGCATGCATGAGCTCACAGACGTCCAAGGCTAGTGATTGACAGGGGAGAGAAAGCGTGGGCTAATTTTGCTCTTTTGAACTCCTGGCCACAGATGGACATGACATTGTTGAGATTCTACTATTGTCTTGTATGTTGTACCATAATTCTTGAGACATGATATTTGTTCACTGCATGTGTGCTTATGTATGGGATAACTTGAATAATAAAGGTGACATCTATCCATCAGTCAAAAGGAATTGTTAGACCAATAACGATTCCTGTGTCATACAGTATTCACCTGTGGGTTGATTCTGATGGTGGCGATGTCAGACTTTTTATCAATGTCTTTAATTGTAGCGTCGTATACGTCTCCATCATGCATCTGCACTTTAAGTTGCTGATGTCCTGACACAGGTGTGGTGGTGGACACGACATGAGCATTTGTTACAATCAACCCAGTCTCTGAAATCACAAAGCCTGAGCCGCTTGACAGTGGTACAGTCCGGCCAAACAGTGGGTGGCTACGGGTTAAAGATAAACATTATTAGTTTAATGTAATATTGTTGGCACAGATTTCATTATTGCTCACATAATAGAGAAAATGGTGGTATCATTTGAATTTGTCCAGGATGTAAAACTCAAAAACTACAATGAAAAAAATACAGACTCATACAGGTGCAAACTTTGGAAAACACAATGATTCATGACGTTAATGATTCGGGATTTTGTTGAGTGGAAACTGTCTGCCTCTTGACTCCTGTGTGTCTACTTAACATCTTTTTTTTTGTCAAGTGTCTATAAATCAGCAGACTTGGTGAGAACCAGCTGTGCTCATCCTGACTGCCTCAGGAGGCATAAAAATATTTGCACACCTTCAGCTCTGTCACATTTCCACCTTTTCGCAAAAAAAAACATTTAACAAAACAACTACTGTAAACTAGACTCATTTCTGATGCATGGCAAAATAACATGGCCATGCCTGCCACGTGTGCAAATACTTCTGAGGCCAGGAATAGAACACATGCTTTATACATTTGAGGATCATTTAGAGCTCATTTTCTTTATGTCTATTTTATGTATAGCATATAACAATCACCATACACTTTTTTAAATGCCACTGTTTTAACTTGAATGCATTTCTTCAGAATAAGCTGATATAGGCTTGTACAGTAAATCAGATGCAGAACTTACTTTAGGAACAGTTCCACATGAACCACAGCTGGAGCAATCTTTTCCACCACATCAGCAATGAAGTTGAATTTATACCTCGGGCTGTTGGGGTGTGTGGGACCTATACTAGCAGGAAGAATTTGTCATGTTAATAAGCACACACCATGTTGGCTTTTATAGAAGGCTGGAAGAAGTTCACTCACGCTGCTGACCTGACAGCAGCCTCACTGTATATCAGAATAGGCGATGCTAGTATGAAATCAACAGTTAGTGTAAGAAGAAGAAGAACCAAGGCCGAAGCCTTTATTTTTGTCACATGTACTCTCGC
>JAOTRR010000047.1:11375738-11391353 GCA_028570945.1 Gogo arcuatus | reverse complement strand
TCCACAAGATGTTGGAAACATTCCTTTGAGATTCTGGTCCATGTTGACATGATTTCATCACACAATTCCTGCAGATTTTTCAGGTGCACTTTCATGCTGTAAATCTCCTGTTCTACCACATCCCAAAGGTATTCTACTGGATTCAGATTCATCTTTCTGTTCTTGGCTGACAGAAGTGGAACCCAAGCGCCTCAAGGTTCAACATGTTGTGCATTCTGAGACGCGTTTCTGCTCACCACAATTGTACAAAGTGCTTATCTGAGTTAATGCAGGCTTTCTGTCAGCTCAAACCAGTCTATCCATTCTCCATCGCCCTCTCTCATCAACAAGGCGTTTCCATCTGCAGAACTGCTGCTCACTGGATGTTTTTTCTTTATAGCACCATTCTGAGTAAACTCTAGAGACTGTTGTGTGTGAAAATCCAAGGAGATCAGCAGTTACAGAAACACACAAACCAGCTTGTCTCACACCAACAATCATGCCATGGTCAAAATCACTGAGATCACAATTTCCCCCCCATTCTGATGGTTGAAGTGAACATTACCTGAGGCTACTGGCCTGCATCTGGATGATTTTATGCAACACACTGCTGCCACACGACTGACTGATTAGATGACTGCATGAATGAGTAGGAGTCCAGGTGTTCCTAATGAAGTGTTAGGTGAGTGTCTAAGTTTAAATAATTCTAGGGTTGATTACTTTTTACTTACTTTGTATTTCTCCAAACAGTTTCCTCCCTGCTGACTTGTTCAACTCAACCCAAGTAATATAATAACTAAAACTTGGTAATAGACACAGACAAGCTCCAATTAAAGTTAGTGTCTCACCCATCATGAAATTTGTACATATATCTAGGCTTCACCGTGTCAGTACAGATCTACCTGGGGCCATTTGGGCAAATTAGACAGATGCAAATCAGTAACTTTAAAATTGCGGGTTGGTGAAGGAGTGGCTGTTTATAGCTGTTATAATGCAAGTTACAACAGCAACTAACTTATCTCACAGACATTCCACAGCATTAAATGTAGCTATAAATGGTTAAAAACCATGGCATGTTGTTCATTAATTGGAAAAAACAACTGTAATCACTGGTAAACTGCTGTTATCAGAAAATAAACTTCTGGGTGGTAAAAGCAACTCTGCTTCACATTGGACTGCATCACTCCACCCCACTGTTGATTATTTGCCTCTAACAGCATTCTCAGTCCTGGTTTCTTCCTTAAATATCAGTCAGGTAAACGCACTAAATTAAAAAGTAAATACCTCATCATACAACAAAGAAATGAACAAGACTCACCCGAGTATGTTCTCTCACAACGGCCTGCTTTCCAGAGTTTAATAGTTTTGTCAGCGGATCCTGTGAGCATAAGACCCTGCTCTGGTAAAATGACAACCGCCCACACCGCTGCAGTGTGCCCCTGCCATCAAGCAAGATAAACAAACAAATGTGTGTGTACATATTACAGTATCAACAGCATTTGAGTTCATGACCCTTTTCATCTTTTAAACTGATTGCACACTACAAGTTAAGATCTCAACGTGAGCTTACCTGTAAGGTCATCATACACTTGTCACTAAGCCAAACTTTGGCCGTTGTGTCCCATGATCCACTCAGCAACGTCCCGAACTTCCCAGCTGAGATCGCACACACTGCGGACAGCACGGTCACAGTCATCAACAAGATGATGTTATGGTCTGGTGTTTAAACAGTTTCAGAGATTTTTTTCATAGCGGTCTGTCGAGGGATCTGGTCCTGGTGTCTCTACTAAACTCTTTATTTTCAAATAGATTGGCTGCTCTATAATCTCATATTTTATGATGTTGTTAGGTGATTTTCTGCATCAGACAGCTTCCTGGGGTTGATGAAAATTCCTAACAGAGTTAAACTCAAACTGATGTGAGTGCATGAACAGCGAGTTGAATGATCCCTCGATGTATTTAACTGTAAGTAAGTGCATGTTCCTGTAAGTTGCAGTATTTTATATCAAAAAAGGAGGGAAAACCAGCCCCAAAACACACGAGCTATTCAAACTGAGGAAAATCAGGACAGTCTGTATTGTCATAAGAGTTATAATGTCCGCTAATGTTTGAGAGAATAGAGATAATCTATTAATCTAGCTATCGTATTATTAGCCCATGTTTCTAATTTACCATCGTAACCAAACTCAATCTGAGGTCTGCAACACAGACTTCTTTCTCATTTGTGAATCTTTCTTGCATTTAAAGCATTATGTTCATACTTTAAGTCAGTTTAAGAGTTTGTATCAGCTTGCATCAGGCTGCTCGCTTGAATCTTTGTACCTCTAATACTACTTCTAATTCACATTGAGCTCTCACTACAGCTGTGGATGATGCTGAAAGCTGGTAATGATTACGAGCTCTTTGCACACTCATGAATATCACAGACAGCCTGCACATTGTGATTGTGTAAACTGCTCGCTTTAAAATTCAGGCAGATTTCCCCACTCTGACACACACCTACACCTACTGGAACCTGGTGATGAACTGGGAAGTCAGATCAGGTGTATTAAAGCAGGGAAACCGCTGCACTCAACTGTATTAGACTCAGTAGCACAATTAGGCTTCCTTGATGTAAAAACCCACTAACAGCACCTGTGTTTTTATGTCCCTTTAGAGTGAAGAGTGGATCCGGCTGATCCAGAGAGAAGATGCAGATGTTGTGGTCGTTGCCACCGGTGGCGATGAGACCGCGGGGGTACGTCTCATTGGGGGCGATGATGCACACGCAGGACACGAAGTTGGTGTGGCCGTTCATACAGTGCATCTCCGTGTAGCCCCTGTTCTCACTACAGAAGCAGAAATCACAGGGAAGGAGACACGGTTTGCCTTGTTTCTGTTTCACACTACTCCAGCTTCACAGCAGGGTTCTTGCTCTTTTGTCAGAGAGAAAATCTGGAACTTTTCAATTTTTTCCTTACATTCTTAGCTGATCATAGATATCAGGGCTAATACAAGCCTGAAAACAGAATCATTTGATAGGATTTGTTGTGTTTTACCTATTCTATGTGGTGAGCATGTGCTATTTTGTTTAAGACACATCATACATGTGACCACACAGTGTGTAAAATCACAGCACCATGGCACTTATGATGTCTCGCATAACTTGGAAACAGACATGAAGGGAAGAGCATGGTTCTCAGTTTGGGGACCTCATGCAATCTGTGAAGCATAGCCAGGGGTTTGCAATGTTGTGTTCAGGTTGTTACAGATCACAATGATCAAAGTTATTGTGCTTATAAATAACATCAAGTGGAATCTAATGACAATTTGAACAAAAATGAGTTCTAGAGGTGCAACGTCCAGAAAAAAAAAGAGAAATTCTATACATTTAAAACAATATGCCTAATAATTTGAATGGTTTGTTTTTTTAAATAAATAAATAAAACCAAACATCTGTACTTAAGGGGTCAGTGATGATTTATTTATTTAGTTTTTAAGTTAAAGGAGTCCCTGACAGTAAAAAGCTGAAGTCCCCTCACCTATGAGAAGGTCAGTAGCACATGAGCATTTGGTATAAGATGAGATTCAGGACTCTGATATCAGTACAGTACTGAAAATATAAAAATTGGCTCAATACACCCCTGTTTTTTTAAAGGTACAAAGGGAAATACAGAAAACAAGCGAACTTTAAACAAATAACAGACCTTGGTGACTTGAGATTTATTTTGAATACATTTTCCAAACCGTCTTCTGCATGAGTTAGTACATTTAAATCTCACACTTTCCCTGAAGAACCCTGCTTCAGTTTCGATTAGCTTTAGACAGCTAGCTCACTCTGTATCAGATACCTGTATCAGATAGCGATACCTGTATCAGATAGCTGTATCAGCACGTTGTGTCGCATGATCAGTTCGCTAAACAATGGGACAACAGTAACAGCTATATAAGTTATTTACAGTTTCTATACACCACACAGAGCTGATGGATAGCTAGCGAGCCGGCGGCTACCTTGAATTTAGCACCCAGACTTTAGCTGTTCTGTCTCTGGACACGGAAACAAAAGCTCCATCTGGAAAAAACGCCGCGGCGAGCCCCCTGACATCCATCTCATGGGCCGGAATGGAGCAACTCAGCCGATACGTGCTACGGGAAGCCATTGTGGCGCTTCAGCCCAGAAACGGTCAGCGGACAGGCGCGCTAAATGAATGTGCTAAAAAGTAAGCAATTGCAACCCGGAAGTGACACAGCAACGGCAAGTGTTTTTTCCCCATTCGTATTCCGACAAAGCCGGGTCCTGCGCTCGGATTGGATGGTTGTATATCGTTTTATGCGCTATGATTGGCTAGTTGCTCGGACTCCCAAGAAATTCGCCAATCGGCAGAATGTAGGCGGGCACAAATAATAGCATTTTGAGAGAAAACTACAAGATAAAGGACACCAGTTTATGCTTGATCTGTATTATTTACCTGTGTTAAAGTTTGGAAGTTTTAGTTTAAAACAAGTAAATATAGTAAATAATAAATGTAATCCATTTATTTAGCGATGTTTTCGAATTTTTCAGAACCCTGATTTTCTTGTGTCATTGTTTTCTTTTATTTGAGGAAATTCACCCCAGAAGGAAATATCACTATCAAATCAAATTCAAATTTTATTTGTCACATACACAATCATACATAGTACAGCATACAGTGAAATGCTCTGCAAGTAGTATAGATAGGTAAAAAAGGTAAAGTAGTTAAAAAGAAAAAGAGTAAAATAGAATATAATAAATAGAATAAAAATAAAATGTGATAAATAAAACGAAATGAAATTGCACGAAGAGGTGAAAGAGATGGGGGCGATGAGGGTGAAGTGGTGACGAGACCTCATTATTGACTTTTTATTCTTGTTAACATAGCTAAAGGATTTAACTTCAAAAAAATAGCGATTAATTTAATTCATTTAACCATTTTTTAAAACTACTTTTGTCTTGATTTTTTTTTTTATTTGATGAACTTTACCCCGGAAGAAGTAAATAGCATGTTCAGCTCTGTCCTTCTCTGATAAGTGACAACAAACATGGCGAACAGAAGACTGACGGTGTTTATATTCGGAGGTTTCGTAACTGCGGTAGCAGCGGTTTTTTATCCTATATTTTTTCATCCTCTTATTCACGGAGATGATTACAGTAAGTCTGTTGGAATGCATCTTTAACAATGTTTTTCACAACAAATCCATATTGTATCTCCTGGCGCCATTTATTTACAAACGATATGTGTTACTACTACTACTACTACTATTATTATTATTATTGTAATTATTATTATTCATTAGTGTGAAAGCTGCATGTCATTCTTGTTATAAAATTGGATAATTAACTTTTATCAACTTTTTCTTCGTTACAATCATCATCACCACCATCAGCCGCGTGTCTAATGTTAATGTAAACCTCCACAGAGCAAATCCAGAAAGTGAACCGAGCTGGAATCAACCAAGCAGATGTTCAGCCTGTTGGTGAGTGTACTGTATATGTGCTCCAGTAGCAGTTAATATCTGATTAACACATAAATCTGATCTAAAAATACCTGAGAATAAAATGGATAATAACACACTTCTGTATCAGAACCTGATCAGACAGCAACAGTACAGATCACAAGTGTCTTTTTTTTTTTTTTTTTTTTTTTAAATTTTGTTATATTTTGCCATCCATTTTCTAATGCTCTTCTTTTCTCTCTCTCTTTTTTTTAATTAGGTGTGAAGATCTGGTCAGATCCATTTAAACCAAAATCATGATGTGACTGATGCTGGAAGCAGAAAGGAGAGGAGATTCAAGAGCATATGTTTTGGAGTTCAAGTGTTTGACACAGATTAAAGACTCACAGACTGGTCCAACCAAACACTCCTCTCACGCGTGTGTGAGTGAGTGAGTGAGTGTTTCTGATTCAGCTTTTATATGGGGCTTGATGGTTGGCCTTTAAGCTGAAACAGGAGTGTTAGAGCAGGGGAATCTGGTTGTACAGACTGCCGCTACTTTGATACTTTATCCTGTGAATAAAGTTTTATAAGATTGTTTCAGCAGGGTACAACATAGTAACATAGTTGTATGCACACTTTATTTGAGAAAAGAAAACTATGTTAAGAAACTTTTTTTAAAAAAATGTGATGTATATAAAAATGCATGTCCAATTGAAACTTTAATTTGAAAAGTAAACTAAGTCCAGCTTAATTTTGAATCAAAATTATAACTACAAAAGCTATATAACATACCAAAAAATGAACTACATGGAACATATTTTATTGCGAAATACATATACAGATACAAAGATGGCTCTGTTTAGTGAGCTCTGACGTTAGCTACTTAGCTGACAGCTCTACTGCATGATTTCTTATAATACAATCAACAGAAACATAACAATAAACAAAAAGTAGACAGTCAGCCTGAATTGATATTCATTTTCTAATCAAAGAGCAAATCTAGGCGTGTGGATTGTGGCTGCAGCACAGCAGCAGGTCATGTGATGTAAACTGACTGGCTTATTATTTATAGTTAAATTATTATTCATTAAAAGACTTTCTCTTGATAAGGGCCTTAGGTTAGCCTTTCCAAATCAGAAACAACAACAACAACAGCAAAAAAAAAGGAAGTGTGGATATTTGGACTTCACACCACCTAGTGTACGCATGTGCAACAGATGCACAATATGGCCAAAAGTTTGTGGACACTTGTTCATCACACCCATATGTGCTTTTTTTAACCATCCCGTTCCAGATTTAGTCCCCCTTCACTGTTATAACAACCTCCACTCCACTAGATTTTGAAGCATGGCTGTGGGGATTTGTGATCATTCAGCCACAAGCGCATTAGTGAAGTCAGGCACTGGTGTCGGGTGAGGAGGCCTGGGGTGCAGTCAGCGTTCCAGTTCATCCCAAAAGTGTTCAGTGGGGTTGAGGTCAGGGCTCTGTGCAGGACACTCGAGTTCTTCCACTCCAACCTTGGCAAACCATGTCTTCATGGAGCTCGCTTTGTGCACAGGGGTATTGTCATGCTGGAACATGTTTGGGCCTCTTAGTTCCAGTGAAGGGAAATCTTAATGCTACAGCATACAAAGACATTCTATACAGTTGTGTGCTTCACACTTTGTAGAAACAGGGACCTACCCATGGGTATCACAGGTGTCCACAAACTTTGGCCATGTAGAGTATTAACCTAAAACTTACAAGCAAACTACATGTTTAATGTATGGGTTTAATTCCATCTGCAAATTATTCTACATCTATCATACCAAACCAGCATTCTTTTAAAATGCTTAATTCTAGACTAATTCTCATGGCATTTATTAGAGTTCTTACAGTATGGAGCACTGTGTCAATTTGCTTTAGTAAGTAAAATGTATCTGGGCTTCTGGAACTATGACAGTGTTGCTTGTTATGTAGCAAGACACACTCTAGGGGGAGCACTCATACAACACAATCAGAGGTTCGTAAGGCTGTTTTGTTTACATTAGATTTGTAATAATTATCTGATTCAGAGTAGATCATTAGATTCATAATGTCATAATATATAAGGGTACATTACTTTGATTCTTTAATTGCATTATTTTATAAATACTTTTTTAAAATCTTCATCTTGAAGAAATTCTCATCCTTCTAAGATCAGGCACCATGTTTTCTCAATATAAAACATGCTTTTAACCTTTTAAAACCTGCATGCTGGAACAAAAATATTTTCCTGAGTTTGCTGATTGTGGCTTTAACTGGAAAGATAAAGCTGAAGTGAATTTAGAATTGGAAAGATTTGGTACTGTGTTCATCGTGAGTTTGGTGTAGCTCATTATGTAAGTTGATCCTTATAAGCTCATTGGAAACAGGTTTTGTTTCAGATTAGCTGATCTACCATGTGCATTATGTTACAGTCAAAAAATGAGAATTTAAATCACAACAGACCAAACTTGATTAAATACAGTTTATAAACTGTTTCAGGTGTTTGCAACAGTATACAACTTCCTGGCTGGTTTTGTCATAGTTTCAGCTTTGTTTCTTTTTCCTTTTGCTTCACAGTGATTAGATTTTAACATGGAACTGTCTTTTGCCTGGAACAAAAAACTTACAGAATGAAATCTGTAACCCGAGAGAAGCACACGAAGGCCTGAGCACTGCTCTAGGCAAGCCCTGTTGTCGTGGCAACAAGCCTGCACCCACACCTGTGTGATGGTACAGCCCAAGGCCCTGCTGGTGCACACATGTATAAACATAACAGTATATGTGTTTAGTCAGTAATCTTTAATGGTTAAGCTCGACTTGTGAAATCAACGTTGCTGCAGCAGCACTTAAAGCTGCCGCTTGCACTATTTTGGAGTTTTGTTCTCTCTTGTAGAAAAATGCTGTTGCGAGCTACTTCCAGAAGAACATTTTGCAACATGGGTGGTGCTGCGCTTTTCTCCACCACATGGATTCATCTCACAGCTGCGAACGCATGTATTTAGAAAAAAAAAACCTACATCCCAAACCACATAAAGTGTATTAAGTAGTATGAATAGCAATGACACAAATGGTGTAGTCACAAACTTTTGAATGCAGCCGTATGCAGTTTGGGATGCAGCTTGAGTATTCGTGACTTGTGATTATTCACTAATACAGAAGTGTTACGAGAATAACAATGATTGTGTACATCAGTGTGACTGAATCAGTTCCTGAAGTGAAAAAGCAAAACCTCTCAACAAGAGCTCATCTTTCAGCAACCATCAGCCGGTTAGCTGTTACTGTGACTGCCTGATCAAGCAGCAGTGCCCACACATCACTGACCTGCCATAGTGGAGCTGCTCATTCTGCAGGATCATAACAGCACGTAACCAGCAGAATAAACTAATCACTTAGGTAGCTGAAATATAAGCTCTGATTGAAGGGAAAATGGTTGTTTTGTTGAAATCCCACAGCACACTTCGTGCACCAGGCTAGGGGCTCAGCGTAGGGTCTTTCACTGAAGCTCTGTGAGTTTCCAAGGCTGTTAGACACAGTTAGCCCACTAACCCTAGCTTGAGATCTTAATGTGTGTATTTTGTTCTCCAGCCTGTCAGAAAAGATTTGGCGTAAACCAAAGAGTGTTAGCGTGTTCGCCAAACCCTACACTGGAGAATAATGCTGAGTGCACACTACATGACACTGAAAATTTCAGAATCACTGACCATTTCTCGCTACATCACACGAATCACTTGTGATCAGTTGTTTTTAGCTGTTGGGGAGTACACACTTTCACCTGGAGAGATTCCCTGCCAAAGCACACCTCATCCCAAAATCCTTCTTTCTCATGAAAATGAGAGCTGTGACTGTCACTACTTTACATGGAAACAAGAAAAAAGAGAAATAAGTAAAAATGTGGAGTTGGACAGCTGGAAAATGTTGGAATATTGGTCATGAAGACTCAGGTAGCGTATACTGAATTTTCTTTTTCACTTTTCTTAACAACTCTTTGGGTACAACATGCCAAATAAGTTTGTACAGAAGCAGTATTACTGCACTACATTTTGCCCTCGCACTCCCACACAAATAGATGGATGATCAACCGGATTCAGGGATCTGCTGTGTATGACAGCAGATGAATTTGATTGCTTCTTGGGCTGTTCCTGGCTTTTTCTCATTGGTGTACATGCAGGGATTATCACACGATGTAATTCATTGCCGAGAATTTAAAACATGCTTGAAAATATCAGAGCCTCGGCAGTCACTCAAAGACTGAGAAAATCAAGTGGCTGGATGGTGCATACTACACAACCAGTTGGTGCAGGAGCGTGCATTAAGTAGTCGCTGAGTCTTGGGGGGTTGGAGTTAGTTATTCAGCACCAAAATGAGTCACCGGCTAAAATCTTGTAGTGTGCACTAGGCTTTAAGAGACACAAAAGACAAGCAGAGGGCTTACATCACTGACTCTTGCCCAGTGTAACGGAGTTGGAAATAACTTGCAAAAATACAGAGAAACTCACCAATATCTCCTGTTATACATGATCCACTATCATACGTTTTGCAGCTAAAAAAGTTCTCAACTGAGTAATGATACAAACACTACAATGAGGGTAAATCAGCTGACTATCATTCACTTGCTTTTCACAAAATTAGAAAACAAATAAGCTAAAACTCCATCAGCACTGACTCCTCCTTTCCTTATAGTATAATATAACACTTTCACTTGCCCACTCCTATTTGTTTATACTCTTACTCTCTCACTCTCTCATGATTGGCAGCTGGCTCCAGTCAGAAAATGTGTAGTAGGACATGTTTCATGCTTAAAGTCAGGATGTGATGGTATTTGACATATAGTTGGGTCCATATGTATTTGGACAGTGACACAATTTTCATATTTTTGCCTCTGTACACCACCACAATGGTTTTGAAATGAAGCAGTCAAGATGGGATTGTAATGTAGACTTTCAGCTTTAATTCAAGTGGCTTAACAAAACTTTTGCCTTAACCATTTAGGCATTATAGCCATTTTTACATAGTTCCTCCATTTTCACAGGCTGGAAAGTAATTGGATAATTGACTGATAAGCAGTTTCACAGTGAGTTATGGCCTGTTTCCCGTTATTTCATAACAGATTACGGAGATAAAAGGTCTGGAGTTGAATCCAAGTGTTGAATTTGCATTTAGCACTCTCAATACGCAGTCCAAAGAGGTGTTGTTGCGAGTGAAGGAGACCAACCTTAGGCTGGAAAAAAAAAGACAAAACAGACCTATCAGAGAAATAGCAGAAACTTTATGAATGGCCAAATCACCAGTTTGGTGCATTCTGAAAAAGAAGGAATAGACTAGTGAGCTCAGCAACAGCAGAAGGCCTGGAAGACAACTAAAGTGGATGATAGTGAAATTCTTTCCTTGTTGAAGGAAAACCCCTTCAGAACATCTAGCCAAGAACACTCTCAAGGAGGTAGACGTATCATTGTCAAAGTCTACAATTAAGAGACGCCTTCATGAATGAAATACAGAGGGTTTACCTCAAGATGCAAACTGCTGGTAACACTCAAGAACACAAAGGCCAGATTAGACTTTGCTAAAAAGCCTGCCCAGTTCTGGACTAGGATTCTTTGGACAGATGAAACCAAGAACAACTTGTACCGGAATGATGGGAAGATAAGGGTATAGAGAAGGGAAGGAAAGGCTCATGATCCAAAGCCTACCACATCATTTGTAAAACATGGTGGACATGGGCATGTATGGCTGCGAATGGAACTGGATCACTGGTGTTTATTGATGATGTGACTGATGATAGAAGTAGGGATGAATTCTGAAGTGTATAGAGGTATATGTTCTGCTCAGTTTCTGTCAAATGCTGCAAAAGTGATAGGACAGTGCTTTACAATACAGATGGATAATGACCCAAAACATATCGCAAAAGCAACCCAAGAGCTTCTTAAGGCAAAGAAATGGAATGTTCTTAAATAGCTGAGTTAGTCAACTCAATTGAGCATACTTTTCACTTACTGAAGACAAAACAGAAGTCAGAAAGATCCACAAACAAGCAGCAATTGAAGGCGGCTGCAGTAAAGGCCTGGCAAAGCATCTCAAAGGATGAAACTCAGCATTTGGTGATGTCCATGGCCTGTGAAAATGGAGGGACTATGTAAAAAATGGCTGTAATTCCTAAACGGTTAATGCAATATTTTTGTTAAACCCTTTGAATTAAAGCTGAAAGTTTACACTTCAATCACATGTTGATTGCTTCATTTCAAATCCATTGTGCTGGTGTACAGAAGCAAAATTCCGAAAATTGTGTCACTGTCCAAGTAGGTATGGACCTGATTGTATCTAATCTGGCCAACTTTCCAATTCTTTTACTTAGTATGTTTTTTTTTTTTAACTTCAGAGTGTAGCTACAGTGCAACTACAGTTTCTTGTCATGTAAATGCAAAATAACAATAAATTATGTTGCTATAGTACTTTTATTTTCTAGAACAGCTGCTATAAAATTGGGTTTATTTTTATAGCTTCTATGTCTGTTATTGTCCTTACAGCTCAGTATTCTGAAATAGTATGTGCCTTAAAGTCAGCATCAGTATTTTTGGCTATTTTTCCTGTGTTCCATTTGAAGCATTTCAGGGTGGATGAATAGTAGTGTGTCTGTTAAAAGGATCTGAATGACAGAGAAAGGAAAAGTGAGAGGGCTTATGAGGGGAAGCAGGGTCCTGTCTCCCGCGAGAGCTGCCGCATAGCCAAGAACTGACATAATATCTCCTCACCGCCACAAAGAGCACATCGCTAACCCTCAGTGGAGAAGCTGCCAGCGCAGCAGCTGCCAAATGCAATAACACTCCCCCCCTCCTCCACCTCCTCATCACACACACTCTCTCCTCGCTCCCTAGCTGATCAACAAACCCCATTGTTTATGGGATGCTGTTATCTTTGGTCGCCATTCAAAAAACAAAAGAAAAAACTCCAGAGCCCCAGCCGTGCGAAAGACTATCAAAGCAAAGAGCGGAAAAAGGGCAACCGAGAAGAGAGCAGAATTCCTTTCATTCCGAGAATGGTGTTTTCCAGATTCCTGAAGCGGCGACGGCCGCAGTTCTACATGGAACGATTCGTCACAGGGGCACATGGAGGAAAAGCGAGAAAAATCCAAGTTTGTTCGATAATAAGAACCTTACAGGTTGTCAAATATAGCACTCTGAATGCTTTGTCATTACACAAATTAAAAAAAAACTCAATCAAAGCCATCAGCTGATGTCGTTTTGGAAGACGTCACAAGTGACCTTATTCTTATATTAATATGTTAATTCTGCCGTACACACAGATGTTTATTTTTTTCTTCCTTGAAATGGTCAGAGGTTGTGTAAGCTGAGAGAACAGGGAATGGTGAACAAGATGGTGAATGAGAAATAACGGGAAAGATTTCCATTGGGGAAAGAAGAAGAAGTAAATGCACAAGCAGCCTCCAGGCACGACCGGCGTTGTCAGATTAGAAGAGAACAGGAAGAGCGAAAGCAGTTGATATGTGCTTTGGGACGTGTGAGAGAGAACAATAACAAGAGCACTGAGAAAACCAGGCTTTCAGAGAGATAACCTCTTTAATTAACAACAGTGAGTGTCGCCTGACATGTATTTTGTGTTCAAGTGCTTTTGTGCTGCTCGTTCTAAAACAAAACAAGCTGGTAGAGGGATAGTCTGTTTATTACAGTTTTGTGAAATGAAAAGAGGAATCTTTTATGTACCTACAAAAAACACGTGCAGCCTCTCACACTTACATGGCCAGTGATGGAGGTTCTTGTTCTCAGCAGAGAATATTTTGTACCCTCAGAACAATGTAAGTGCAGTAAGGCTACATTCTTGGGTTACCAGTCTGAGAGAGCAGATAGTATGAGTATTCAGCAATGTCTGGAAAAATGAGCTCTGGGAGGTAGGCCTCTTTGTCCCTACTGACATGGCCATGGGCCAGAGAGAGAGAGAGAGAGAGAGAGCATCTTTAGAGACAGAGTCATGCACGAACACACACACATGCACACAGAGCCCATTACTGCATTTTCAGTGTATGTGCCTGAATGCAAAAATTCTTATGAACCGCAGACCGAAACTGTGGTTAGCAATGGGATGCGTCTCTGCTTCTGACCATATCCCATTGTTTATGTGACTTTAATTGTGTGTATATTTTTTAGATAGCTAATCAATGCAGCATGTTAAGTCAGTAGATCTAATGTGTGTGTGTACGATGCTCAGCAGGCAGAGCTGGCTGGAGGCGTCCACTGAGTTACTTTTTTATGGCCTTTTCAGTAACCATGGTTATAACAGGCAGCAAAGGTCAAAGCTAGCAAAAGAGCAATCCCAGGAGAGTCCATGATTACACAATGACAACTGATGAGATGACAAATGAAAATACTACAAAGCACAGGAAGAGTGTGACATTACTCAGACGTTGCAAGGTACAGTGGGACAGCACGGACTATGTATACACACTGATGTAATAAAAAAAGGCACAAGTGCAACTGAGGAGTGTGAAGTGAGAGCAGGAGAGATTCGGGGAGGAGTACAAGAAGTGTGTGTGACAGTAGCACTTCTGCACAGCTTACATAATAAAGCATGTGTGGAAATGGAATTCATGAAAAAGTGTAAATATTGCAAAACGTGTCTATCTTTTGGCTGACGTGGAACAGTTAAGGCTTACTGATAAATAGAACGTGTGATAAAGGCGAATGGACACTGACTGCCTAATTTTTCTGACTAAAGTGTATATAGTACAGGTGATCTTCTATAATGAAATACTATCTAGTATTATGTAACCATGACTGTCTATTTTTGCAAACATGGTGGTGCAGTGGTTAGCACTGTTGTCTCACAGCAAGAAGCTTCTGGGTTTGAACCTCATGGCTGACTGGGGCCTTTCTGTGTGGAGTTTTCATGTTCTCCCCGTGCCTGAATGGGTTTCCTCCAGGTGCTCTGGTTTCCTCCTACAGTCCAAAGACATGCAAATCAGGTCAATTGGCTACTCTAAATTACCCATAGGTGTGAATGTGAGTGTGAATGGTTGTTCGGCTCTGTGTTAGCCCTGCAATAGATTGGTGACCTGTCCAGGGTGTACCCCACCTCTCACCCGAAGTCAGCTGGGATTGGCTCCAGCTTCCCCCATGACCCTGACGGATAAGCAGTATAGATAATGGATGGATGGATGGATGGATGGACTTTGCATACAGACAGAGAAATTCATAAACAATCATTTATAAAAAGTAATAAAAAAGAAACTTATAGAGCTGAAAACTGTTGTATGGTATCTAAATAAAATTCATGTTTGCCCTATCAATCTCTTGCATTCTAAATTACATCGGCTATTATAGGTATTCTTGTCCTATTTTAATAAGGAAATTGGCAGGTAAGTTGTATCACGCATGTATGTAGGAGAACTTTTCCTTTGCAGACTTTGGCTCTCACTTGGTTTTGTCTTAGCAGGACATAGATTCTCTTAATTATGTTATTCTCCAACAACAGCAGTCAATTACTTAATGAGTTTCTTTCCTTAAGGACTGGAAAAAACGCACAATGCTGTAACAGTAGTTGTGGGAAACACAGGTCTATTTTTATAAATTCGTTTTTGCCAACAAAAAAAAAAGGAAGTAAAACATGACCAAGGATCAAGATACAACATGTACAATATTGGATAGTTAATATACACTCACTGAGCACTTTATCACTTAACACCTGTACATCTACACATTCATGCAATTATCTAATCAGCCAATCATGTGGCAGCAGTGCAATGCATAAAATCATGCAGATATGGACCAGCAGCTTTGGGTAATGTTCACATCAACCATCAAAATGGGGGGAAAATGTGATCTCTGTGATTTTTTACCATGGCATGATCTATAACTGCTGAGCTCCTCAGATTTTCACACACAATAGTCTCTAGAGTTTACTCAGAATGTTCCAATAAAGAAAAACATCTAGTGAGAGCAGTGCTGAGGATGGAAACACCTTGTTGATGAGAAGTAAACGGAGAATGGCCAGCCTGATTCGAACTGACAGAAAGGCTACAGTAACTCACATAACCACTCTGTACAACTGCGGTCAGCAGAAAAGTATCTCAGAATGCACAACAAATTGAACCTTGAGACGGATGGGCTATAACAGCAGAAGACCATGTTGGATTACACTTCTGTCAGCCAAGAACAGAAAGCTGAGGCTGCAGTGGGCACAGGCTCA
>JAOTRR010000047.1:11202006-11212183 GCA_028570945.1 Gogo arcuatus | reverse complement strand
TGTGTGTGTGTGTGTGTGTGTGTGTGTGTGTGTGTGTGTGTGTGTGTGAGAGAGACACACAGAGAATGCATGGTGAAAATTCTTTTGTTAATATGCTTTAGAAATACTAAGCTTGGGGCCTGTGAAATGCCGTGTGTGTGTGTGTATGTGTATGTGTGTGTGTGTGTATGTGTATGTGTATGTGTATGTGTGTGGAAGGTTCTCGTGGTGATCGTCTCCACTGGAATCGACTTTAAGAAGTGGCCTCATGGGAGATTGAAGCATTTCCCTCTTCTGCAGTCAGTGGGACATGGTGTCATCTTTCATACCACAGCAAATTCCACAGTGTGCGCGTGCGCGTGCGCGTGTGTGTGTGTGTGTGTGTCAGTGTTCCAAGGAAACCTGAATACCTTTAAAAGCACTCTCCCTTTATTAGAAAATCAACATTTAAACACTACCAACAGTTAGTGCATCTGAATACGAAATTCTGATCGGTAGTAGGGCCCAGCTGCCTGGGTGGAAAAATAAAATATTGATATTCGTATTGTTGAGACTGAAAACAGCAGAGAATCTGACACAGTTGACAGAGATAATTAAGGTCAGATTATTAATATAGGAATATCAGTTGTTACACAGTGTTATGTATAATATAGTATAATATCAGTTATTAAACAACATCTTGTATAATAATCAGGTTAAAAATTTAAATAGCTACTTAGTGGACAGACTAGTGATATAACCAAATACAAAGCCATTATTCTTATGAAACAGATAATGTTTTCTAAACAAATACAGATATGAATAGGAAGATTTTTTAGAAGCTTAATGTTCAGACTAGGTGCGTGCATCGGGACTGGGACCCCACAAGACGAAACAGCATGAACTTTTTACTTTCATGCAAAGCTTAAATGGGAAGCTTGCAAACAGGGTTGCCAAAATTCAGCAAAATTCCCACCACAGCTACATCTCAAAAACCTCACCAAAAGACTTGAAACTTGCCCAAAAAGTTCAGGCATTTGACAAAGAAGATGCATTTTTTTCTTTTTTGCTGAGGGAAACAAGTTATAGGTGATGTGCGCACATTTCTATTTGTAGAGCTCCACATAGACCACATGCTGTGTACAGGGCAGCATACATCTCTGCTCCCCAAAAATAAGGATGTAATTAATTAAAAAATATTAAATTGTATATTCTAGAGACAAAAGTGTATGAAAATTTAATATCACGATTATAGTAACCGAAATGATCACGGTTATCAGTATTATCATGGTATTGTTAAAATGTGCTGAAAATGTTCAAAAAGTACTTATACACAAACTGAAGTCATTTTACCAAGTTTTATTTTGAAAACCACAAATAAAATTAGCAGCACTGTGCACTTTTTGTTTGCATAAACATTAAAATAATAACATTAGGGCTGCCACTAACATTTATTTTTCTATCGATTAATCTATCGACTGTTTTACAGAATTGTGAATTAATAAGGAGTACTCGCTGCTCTGAGACGCTGGGGGTGTGTCTGCTGAAGGCCCTGAAACCACGCCCAATCGAGGGAAAGGTGCAGCCTCCAATAATATCTGACTGCAGAGTCGCAGAGCTGCAGTTTTACAAGAGTGGTTTTAGGCCAGTGGCATTCATAGCATGTGCTGACACTTTTTTGGTTTATCTTAGCAACTGTTAGGTTAGACCAATATTTACAACCACGAAAAGCAAATGAAACTAAACGCTCTCTCTCACGCTCTCTTTCTCTCTCCGCATGCATGAAAAGTGTTGTGCGGCTCTGTGCCAATCTGTCTCCGACATACAAAAACCAGCAAAAAATAAACCAGCTGGATTCTATCTTACCTTTCCTCAGTAGAGGTTGGTTTTTCAATCAAGTCCGCTTTTAGATCCATGTAACAGCCGGAGCCGCACACGATCTCTTTGAACTTGAGCTGAATGCCTCGAAAACTTCTCCAATCATACACAAAAAAACATAAAAACAATATTTTCTTTTATTTCTTTTCTGTTGAAGTTCACCAATCCATGAATGAATCCATTTTGAACTAGCATTTTGCAAAACAGTACAGAAAAGGAGTGCACCTGTATTGCAGCTAAAGTTTCAAAATTACAGCACATGTATAGATTCACAAAAACATTAGATTAAAAAAACATACAAACAATATTTTCTTTTATTTTGGTGGTTCTACAGAATTATAAGAGGTACACTTGCCATTTTGAAAGCAAATGGAAGTGATCCATAATTGCAGGAAGGCATAAGCTGGAAAAGACAATGAGGAGAATTATGTAATCAAATAAACATTAAAAGAGGTTATGCTAAGTGTGGTGTCATCGAGCCATGATTTGTGACCCACTCAAAAAAATTCTGAACAAAAAAATGACAAAATTGTTTAATGGTCTAACTCCACAGTTCAGTACTACATCATTCATAATCTTTTCACATGTTTTCCTCATCTATTTTCTTACATCTGTTTTTTCTGAATTTGCTTTACACAGACTTTAATGTGAGCTTTTCCAACGGTGGTAATCAACCGCGGTTTTAATGATAATTAAAATGTGAAATGGTAATACTAACCGTCAGGAATTTTACCGCAGTTTACCATGAAACCGGTAACTGTTTCATCCCTAGTATGTTCATTGTACATGTTTCTTGTTGTTCTAATGTGTAAGCGTGTAAGCGCCCTTGGGTTGGTGAAAGGCACTATATAAATTAAACTTCTTGTTCTTAAATGATTGTTCTCCATTGTTATTAAAATAAAATCTTCCCAGAAAATCATACAAGCATTTTAATGAAATGCCTCTTAAAGGAAGCCATTTTTATTTAGAGCAGCGCTGTGTTCCAACTTTATAGTAAATTGTGATAGCGATTTTTCTAAACTTTTTAGAATGATACAAACCTAAAAACTAAGGAATAACTGATAATATATTACTGTATTAGGTGGCTATTACTGACAACTTTAAACAACAGTTTCCTGATTTGGGAAAGATGTTGTTTTGAAACACACACTCACTGGTCATTTTATTAGGAGCACCTGTACATTCATGCAGTTATCTTCTCAGACAGAGCTGTCAGTCACTCAGTGTTTTTTTTTCCCCCACACCCTTCTGTGTAAACTCTAGAGACTGTTGTGTGAACATTCAAGATCAGCAGTTAATGAAATACTCAAACCAGCCCATCTGATACCAATATCCATGCCACAGTTACAGTCACACAGATCACACTTTTTCTTTATTCTGTTTGTTGTGAACATTAACTGAAACTCTTGACCTGTATGTGTATGATTTTATCCATTGTGCTGCTGTCACATGATTAACTGATGAGATAACTTCATGAATGTACAGGTGTTCCTAATAAAGTGGACAGTGAGTGTAATTGGCTTACCCACTCAGTCACATTAGAGCCAGAATGTTCCTCAAGGTGTCTGGTTCAAGAATTAAATAAAGTTATTTTCTACTGACTGCTATATGATTTTATAATTTGTGAATGAGAAATCAGTTCTGTTTTTCAGTGTTTTCCAGCCATAGTAGTAGGATCCACATTATTCAGTCTGCTCTACACCATGCCCACTTTGTATTTAAATCTGAATCCAAATAAAGAAATGAATATTTGGAGCGCTAAACAAATACAGATACAGATAGTGGCATTGTGTTACATTTCTAACTCAAACTTTTGTCTTCATTCCATTAACATCTGAAATTATTGCCATATCTTATCTCTTAAACTAAACATAGACAGAGACTGAAAGGGAAAATTTCAGAGAGAGAGAGAGAGAGAGAGAGATCTCGATCAGCTGATACAAACATAACTGTTTAACTGGTAGCTCAACTGGTTATTGTGTGTGCAAACTACACACACACAGAGGAGCTGTTCCCAGCATATGGCCATTACTGTGACCGAAAGAAAGAGCCTCTGAGAATCTGCAGCTCCTCTGGAATCTACACAGGTGTGTGTACGTGCATGTTTCTGAAAGCTTGTGAATGGTTATGATCATTATTTATATGCCTGGGAAGGCAGGTCAATTATGCATTTAAGTTCTTGTGTACAGAAGGCATGGGATTTAAGATAAATATATAGTTTATACTGCCACTTCACATCCCTTCACAGCAGACTAACTGTCAGTCTTTTATGACAGCTGGTGAGCGACTTAACAGACCTGATTAAACAATTTTATGGTTTTATGTATATTGGGCTTGGGCTGAAATGAAGGTTATGTTAATACGGTGCTGAGTTCTGAATCTGATCTGATGTGGATAAAGAAGGATTAAATATTACATACTATATCTTTTGAAAATATGATCAAATTCATGTCCATCATGTCAGGGCAGTGGTGGCTCAGCGGTTAAGGCTCTGGGTTACTGATCAAAAGGTCGCCAAGTTGCCACTGTTGGGTGCTTGAGCAAGGCCCTTAACCGTCTCTGCTCCAGGGGCGCTCTATCATGACTGACCCCGACTTCCTAACAAGCTGGGATATGCAAAGAAAAGAATTTCACTGTGCTGTAATGTATATGTGAGAAACACGTCTTCTAAATTCAGTAATGATGAGGGCATTGTTGACAGAATACATCCTGTAATTTTAAATGACTAGATAACAGCTTTTTCCTGGATGCCTTAATTTGCAAATTAAAATAAACATTTTAACAACCACTCACAAATAGCCACTAATGAACTACTAGAAAAACCTGCATTAACCAGTCAACTACTATGAAACCTGTAGCACAGGGTATGAATGTGGAAAATGCTGTGGAGCTGATAATAGTGCTGGTGATTTGTTTGTTTGTTTGTTTATTTATTTATTTGGTGCATGAACAGCAAATCTGATACACTTCCACTACTAAGACAACACTTTTTAATGGATTTTAATTTCGATTTTAATGGACACGTGCTCATGTGGTCATTTTTTTTTTCTTTTTTTCAACCTGCTTTCAGAATCAGATAGCTCTGAGCACAGACGTGATGATTAGATAAAGTACTGTTTGGGTGGGATAAGATTTCCAGACACGCATCTGTTAAGTATTATTGCCAGACGATGTATGTAATGATTGTCTGATTTGCACAGCATAAGCCATCTCCATACAATTTGCAGTTCGGAGTGTCTCCATACTATGTGTATTGTCATTATGTCAAAAAAGCTGGAAATATTAGAGTTATTATATACTCTATATACCACATATATACTATATAATATATATACTCTATTATATACTAGAGTTATTATACTCTAAAGTAGAAGCAAGTGACTTTTTTTTTTTTTAATTTCTTGCTAAGTACCACATTGGCAGCATACTTTGAACCCAGCTAATGATTAGGCTCTTGCTAGTGCTGGCACTCTGTGGTGTATTACGGTCTTCAAGAAAGTTTGGAGATTTCACTAAATGGAAAGATCCAGCTATTAGGACTCAAACTTTGGTTAATTTTTCTGTCACTTTCTAATGAAGTTAGTTCTTATTGAATTGTCTAAAACCTTCTGATCACCACCTGTACTGTGAATTCCTAGTTGAGCTTCCTGAGGTTCTGCTTTGTTTTGTAGACTTTACACTGTGTTGTGGTTTGTATTGAACTCTGTATGCATGTAATTTTATCCAGGAAGCAATCATGTGAATGTTTGTGTGATTTAAAGTGTCTTGTGCATTTTTCAGTTCATCATCGAGGACATGAAGCAGCAGCAAACGAACAAACACAGCAACTTGCACAGGGAGGACCAGCACATTACTATAGAGGAGCTGTGGAAAGGATGGAAGATGTCTGAAGGTGAGACAGAAGCCCCTTTCACATACGAAACCCGTTCATGTATGAGGTGAAAACCACATGGGATAGATAACAATTTCCATTCGCACTCAGGCTTCCGTAATGGGTGTCATGTATTCCCACGTGACTGTATGTAACGGCATGCTACGGAGCGCACACTTCCGCGAAGCATGTAAAACATGCAAGAGGTGTATAATATATGCATAAAACATGCGGACATGACGTGTAGCTCACGAGGAGACAAATCCATTGTGAAAAGCCTGAGACATTAGCTACTTAGCTAGTAACGTATTCGGATTATGTAGGTGTCAGTAGTTCTGTCGCAATATTATTGTTTCCCCACAAATAGACTTTACTTGGGCCGGACGCACTGGTTAACAGCCACCAAAGTATATCGAGACCCATTTTAGCAAATACGTATGAAGAACGAGAATGTTCTGTGAGCGATAGATACATAATGTACTGTATGGCTAAAAGGAACTGTGTTGTGCTGGAATAATTGGCCAAATAACCAACCGCATGAACTGAGAGCTTTTACACTGTAGACAGTCTTAATCAGTGTGTACGTTACATGTTATTGTCAACGTTACCATGACAGCATGGAGTGCTTGAGTCCAGGTAGCACATTTAAGCTTTGTAATAGCATTTTAGAAGAAATTGGGTTTCTTTTCCTTCTTTTTAAGTCCAAAAATTAAATTGAAAATGAAATAAAAAAGAAGAGTCTGTTTTTCTGAAACCTGTGGTTGTCGCTGATAGATAATGTGCGCGTTCCACTGATCAGAGTGAAAGGGAGCGGATTCCAGTCCATACAAGCGTAGCAGATTCCAACGAGATCCGAAATCACATGTAGTACACCGTTTTTGCAATGGTGGCCCTTTCTGATGGCTACCACCACACGTATATTTAAGTTATCCTGTGGGAAACGCTGTCACCGCATCATCATTCACGTCACTGACATCATTTATGCGACAACACGTTAATCCATTGGTTCCGATTCCCACTGGAGCCATGGCAAAAGATTATCGTTAATGTTACTAGGTCACCAGGGGATAGATTAACGTTTCGACTTTACCATTTTGCTCTCATTCCCTCATGACTCCATTAAAGCATAATAGCGCTAAATAAACGTTTTTCAATGTGAGTGTGAATGGGGTAACAGACAGTTAAGAGCACATGGATTCTGTTCAAAAAGGAGAGATGGATGCAGATATCTATACCTAATGATGTTTTATTCAAAATAGAAATTAAGACAGATGGACAGCATATAGGAGTATAATGTTGCGAAGGACTTTTCCTAGTCAGTGACTGGCCATCAGACATTTAATTAAAACGCCACATGCACTAACATGGTCTGAACAGAGCCTCAGTGCATCATAAACAGCTGAAAACAGTGTGTGCAACCTACACAACTGTGAATCACACAAAATGACATTTTCCTGAATTGTAGCCCGCATTGTGTTATGTAACGTGACAGATACTGGGTCATCCCACTGTGTCTGAGTAAGACAAGAAACAAGGAATTTTGTGTGTGTGTGTGTGTGTGTGTGTGTGATATAATGCTATGATAGTACAAAACCAATTATAAAGAATAAGTTATACCATTAATATTACATTATCAGTGTAGATGAAGACATCCCATAATAAAGTGTTGCATGAAATGCATCACATGATTTTTAACACAGGACAACATTAAAGCTACAGGATGTAAGATTCTGGAATTTAGCAGTTTGGATCATGGCTCAAATATTTGTGATTTGTAATTTCTCAATGTTACGAAAGAGTTATGAGTATAAAATAACTTTATTGTGCACATAAGCATGCAGAGGACTCGCATTACTCATTCTCATCCAATATAACTACTGGACGAGATAATACAAACATCTCAGCAAGTCACTATCTCCTGTTAGTCACTGGAGTTCTCCAGCTAAACAGCTACAACTAGGTTATGATAAAACCTCAACAGCAAGGACTAGCTGACCATCATCTATCATTTCCTCCTTTTTTGTTTACAAGCTCATGCTCTGTCACTTTCTCTCACTCTCCTGATTGGCTGTGGTTCCTGCCAGTCACAGTGGAGTCAGACATCTTGTATGACGATGTTGGATATATCTGAACTGGGGTATGATGTATGTGTACAGGTCTCCCGCCAATTTCCATCAGAAACCCCTGACTCGGTACTGACTGAATTGTTATTACAAGACTGTCAGGGCTGATTAATCCCCTGACCCAATAATCATGGTTTGTTTGTTTGTTTGTTTGTTTGTTTGTTTTTATAATTTAAAAAAATCATACAGTAGCTTTAACCATATGAACAACAAGCCGCATATAAGAAATCAGAGGAAATGAGATAAATAGTTACTAATGGTTTGTCCATTTTTTTTGCACCCTACAAACCATCTATAGACCATCACTGAGCAGTTTATCAGCTGATTCTCAAGATCAAATTATGTTTAGAGTTTGAAACTGTGATTTGACTAGGAAAGAATTTATAGTCTATAAATGAAAACGCAAGCTATAAACTTAGACCTTTCAAATAAAGTGACAAAAAAGGGACACGTTGATAATCTTAGTGTTTATAGCTTTTCTGTTAAACTTATGCAACTATAAACAGTTGACATTGTTTAGCATTAGTTGCTAGGCTGGTTGTAAACAGTCTATAGATAATTTGTTGACTGTTTATAGAGTGTCTAAAGTGGACTATCCAAATAAAGTGTTACAAAAATTTCTAGCAGTTTCTCTAAGTAAATAATTAAATACAATGTATTTGCTGTATATTATTATACATTATATGTTATAGGCTTTTTTAAGTATTATTTTCATCTTCTATCAGTCCTAGTGTGCAGGTAATTGAAATATATATTGCAAATAGAAAGACCTAAGTGAGTTGTGCTATGCAGTTAATATAGTGCAGTTTAAATTTGATTATTGCAATCCAAACAAATACTTTGTTGGACTACGTTCTGTATACACAAAAATCTAAGTGTGACTTTAATCATTTACTTTAAGCATGATCATTACTTTAGTTCTGGAGGTCCACATAAAAGTATGTTGCTATGCATGAGTGAGGGTCCTGATGTATGAAAATATATTAATATAAAGACATGCACAACAATTTGAACATATGAGAACAGATTTGAATGTTTCACACTAACTCTCTGTCTCTGTTTCTCTCAGTCCATAACTGGACGATGGACGATGCAGTCCAGTGGCTGAAAGAATCAGTAGAGCTTCCACAGTACGAAATGAACTTCAGAGAGTTCAGAGTTAATGGCAATACGCTACCTCGGTAAACACACACACACACACAGACACACGCACAGAGTCAGATGTCTCTTGAACATAGCTTCCGAATGAACTAGGGAAAATATATTTTAAGCATACCAATCATAATCTGAATTCCAATTAAAGTCATCAACAACTGAAACTGTGATACAGGAGGATTGGTGAAGATATTAGTGTGGCACTGCCCCCTTCTGGTAGCTGTGTGCAGGTGCAGGGAGAGGGGGATTGAGGAAAGGAGGTGAAACAGGATTTAAAGACTGGGTTTCATCCCTCTAGCAGCACTTGCTGACTCATGAAATGATGTCATAACTCCAGACCCCCCCCCTCTCTGTTATGCTGTAGGCTGTGCACATATGGTCTTTCAGCCATTTTGTACGTTCTGCTTAAATAGGCACAAAAATATTCACCCTCTCTTACTGATATGTTCCTGTTATAACTTATGACTGTGATTTTATTTTAAACTGTCTTACGGTATGGTCTGAATATTCCAGAGTCCATTACTAGAACAGACTGAGTATCTTAGTATTTTATCCTGGTGACACGTATACACCTAAATGTCTCTTAATAAATAACAGCTTGATGCCTTAATGAATTCTGTTCCATATGTATTACTACATTTTAAAGTCAAACTAAGAGGATATTATTTGAGAAATAATTTAATTTGGCAATAATCTGTTAGTTTTACATACTACCCTCACTCTTTGTATCTCTCTCTCTCTCTCTCTCTCTCTCTCTCTCTCTCTCTCTCTTATTATCTTACTCTTTTATCTGCAGAATAGCGGCTAATGAACCTTCGTTTATGTCATCACAACTAAAGATATTAGATCAACGGCATAAACAGAAATTAAATTTGAAGGCGCTGGATGCTGTGCTGTTTGGACCACCATTACGTAAGTGGCTAGTTGTGAGTGTGTGAGTGCCAGATTAGACAATTCATTAACTAAACCTGCATGATAAGTAGGGTTGTTACGGATTTCTGGTTAGTCATGGGGTATGATTGAGGGGTTAATGCCACCAAAATACTCATTAAAATGCATTTCTGTTTATTACAGTCTACCTTTTTAAAAATGTATTTATTTTTTTAATACCCAATTAAGTACCTTTGTGTCTGGCTGAGACAACTGTCCCAACCTTTCCTTCTGTTTTTTGTTTGTTTGTTTGTTTTTATGT
>JAOTRR010000047.1:10754693-10770288 GCA_028570945.1 Gogo arcuatus | reverse complement strand
ACAGTGGACCAACACCAGGAGATGACATGGCACCCCAAATCATCACAGACTGCAGCAACTTCACAGTGGACCTCAAACACCTTGGAGCAAGCCTGAGGCAATTACTCTTATTGCATTAGAGTACAGTACTGGTAACATTACAGTCCACTACTAATTACATTACAATATGTCTCTGATTACATTAAGGGTATGTAAACAATTGCATTACAGTATAGTACTGATTACAGTACAGTAGAATACTGATTACATAACAGTATGGTACTGATTCCACTACCGTACTAATTAGCAGGAGTTTTTTTTTTGTTTGTTTGTTTAAGAGATAAAAATATTTAAAAATAATAAAATTATATAAAATGTTTTATCATTGATACATCTGTTGTAAACATAGTTTGCTGGATGATACAGTCTTGAGCTGTGAGACATGGAAGTTCGGGTGGATTCAGTGGAAGCTGGGGAATTTGAGACAAACAGGAGAGGGGTTAATGATGCTTTCAATCTCATATGGACCAATGAACTGGGGGGAGAGCTTCTTGGACAGGGCCTTGAAAGGGATGTCATGATTGGAGAGCCAAACCTTCTGACTGGGCTGATAGTTCGTGGCAGGAGCCCTGCAGTGCTCAGCCAGGTGCCGGTTGTGGTCAGAGGCGTGGAGGAGGGCTGAGTGTTCCTAAAGATCCTCCGGCATTGGTGCAGGTGGGCCTGGACCGAGGACACAGCAATCTCATCCTCATGGGTGGGGACCAGTGGCGGCTGGTACCCCAGGGAGGCTTCAAAAGGTGACATGCTGGTGGCCGAGCTGGTGAGGGAGTTATGTGCATACTCAATCCAGGGCAGGTGGCTGTCCAAGTGGAGTGGTTGTTAGTGGTGACACAATGCAGGGTGGCCTCTATATCTTGGTTAGTGTGCTCCGTCTGCCCATTGGTCTGGGGATGAAACCCAGAGGAGAGGCTGGCTGAGGCACTGAGGGCCTGGCAGAAGGCCTTCCAAACTTGGGAGATAAATTGAGGGCCCTGTTTGGAGACGATGTCAGCAGGGAAGCTGTGGAGGCAAAAGACATAGTGTGTGAGGAGCTCGGCTGTCTCCTTGGCAGATGGAAGCTTGGGTAGAGTGATGCATTGGGCAGTCTTGGAGAAATGATGAACGATGGTTAGGATGGTGGAATTTTCTTGAGAACGGGGGAGACTGGTGATGAAATCCACAGCGATGCAAAACCATGGGCGACTGGGCACAGGGAGAGAGCACAGTAGGCTAGCTGGAGGCTGATGGGAAGGCTTGCTGCAGGCACACACTGAGCAGGCGGCCACATAGGCCCGGGTGTCGGTGTCCATGGAAGGCCACCAGAAATACCTTTTGAAGAATGATAATGTGCAGTTGAAGCCAGGGTGGCAGGTGAAATGGGAGGTATGGACCTACTGGAGAACCTTGGAGTGAGCCAAGTCAGGGAAGAAGAGTCGCCCAGGGGGACTATTGCCTGGGTGAGGATGGGTGTGCTGGGCTTTGGCAATGATGCTCTGGATTTCCCAGGTGAGTGCTGCCACTGCCCAGTTGGGGGAAACTGTAGTGTCAGAGTTGGATGAGGGGTTCTCAGAGGAGAAAAGATGGGAGAGGACATCAGGCTTGGTATTTTTAGAGCCAGGGTGCTAGGTGATGGTGAATTCGAATCGCCCAAAGAATAGGGCCCATCGGGCTTTGGCGGGAATTCAGCCACTTGGCGAACTAGATATATTCTAAGTTTTTATGGTCTGTCCAGACCCTGAAAGGCTGTTTGGCCACCTCCAGCCAATATCTCCATTCTTCCAAGGCGAGCTCCTGACATCATCATTTCGCTCAGTGGTGAGCCGGTGGGAGAAAAGGCACAAGGGTGTAACTTGTGGTCCAACTCACAGCGCTGGGACAAGACCACTCCCATTCCAGAATCAGAAGCATCGACCTCCACAACAAATTGCCTCACAGGGTCAGGTTGGTGGAGAACTGGGGCCAAGGTGAATCACCTCTTCAACTCCTCGAAGGCCTGTTCTGCTTTGGGAGTCCACTGGAAGGGTTTGACAGTGGAGGTGAGCTGCGTCAGTGATGCGGCCAACTGAGTGTAATCCTGAATGAAGCATCAGTAAAAATTCGTGAACCCCAAGAACTGCTGCAGCTGCTTGCAGGAGCCAGGCACGGTCCACTCATGGAATTCACATTCCTCTGCCCTGATGTACAGCTTGTTCTCAAGCAGCCTTTGGAGAATCTGTCATACCTGGACCTCATGCTCTTGGGGGCTGTGGGAGAAGATGAGGATGTCATCTAGGTAAACGAATGCACACTGTCAACATCATTGGAGGATGTCACTGACTAGACCCTGGAAGACTGCGGGTGCATTCATGAGTCCAAACAGCATGATTCTGTACTCACAGTGGCCCAGAGGAGTATTAAACACTGTCTTCCATTCATCGCCATCCCAAATCTGGACTAAGTGGTAGGCATTATGGAGGTCAAGCTTGGTGAAGATAGTGGCACCCTGTAGAGGCTTGAAGGTGGAGCTGATGAGCGGTAGGGGGTACTTTTCTTGATAGCAATGTTGTTCAAGCCACGGGAGTCGATACAGGGGCACAGGAATCCATCCTTCTTTCCTACCAAAAAGAACCCAGCTCCGACAGGGGACGAAGGGCAGATGATGCCAGCACCCAAGGAGTCGCGGATGTACATTTCCATGACCTCCCACTCCAGCCAGGAAAGATTATAGAGGCAGCTGGGTGGAAGGGGAGACCCAGGGAGGAGGTTAATGGCACAATCATAGGGACAGTATAGAGGTAAGGATAGGGCTAGGGTCTTGCTGAAAACATCTCCCAGGTCGTAGTAGACTGTGGGGACCATGGAGAGATCTGGGTCTTTGGAGGTTGGTGAAGTGGGTGAAAGCCCAGGGGAGGAGCGAGGAGCTCAAGAGATCCTCTACTTGGTAGAGGACTGGCAGTGGCAGTGAGGGCTCCAGCTGATCACCTTGCTGGAAGCCCAGTCCATCAATGGATTGTGCAAAGAGAGCCAGGGGTGTCCAAGAATCAAGGAGATGTTAGGGGAGAAGATGAGGTGGAAGCGCACTGATTCTCTGTGGTTCCCAGATAGAAGAAGATGAATGGGCAGAGTCTGGTGAGTGATCTTGAATAACAGCCATCCATCAAGGGCATTGACCAGGAGTGGTGATGGAAGGGGTTCTCGGGTAAATGCCGATCTGCTGAGTGAGGGCCTCATCGACGAAGTTTCCTTCTGCCCTGGAATCAATGAACGTCTGGAGCTGCCAGGGGACTTGGTTGAATGAGAGCATGGAAGGAAGTTGCAGATGTGGATGTGGAGTGGGGAACTGAGGTGTAGAGCTCGCCAGGGTCCCCACAGCTACCAGCGAGCCTCCCCTTTTGGCCATACAGAGGGAGATCAGGTGGCCCAACTGCCCACAGTAAAGACATAACCCCTCTTGCATGTGCCTAGACCTCTCAAAGTGTGTAAGTCAGGCTCGGCCGAGCTGCATGGGCTCAGAGCTGGAACTGGAAGCTGGAGGTGAGGTTGGAGGTGATGGAGGTAGGACTGCCAGGCTGGGGCATGGCTGAGGGTGTGAGACTAATGGTGGAGTCTGGGTAAGTCACCCATTTCTCCCGACACCATTCCCTCAGGTGGTTGTCCAGATTATATCCAGGGAGATCAAGGCGTCCAGCCCCTCGGGTTCATCCCTGGCAGCAAGCTCATCCTTGAGGGCCTCGCTGAGTCCGCTGAGAAATACCCCCTGTTGTGCCTCCATGTTCCATCCAGAGTCTGCCACCAGTGTCTGGGACTTGATGGTGTACTCTGCCACACTGTGGGTGCCTTGACAGAGGGAGAGTAATATCATGGCTGCTTCCTTGCCTCGGACAGGGTGGTCGAACACCTTATGCATCTCCATGATGAATGCCTGGAATGAGGAGCAAAGATCGGTTTGGTTTTTCCAAATACTGGTAGCCCAGTCAAGTGATTGCCCCCTTAGAAGCCCTATTAAGAAAGTGATTCTGGACTTATCTGTCTGGAAGTTATGGGGCTGCTACTCAAAGACTAAGGAGCACTGAAGGAGGATGCACCGGCATTTCCCCAGCTCCCCAGAGTAGGTGGCTGGTGTAGGGAGTCTGGGCATCTCCCAGAGGTGGGTAGTGGGCCCAACAGGTTCGGGCACTGGTGGATCCACAAGCTTTGGGGCTGGCTGAGGGGGAAGCTGCATCACACGGCTCTCCACTGGGGCCACGAGGTGTTGAAGGCTCTCTGTCATCTGCTGGAGGGCCTGATCATGATGACCCAGCATGGCTCCTTGGTTTGTCAGGGCCTGGAGGGCTGTGTGGAGGCTGATTGTCTCCACTGCATCCATGCTGGCCAGTTTGTTCTGTCACGGGTCTGGTTCTGAAGTGGACACAAACACTGGAGACAGACTTCAATGTGCAGTATTTATTCACAGTGCAGGAAAATAAGTGAGTGGTGAGTTGATGCCTGAGGCAGGGACCAACCCCCAGTTGCTGTGTTGAAGGTACAACACTTAACCAGCATGCCAGCGGAGGGAACGGTGTGGGAGGTGGACCAGGAGGGGAGAAGAGGGCTTGGGAATGAAGCAGCAGGTTTTCTCACTAATGGCAGATGAACGGCACAGCTGATGCAGCGGGAATTCATGGGGATAAGGAACAACGAACTGGCAAGTGAAGCCAGCTGTGAATGCTGTGAAGCCAGCATTTATATGCGCAGAGGAGAATGAGTGTCAGCTGGCCACAATCAGGAAGTGCTTCCGCTTACTGTTGCTGCAGGGACCTGCACAGAGACAGACACACAAGAGGGAGACAAAGGGAAAAAAAGGAGAGAGACAAAGCGGGAGCAAGGTAAGGGTCTGTCTGGCAGGGACCGTGACATTCTGGGTATTGTAGCAGTGCAGTCCCGTGCACCAAAATACTACATATCATTACAAAACACATATATTAAATTCCAGTTTTATGATGGAATTGTCCTTTCCAGATGTTGGTTTTATACTGACAAATATAAGGGTTTGAATATATTTTTCATATGTGTCCTAATTTGTTTCATATCACTGTTTATATCCACTCAGTAATAAATCCAGGCACTTTCAAAGTGTTCTCATTTTCTCCTAACTATAAATGAACACAGAATGCATTATAAAAACCATGTTAAAAAGAGTGTTAAAAAAGACAGCCAAAAACACTGGGCATTTTACATATTTACTTTCTAACTGTAACATCTGAGAAGATTTAAGTGGCCATTTTAGTCATGGGGTTGGAGGTGCACACACACATAGATTTGAAACACAACCAAGTGAACCTGTAATTGATTGACCTTGGTATAATAGTGTTCTTCCTTCCCACTTAGCCTGTTTCAAGTGTTTATTTTTCTGACTACTTCATATCTATGTGAGTTTCATTTTGAAACTTAATTTAATTATGGCAGCAGAAAATGCACTGTAGGCAGTGCTTGAAAAGCCAGGCTTTGCTGTATTAAAAGAAAAAAAATACTGAATCACAACAATGTTCTATGTTGCTTGGTTGGAATGAAATTCCGTAGCGCATGCACTTGGCTCTTTGTCAACAGTAGATGACTACTGCTTCTCTTGTATTTTAACTCTCTGCAGTATCTACTTCCTGGTTGACCCCCTGTTTTGTTTTGTTTTTTGCTTTGCTTTGGAATGTATTTTTTGTTGTTGTTATTGAAATGTGTTTATTTATTTTGCTTTTGCTTTTTTCCTTTTATACTCTTCTTCCATCTATACTAATTGAAGTGGGAGGGGTTTGGGTTGTTCTTTCTTTTTCTCTTGGTTTGCTGGTTGCACATACTCCTCCATAGCTTGTTGTTCTGTGAGGGATAATGGGTATAGTCAGTTGTGTGGAGGCATGGTGCCAGGAAGGAGGTCAATGGCACAGTCATATGGTCTGTGGAGAAGCAGGCCACTGGCATTCGTCTTACCAAAGACTTCCTTGAACTCCAGATATTCCTTGGAGATGCCAGTGGTGATCAGTGACTCAGGGCTCTCCACCGAGATGGATGCAATGACAACTTGGGGCAGGTGCAGGCAGTGGTGTCAACAGGATCCGGATCATTTGACTGTCTCCTTGTCATGCCAGGAAATCTGTGGATCATGTCATTGCAGTCCAAGAATTATGGGGTGCTTGATTGAAGTAACAAGGAAGGAGGTGGACTCCTGATGCAAAGCACTGACTTGGACTGGGAGTGGCTTGGTACATAAGGTAATCAGACCAGTGCCAATGAGCCATCCATCGATGGTTCTTATTCTCAGGGGATGTTGAAGCAGTTGCATGGGTAGCATGAGTCTTAATACAGTGTCATGGTTGAAGTTGCCAGTGGCTCCGGAGTCAATCAGGGTTGAGGGATCAAAGGCAGTTCCTGAGTGTCTTATCTGAACATCTAATGCACTGATTCTCAATCCTTCTCCTGCCTCCCCCATTCTGCATGTTTTTCATCTTTCCCTGACTGCACTCAGTGGCACTTTTGATTAGCTGAGCACACCTGATTTAACCAAGAGCATATTAATCACACTAATTTCAATCATGTGTGTTTGAAGCAAGGATAGATAGAAGATATGCAGGACAGGGGGCTCCAGGAGTAGGATTGAGAAACAATGATCTAGTGTAAATGATTGGTGAGGTAAGAACTTATATGGACTCACTGAGGAAGCATGTTAAGAAGTGATGGTTCTCTCAGCTGAGTGCCTTGATGTGGGGTTATTTTGGTGAGCTGGACACTGGGACATGAAGAGATTGTGATCCCCACAGGAGAAACACAGCTGCTCATTCCACCTTTTCTCTCATTCGGCGAAGCTCAACTTGGCACAGGTGATTTGCAAGGGCTCTGGCTGTTCGGCGACATTCGCAGGGTTAGCTGCTGCATGATGGGCCTTGTGGTTATAGATGAGATTATCCAGGGGAATGGCAAGGTCAATGAGCAAATCCAGCGAAAGCACACAGTTTAAACTCACTCAAGGCAGTGACAGAGAAGAGAATGGTTGTAGTCTTCTAGATGGGCAGTTCTGCCCATCCCCTCCCTGGCCTCCATAGGAGCACCATTCCTGCTTACCGGCTCATTTCTCCAAGGTACTTGAAAAATCTTATTGAGGATCTTTTTGGCTTACTACTATCTGTTTTTGCAATGCTTCCACATGATGTGCTATCCTTAGGATTAACAAGAGGATTAACAACAAAATGTAGCTATAAAAATGATTATCCATTTACAATACACATTCTCTTTTTGCTTAATTTTTCTGCCTAATTTGTACTCATTAATGTTTTTGTTTTGCACATGTGAATATTCTTGCACATTAAACCAAATATCTCACATGCCACACACAATAAAATCCATCCATTAATTTATTATCAATAATCTGAGTTTTAGACATTTTGCTATTGTTTGTTGGCAGATATTCTTGCTTTTTTTTCCCCAATAACAAATGGTATTTTTTGTGTTTTTGGTTTAATGTCTACCTCTGTTTGCACATATCTTTTCATTATAGCCACAGAAGTCCAAACTGTCTGGATTAACTCTGTCTGACCATATGCTCTAACTAACCTCTGGAAGGTCTGCTGAACTGGCCATATTGTCAGCATATGGACTCATAGGGCTTCTGCTGTGATCACAGGGTCAGTCGTGGGCAAAAAACTGCACTCAGCCACCCACAAAACTCTCTAGAATCAGGGTCTTAGTGACAAACGGAGTGGGTTAAAGAGGAAAATCTCTCATCAGTGGGGATTAAAGCAGAGGCGTCTCTACATTTTCTATAAGGTAGAATGAAAATAGGACTCTAGGCTTCATAATACCCACCATATGAGTGGATTTGCAGGGAGGAAATGTTATTAAAGTCACCACATGGGAAATACAAATTAGAGCCAGCGGTTTGCTGTCCAAAGCGGCTGGAAGGAAAGTGAGTAGAGTTGCTTTTAATCATACCATTCGTCTGTGTTTATTACTTTTCTCTTGCACTTGTTTTCTGATTCTGAAGTAAGCAAGTAGGGTGCCAATATGCAGTTTCCAGCTTATGAAAAAGATGCCAACTGGGTATTAATCAGATAAGCAGCACTTACACTATAATGGCTTTATGAAAGAACCTTTATTGACTTCTGCTCAGGGCTTGAAAAGAGTGAGTAGCAAGAGCAAATCTATATATAGAGGAGATTTTTTTTAAGGAATCAAGCTATCTAGCTACGTATCTCTTGCCTTTAATTTTATTGTCACTTAAGTATGCTGACCAAGCACAAGGTAACATTGTTTCAATCAATATTGCATGTGCTACCATACTATGACCTACACATCTCTTTTCTGGGACTGAAAGCTCAGTATGTGAAAATTTCCTCTCCGTTGCTGTGCCTGACGCATGGCATTTACATAGAGAGAGAGAGAGACACGTGTGTGTGTGTGTGTGTTATGCTTCATCCTACAATGCCACTAATTATATAACAGTAAAAAATACATAAATAAATAAAGGTTAATAATATTACACTCAAGGCATGAATGCAGACAGGAAGAAATATGTTTGTGCTTGTGTGGGGTGAGCGTGTAGGATTATGGGTGCATGTCAGAGGAGAAATCTCATCTGGTGTATACCTGGCGAAAACTGTCACGCTGTGCACTTGGCTAGTTGGAACTATTTCTGTTCTCTTTTATTTTATTCTTTTTCTGTAATTTTCAATTGTGTGAGTTCTTATTACTTTAGTAATCAGCTTTCAGCATCCCTCTGGGTCTGCTTGCTCGATATAGTCATCCTAGTGGAATCACTGATGTGCGACAAGAAAGGAAATAACTTTCCTATTTGCAGACCACAATGTCTTTTCAAACCAATAAACTTATTTTCTTTTGCACATAGAGGTGAGGATTCAACTTTTTTTTTTTCATCCAACTTTAATAAGTGAACCAGTATCAAAAATAAAGATATACCTGTAAAGTTGGTTTTTCTTTGCTTTGATCAAATATTATGTAGTATATGTATACTCAAAGGCATCTTCCACCACATATTTAGTCACTATTGTTTAATTTAATCGCACATTAGATCGATTGTGTTGCTTGTCTAAAATACTTTACATAATTTGTTAAGTATGATTTCATTTTCTGGATGTTTTGTGTGCAGCGTTGTCCTCTGAAACTTCCTAATGGCTATAATGGCTTTTTCTTTTTTTTCCTTTTTTTTTTTTTAAATTGAGGGCAACAGTATGTAACAGTTGAGTGTAAGACTCAGACCATCTCAAGTTAGTGTCATAAGATAAAATCATCTAAATTTCTTTGTGCAATTCTTGTAGTTGTTGTAGCTTTAGCAGTTAAATATATAAAAAGAGATGAATAGAAGTTCCCAGAAGTTCACCATTTTTATTGCATTATCCCTGGCACTTGCTGCAATTAAAACAATGTACTCATTATGACCCTAAATGGCAGCGTGAGGACTGTTGCTGTTATCAACATAGGCTGAGTGGGCTATAACACCACAGGCAACCATCAAAAGGGATTTGGCTGTCATTGCTAACTTCATACTGGCCCATAAGAACACACAATCTCATTTAACATGCCAGACGCTACACTAGATAAGACCCAGTGCTACTTCTCTTGTCCTCACTGTTGTCTATAAGAAGGGGCAAAAAAAAAAAGTACCTATTACTTCACTCTACCCACTTTCCAATAGAAGAGGTGGTCAAGCATGGATTAAAAGTCACTGATGTTTCATCACGTCAAGCAGTATTACATTTTTTTTTTACCTGGAGCGGCGCATTACTTTCAATTACCTCCTTGGCTTTTTAATTAAAGACAAGGTCTGATAAACGATTGGACCCTCTAAACAATGGGAGAGCAATAAGATGACATGGCACTGACCCAAAATAAATATCTGTTTTACCATTACAGTGGCAGTTCAAATAGCAATATTTGAGGGTGGGGTTTGATTTGAGACAAGTCACTGGGGCAATCTAGTCTACAGAGTGTCAAACTTATTTGATTGTCCTGGGGACAAAGAGGCAAGCAATTCAGACATTGCTGTTCCCATTGATGTCTGAGTAAAAAAGCAATTATGCACATTTTTAAAAGGGTAGAAGCACAATGCCAGTCTTCAAAGTGATAAGCAAGCAGCCAGGAAATTATGATTTTACTATTATCTGCCTCCCTTTTTTGTCTCTTTTAGTTACTAAGTTTCCACTTGCTGTGTTTACAAGTGATGCTATTGCAGCAAACAGAGTAAAAGAGCACATTTTCAAGGCCATTTTCCTTTTTGTTCTCTGCATGTAACCATATATAACATCCAACAGGACATCTTGTCATTTAATAAAGGGAACATAATGACATTATGGTATTCAATGAAAGAATATTAAAGTGAATCTGTTTATTAAATATATGGGCCATCTCAGTACTGGAAGGTTCTGTGTTCATAATCCTAATATTGGCTCTAGTCTCATTCTCTCGTTCTTATGCCCTGAGATTTCCAGCTTCATTTTTCTTACTTGTGTTATCCTTGTAATATTTGCTGAGGTGTTTTTATTTTATTCCTCTGCTTCCATTCTTCTTGGTGTTGTGCTCTGATGTCTGGATATTAGATCTACTTTTAAAATACAAATTTACTCAAAAGCAAATTTATTGCTTTGGATCTATAGTCCGTAGCTATATCTAAGCAAGGCACATTAACTTTACAAGATCAATGTCACATCATCCATTCCAGACTTTGGTTCCCAGAACACACTACGGCCTACAGATATGGCCACCATGAACTGCAACTCCCATCATGCACAGTCACAATCACATTCACAGTCACCTGAGTACTGATTATGCACACCTGCTCTTCATCACATACACACACACACACACACACACACACACACACACACACATATATATATATATATTGTGAGCCTCACGCTGCAGAGTGGGAGAGCACAGACACAAAACCCAAGTCTTTAGTGCACAAACCCAGAGAATTTAATGAATAATAAGTACAGGGGAAAGTGTAGTGGGATTATAGTGTGAGGGCAGTGCAGTCCGTGCAGGTGCCGGGGAGCCCAAGCTGGCCTAGAGTGGGGTCGCTGGCTCCTGACTGCACCAGAGTTCGTCAGCTTCTCGGAGGTGGGAAGAGCAGGGTCATCAGCGTGCGAAGCCCGCAGGAGGCTCGAGATCATTGTCTTCATCCTCATTGTCAGCAACATTTCCTGCCCAGAGAGAGAGAGAGGGGGAGAGAGCATGTGAGCCACTGAACACATCTACGATTCAACTCACCTCTAAGTGACACAGTGCTTTTTATACTCCCCTGGCTGCTCGAGGAGGATGAATTAAAGACTCCAGACGCTTGTGATCAGCGGGCCCCGCCCCCTGGCCACACTGCTTTCGGCTCTCAGCAACGCTGGTGCTGAAGTGCCACTGTCTCTTCAGCACTTTGGGAGCGGATGGGCGAGGAGCAATGCGCTGCTTTGGTGGTGGGCTTTTGGAGTCGCTGTCACATCCCCCCTTAGCTCTGAGCCTACCATCCTCCAAGGCTTGGCCCTGAGGCTCTAGCTCCTGGAGCGGCCGTCGGCGTTCCTGTGCTGGGTCCCTGCTCTGTGTTGGACCTGGAAAAAGAAGTTCTGCAATGACAAGAACCAGTGAGCATTGGTGTCTTTTGTGACCGCTATCCACTGGAGTGGGGCATGGTCAGTGACCAATGTGAAATGATGACCGGAGAAATAATACCTCAACTCGGTCACTGCCCACTTGATGGCGAGGGCTTCTCTCTCCACAGCCACATAGTTCCTCTCTGCTGGTAGAAGTTTGCAGCTGATGTACAGCATGGGGTGCTCTTCACCCTCTACGACCTGTGGGAGCACAGCACCCAGGCCCATCTCTGAGGCGTCGATCTGGACAACAAAGGGGAGGTCAAAATCTGGGTTTCGGAGGATGGGGCAGTGATGAGGGCCTTCTTCAGGGCCTGGAATGCCTGCTCCGTCTGACTGGTCCAGTTTATCGTGTCAGGCTCCCCCTTTTGGGTCAGGTCTGAGAGGGGAGAGGCTAGAGAAGAGAAGTTGGGCACAAATCTACAGTAGTAACGGGCTAACCCCAAAAAGGCATGTACCTGTCGTTTGGTGGTGGGCTGTGGGTAGTTTTGTACGACCTCTTTCTTCTTGGCCTGGGGCTTCAGCAGGCCTTGGCTGATCCGGTAACCCAGGTACTGTGCCTCAGTCAGCCCCAGATTGCAGTTCCATGGGTTGGTGGTTAATCCCACCTTCCTCAGCTCCAACAGGACAGATTTAGGGTGGTGCAGGTGATCAGCCCAGGTGAACAAATGGATGATCAGATCATTGAGGTATGTGGTGGCAAAGTCCCGGTGGGGGTGGAGGACAATGTCCATGAGGCATTGGAAGGTGGCTGATGCCCCATGGAGGCCAAAAGGGAGAATCCGGTACTGCCAGTGGCCTGACATGGTGGTGAAGGCAGTTTTGGGGTGGGCTCGGGCGTCAGGGTCACTTGCCAGTAGCTTTTTGTCAAGTCCAGTGTTGATATGAAGAGGGCTCTCCCCAGCCTGTCAACCAGGTCATCCACTCTGGGCAGGGGGTAGCTGTCGAAGTCTGAGACTGCGTTGAGTTTCCTGAAGTCGTTGCAGAGTCTCAGACTTCCATCAGGCTTGGGTACTGCAATGATGGGGCTTGACCAGGGGCTGGTGGACTCCTCGATGATGCCGGCCTGTAGCATTTGCGCCACTTCCTCCTCGATCACACAACAGCGGGCCTCTAGGATGCGATAGGGGAGTTGTCAGACCACAACCCCGGGGGGGGGGGGTCTTGATGTCATGTTGGATCAGGTGGGTCCGCCCTGGTTTTGCTGTGAAGATGTCTTGATATCAGTTGAGTAGTTCTCCCAGCTCTTGACGCTGGGGGCCAGAGAGATCTTCTCCCAGGTGAACCAAGGTATGCCCGGGCGGGTCTGAGGAGGAGAGAGTGTGCACTAAGAGCAGTGGTAGTGGTTCAGTCCATCATTTTAACAGGTTAATGTGGTAAACCTGGGTGTCTTTGCACTTACCCGGCTATTGCAGGCAATAGTTCACTGGCCCCACATGCTTGGCTACTGTATATGAGCCCTGCCAGCACGCCAGGAACTTGCAGTTCATGGTGGGGACCAGGAGGAGGACACAGTTGCCAGCTTGGAACTGCCGAGACTGGGCCGCCCAGTTGTAGAGGTGACTCTGCTCAGCCTGGGCAGAGAGCAGATGCTGGCACACAATGGGAGTCACCCTGTGCTTTTGTTCCTGTATCTCCCTTACATGCTCGATGGTGGTGTGTAATGGGGAAGGCTGCTCCTCCCAGGCTTCCTTGGTGACGTACAGTAGGCCCCGGGGCCTTCTCCCGAACAGGAGCTCAAAAGGAGTGAAGCCCATCAAAGCCTGTGGGGTCTTTTGGACTGCAAATAGGATGTAAGAGAGAAGGAGGTCCCAGTTTTAGCCCCCCTTGTCCACAATGCACCTCAGCATCTGCTTCAGGGTCTGACTGAACTTTTCCACCAGCCCGTCCATCTGGGTGTGATACACGGAGGTGTGGAGCTGTTTCACCTGCAACAACTGGCACTCGTCCGTCATGAGCTTGGAGACAAAGGGCGTACCTTGGTCAGTGAGGAGATATTTGGGGAGCCCCACACGGGAAAACAGCAGAACCAGCTCCTGGGCGATGTTCTTTGAGGTGGCCTTTTGAAGGGGTACCACCTCGGGGTAGCAGGTGGTGTAGTCCATGATAACAAGGATGTACTCATGCCCCCAGGTGGACTTTGGGAGGGGACCCACCAGATCCATACCCACTCATTCAAAGGGAACGCTGATGATAGGCAGCGGCACCAGTGGGGCAGGAGCAGGGCGGTGTGGGGTGGTACACTGGCAAGGGGGACAGTGCTGGCAGAGGTTTTTGACCTCTGTGTTCATCCCTGGCCAGACAAAGCAGTCTTTGATTTTTTCCAGGGTACTCTGGCCCACCAGGTGGCCCCCTAGGGGATTGGAGTGGGCCAAGTGCATTATGATGTCCACCTTGGAGCAGGGAACTACCAGCAGGTCCACATCTTAGCCCTGGCACTCCTTGTGCTGGTACAGCAGGTCCTGGCAGACCAGGAAGTAAGTGTGGGGGAGGGGAGCCATGGTTTCTGGGCTGGGGTCGAGGGAAGTTGCTCAGATGCAGTGGGCATGGGCTCTTCAAGAGGCCCCAGAGAGGGAGCAGGACAAGGCGGGAGTCTTCTGGGCCCAGTGTTGGGCCAGGTATTGGGGGCGAGCGTTCCGGCTGCCCCATTCTCATTTTCACAGTGTTCCATTTGCTCAGGTCCAGGGTTGCCAGGGCGCACTCCAAGGTGTCCATTAGCTCAGTGGGGGTCTGGGGTACCCTCATCCCGACAGCCATGCACTCCTCAAAGGGGATGGCCCAGAGGAGCCAGTCCATAGCGACCCACTCTATGACCTGCACCACTGAGCGCTGCTCGGGCTGCAGCCAGCACTTGCCAGTCCTCAACAGTTCATCTATCTGGCTGCGGGGGTTGATGCCAGCCTAATAGGCCCAGCGGTGGAACTTCGTCGTGGCCTGGCAGGAGGAGAACCCCCAATGCCCTAAGATCTGGTCCTTCAGAATGGGGTAATCCTCTGCCGAGGCTGGCAGGAGGCTGAAGTAGGCCAGCTGGGTTTCTCCCGAGAGGAGGGAAGCCAGAGCCTGGGCCCATTCTTCTTCGGGCCAGCCCTCCCTATATGCCGTCTGCTCGAACGTGTACAGGAAAGCTTCTACATTGTCCGCTGGGGTGAGCTTGGGGAGCAGACAGAGAGCCTCCTGGTGGGGATCCAGGAGGCAGCCCAGGAGGGGACAGGCTCTGGCTCATTTCTACAGCAGCTCTTGGGTGGTGACTTAAAGACTTTTAGCTAGTTCTTAGTCACCTGCTGTTGTTGGAGACTGGTCTCCAGGAGGTGCTGCAGGAGGTGTTCCATGCAAAGGGTGGGTGGGGGTGTCGTGTTCATGACCACATTCTCCACCAGTGTGAGCCTTGCGCTGCAGAGTGGGAGAACACAGACACAGAACCCAAGTCTTTAGTGCACAAACCCAGTGAATTTAATGAATAATAAGTGCAGGTGAAGTGTAGTGGGAGTATAGTGTGAGGGTGGTGCAGTCCGTGCAGGTGCCGAGGAGCCCAAGCTTGCCTAGAGTGGGGTTGCTGGTGACTGACCGCGCCGGAGTTTGTCGGGTTCTCAGAGGTGGGGAGAGTGGGGTCATCAGCGTGCAAAGTACGCAGGAGGCTCGAGCTCATCGTCTTCGCCCTCGTTGTCGGCAATGTTTCCTGCCAGGAGAGAGAGGGAGAGAGTGCATGAGCCACTGAACACGTCCGTGATTCAACTCACCTCTGAGAGCCGCGGCGCCTTTGTATACTCCCCTGGCTGCTTGAGGAGGATGAATTAAGGAGCCAGTTATACCGCTCCAGATGTGTGTGATCAGCGGGCCCTGCCCCCTGGCCATGCTGCTTTTGGCTGTCAACAATGCTGGCACTGAAGTGCCGCTATCTCTTCAGCACTTTGGGAGTGGATGGGCGAGGAGCCATGCGCTGTTTTGGCAGTGGGCTTTTGGAGTTGCTGTCACTATATATA
>JAOTRR010000047.1:10743570-10754593 GCA_028570945.1 Gogo arcuatus | reverse complement strand
TGTGTATGTGTGTGAAGTAAGCTGAAAAGCTTAAATAAAAATTGCCCAGCAATTAGTCCCAGTACTTCAGTGCCCCACCACCCCCAAAGAAAGTGTTACATAGATGTTCTTCAACAATTAATGTAACTATAACTGGATAAAAAAGTATGATATGTCATTCTTTAATAAATTTTAAAAATGGTGGCAAATAAAACAATTATTATTGATTTATGCTGTTGGTGCCAAATTGTGACCCTACCATCTGTGTTCCTCAGCAGAAATTGAGAATTAACAGTCCAGGCTACATTTCTCCAGTCTTCAACTGTCCAATTTTGGTGAGCCTGAGCCCATTGCAGCCTCAGCTTTCTGTTCCTGGGAGACAGATATGAAACCCGATGTGGTCTTCTGCTATTGAAGCCCTTCTGCCTCAGGTTTTGATGTGTTCTGTATTCCGAGATGCTTTTCTGCTCACAACAATTGTACAGAGTGGATATCTGAATTACTGCAGCCTTTCTGTCAGCTCAAACCAGTTTGGCCATTCTCCATTGACCTATCTCATCAACAAGGCTTTTCCATCTTCAGAACTTCTGCTCACTTGAGTAAGCCTGAGTATCTGTATGATTTTATGCATTGGACTGCTGCCACATGATTGGTTGATTAGATAATTGCATGAATGAATCAGGGTTAATATAGCTAGTGTGACAGTTGTGCTGCAATATGGGGAGAACATAGACACACAACCCAGGTCTTAGTGCAATGAAGTGATGAATTTTTAATGAAACACAAGGAAGGGGGAAGTGTAGGGACAGTGAGAGGTGAAATAGGTACAGTCTGTGCAGGCAGAGAGCCCAAACCATCCTAGGATGAAGGTACAGGCGGGGGCTGGCTGTGCCAGAGTCTTTCGGCATTCCAGAAGCTTTGAGTTCTGTGTCGGCTGCTGGTGCAGGGTGCGTGGAGCTCAAGCTCATCGTCATCATCCTCAGTGTTGGCAAGGTTGTCTGAGCAAAGAGGGAGAGAGCATGTGAGCATTCATGCAAGCAGAAATGCTAACTAACCACTGTGTGTTGCGGTGCCGTTTTATACTCCCCTGGCTGCTCGAGGAGGGTGAATTAAGGTGCAGATTATGCCGCGCCAGCCATGTGTGATCAGCGGCCCCCACCCTGTGGCCACGCTGCTTTTGGCTGTCCAAAACAATGGTGCTGAAGTGCCGCTGTTTCTTCAACACCACAGGAGCGGTTGTGTGAGGAGCAGAGCGCTGCCTGTGTGCCGGGTCCCTGGGGCTGCTGTCACATCCCTCTTTTTAGCTCCGAGCCTAATGTCCTCCAAGGCTTGGCCCAGAGGCAGTAACTCCTGGAAAAAGCATTCCTGTGCTGGGTCCCAACTCTATGTTGGACTTGGAAAGAGAAATCCTGGACAGACAAGAACCAGCAGGTAACACAAGCATTTGTGTCTTTAGGTGCTGCCATCCACTGCAGAGGGGCGTGGTCAGTGACCAGAGTGAAATGCTGACCAGACAGATAATACCTTAGCTCGATTACTGCCCACTCGATGGCCACGACTTCTCTCTCCACAGCCGCATAATTCTTCTTGGCAGGGAGTAGCTTGCAGCTGATGTACAGCACGAGATGCTCTTCGCCCTCTACGACCTGTGAGAGCACAGCACGCAGGCCCATCTCCAATGCATCTGTGTGGACAATGAAGGGAAGGTCAAAATCCAGGTTCCAGAGGACAGGGGCAGTGGTGAGGGCCTTCTTCAGGGCCTGGAATGCCTAGTCCATCTGGCTGGTCCACCTTATCCTGTCAGGCTCCCCATTCCTGGTCAGGTCTGAGAGGGGAGAGGCTAAAGAGGAGACATTTGGCACAAACCTACAATAATACCCAGCTAGCCCCAAGAAAGCACATACCTGGCGCTTGGAGGTGGGCCGTGGGTAATTCTGCACGGCTTCAATCTTCTTCTTTTGGGGTTTCAGCAGCCACTGGCCAATGTGGTAGCCCAGGTACTGTGCCTCGGTCAGCCCCAGAAGGCACTTCCGGGGATTGGCAGTAAGCTCCCCCAGGATGGATTTGAGGTGGTGCAGGTGGTTGGCCCAGGTGGACAAATGGATGATAACATGGCTGAGACATGCAGCAGTAAAGTCACAGTGGGGGCACAGCAAAATGTCCATGAGGTGCTGGAATGTCGCAGGCACCCCATGGAGGCCAAAGAGGAGGACCTGGTACTGCCACTGGCCTGACACAGTGGTGAAGGTGGTCTTTGGTCAGGCCTGGGGCATCAGGGCCACCTGCCAGTAGCCTTTGGTCTGGTCGAGTGTTGAAATGAAGCGGGCCCTACCCAACCTGTCAACCAGGTCGTCCACCCTGGGCAGGGGGTAGCTGTTGAAGTCTGAGATTGCATTGAGCTTCCTGAAGTCATTGCAAAGTCTCAGACTCCCATCTGGCTTGAGCACTGCCAAGATGGGGCTTGACCAGTGGCTGGTGAACTCCTCGATGATGCCAGAGGGTAGCATTCAAGCCACTTCAGCCTCAATCATGCCACGACAGGCCTCTGGGATGGAGTAGGGGCATTGACGGATGACCACCCGGGGGTGGGGTGTTTGATGTCATGCTGGATCAGGTGGGTCCACCCTGGTTCTTCTGCAAAGACATCTGAGAACTGATCTAAGAGCTCCCCTAGTTCTTGGCACTGGTGCCCAGAGAGGTCCTCTCCCTGTTGGACCAGGGCATACCCCAGGGATTCTGTGGACAGAAGGGCATGGGCTGAGAGCAGTGGTAGAGGTTCAATCCAGCGTTTCAACAGGTTGATGTGGTAAATTTGGGTGTCTTTTCGCTTACCTGGTTGTTGCAGGCGGTAGTTCATCAGCCCCAAACGCTTGACCACAGTGAACGGAACCTGCCACCGTGCCAGGAACTTGCAGTTGGCAGTGGGGAAGAGGAGAAGGATGCAATCACCGAGCTGGAACTCCTGGGGCTGGGCAGGATGATTGTAGAGGCAGCTCTGCTCGGCCTGGGTGGCGAGCATGTGCTGGCACACGATGGGGGTCACCTTCTTGATGCATTCCTGCATCTCCCTCACATGCTCAATGGTGGTACAAAATGGTGAGGGCTGTAAGCCTGTCTATGCCTGAGGGGTTTCTCTGATGGCAAACAGAATGTATGGGAGAAGGAGGTCCCAGTTTGGGCTGTCTTCAGCCACCACATGCCTCAGCATCCTCTTCAGGGTCTGCATGAACCTCTCAACCAGACTGTCCATCTGGGGGTGGTAGATGGACATGTAGATCTGCTTCACCTGCAACAGCCGACACACATCCAACATGAGTTTAGAGATGAATGGTGTACCTTGGTCCATGAGTAGAGCCTTTGGGATTCCCATGTGGGAGAACATCAGGACCAGTTCCCTGGCAATGTTTTTGAAGGTGATCTTCTGGAGGGAGACTGCCTTGGGGTAATGGGTGGTGTAATCCATGATGACTAGAATGTGTTTGTGACCTTGGACCAACTTGGGAAGGGGACCCACCAGATCCATGTCCACTCTCTCGAAGGGAATGCCGATGATGGGTAGAGGCACGAGCGGGGCAGGTGCAGGTTTCTTTGGGGCAGTACACTGGCAGCAGGGGCAGCATTGACAAAAGTGCCTGACTTCTGCATTCATGTCTGGCCAGATAAAGTGGTCTCTGACCTTCTCCAAGGTGTTCTGGCCTGCAAGATGGCCACCTAGGGGGTTGGAGTGGGCCAGGTGCATGACAAGGTCCACCTTGAAGCGAGGGACAACCATCAGGTCCACCTCTTAGCCTCTTCATTCCATGTGTAGATAGAGGAGACCCCAGCAGACCAGGAAGTAAGAACGGGAAAGGGGCTGCCCTGGTTGTTGGACTTCTGTCTCCACCAAGTGTACCTGGCCCCAGCAGTTTTTGAGCCACTCATCCTGTTTCTGCTCCTGCCTGAAGCTCCCTTTGCATGTCACCTGCCTAAACACACATGAGAGTGGGTTAGAGGTGATGTGTGACTCACCTTCAGCAGCGCATGTCTCCATGTCCTCGTGCTCTCCAGCCAGGCACACATCTTGGAGCGGCAGGGTGCAGCCCACTGGCCTCCGGGTCGCTTGTCATCACCTCATCCTTCTGGTGGTGGGCAGCTCCTTCTGGAACCCAGGCCAGTCCCGTCCTAGAAGGAGAGGGACGGGGAGGTCAGGAACCACACCAACAGTCAATTTCCACTCACCTCTCTCATCCCCAATTCTGATGTGAGCAGTGGCCACCTCCCATGCGTCCCTGTGCATGCAGGTGACCTTGACAGTACCGCAGCACCCCGCAGCCATAGGCAGGATCGAGGGCAGGACCAGCGTGATGGTACTTCCTGAGTCCAGGAGGGCCTCCACTGGCTGACCCTCTACCCACACAAGGGCACTTGGTAGATGACGGCTGGTTGGTGAGTGGACGATGCAGCCAGTGAGCCAAGGTTTCCGGGCTGAAGCAGGGGGAGGTTGCTTGGGTGCAGTGGGCATGGGCTTGTTGGGGAGCAAAGGAGGGAGAGCACCACGTGAAGGGCACCTTTGGGGTCCTGTGTTGGCCCAGGATGTGGAGGGGAGGGGCCCAACGGCTCCAGGGCGGGGTCTTAAAGTCTCCTGTTTATTAATGTCCAGGGTCACCAGGGTGCATTCGAGGGCTTCCACCATTTCAGTGGGGGTCTTGGGCACCCTCATCCTGACAGCCATGCACTCTTCTGGGGGAAGTGCCCGGAGGAACCGGTCCATGGCGACCCACTCTACGACCTGCATTCCTGAGTGTTGCTCGGGCTGTAGCCAGCACTTGGTGGTCCTTAGCAACATGTCCATCTGGCTGTGAGGGTTAACATCAGCCCAATACACCCAGCAGTGGCACTCTGTCGCATCCTGGCAGACAGAGAACCTGCAGCACCCCAGGATCTGCTCTTTCAGGAGCAGGTAATCCTCTGCCACAGCCGATGGAAGGCTGAAGTAGGCTAGTTGGCCTTCTCTGGTAAGGAGGGGAGCCAGAGCCTGGGCCCATTCCTCTTCAGGCCAGCTCTCTCTGCATACCATCTGCTCAAGCGTGTACAAGTACGCTTCCACTTTGTCAGAGGAGGTGAGCTTGTGGGGCAGATGGAGAGCCTCTTGGCAGGTTTCCGGGAGGTGGCCTGGGAGAGGAGAGGCTCTGGCTCATTGCTGCAGCAGCTCCTGGGTGGTGACTTGAAGGCCCTTCGCGAGTTCTTGCATCACCTGTTATTGTTGGAGACTAGTCTCCAGGAGATGCTGCAGAAAAGGTTCAATGTGGGGGGTGGGTGGGGGTGTCGTGCTCGGGCCAAAATTCTCCACTAGCGTGGCACTCACAGTGCGATGTGGGGAGAATACAGACAAAAAACACAGGTCTTAGTGCAACAAAGTGATTAATTTTTAATGAAACACAAGGGAAGGGGACATTTAGGGAGAGTGAGAGGTGAAATAGGTGCAGTCTGTGCAGGCAGAGAGCCCAACCAGGCCTAGAGCGAGGTCGCGGGGGGGCTGGCTGCGCCAGAGACTTTCAGTGTTCCAGAAGCTTTGCATGCAGTGTCGGGGTGCACAGAGCTTGAGTTCGTCGTCGCCATCATCCTCAGTGTTGGCGAGGTTGCCTGAGCAAAGAGGGAGAGAGTTTGTGAGCATTCATGCACGCAGAAATCCTAACTAACCTCTGTGTGTTGTGCTGCCTTTTTATACTCCCCTGGCTGCTCGAGAAGGGTGAATTAAGGTGCCGATAATGCCGCTCCAGCCGTGTGTGATCAGCGGACCTTGCCCCACGGCCATGCTGCTTCTGGCTGTCCAAAACAACGGTGCTGAAGTGCCACTGTTTCTTCAGCACCATGGGAGCAGTTGTGTGAGGAGCGGTGGACTGCCTGAGCAGCAGTCTCCTGGGGCAAATGGTAAAAATGGTAAAAAGTGTTATTAAAAGAAAAGGTGGTGTAATACAATGGTAATAATGCCTCTGTACCAACTTTTTTTGAGTGTGTTGCAGGCATCAAATGCTAACTTAATTTATATTTACAAAATACAATTAAGTTGGTCAATAAAACTATTGAAAATCTTTTCTTTGTACTTTTGTCAGTTAAATAAAGATTCAAGTGAATTAATAAATCACAGATTTTTGTTTTTATTGCATTTTGGAAAATTTCCCAACTTTTCTGGAAATGGGGTTAGTATAGTATACAGATATAAAACTATTTATGCACTTTTAAAACTAACCAAAAGTAAACTGAAAAAAAAAACCTGAATAAAAATAAAAATTAATGAAAATTTCAAAACTATAATAACTCTGGTGTACAGGTGTTCCTAATAAAGTGTTCAATGAGTGTATATACCTTTATAAATCTTTGAATAAGAAAATTATTTCCATTTTCTTACAATTTGCTTTCCAATGTATCAATACTATTTTATAATAAGCACAGCTATATTAAAATATGCCACATTGCCGTTAGTACTCCATTACTCCATTGCAGTGCGGTTAGTAGTCCATTCCATTAGTACTCACTAACATGGTGCACAACATTAACCCTCCTTATATAAAAGTCCATTTATAACTTATTATATGTAGAAAACATATTAAACAGTTCTGAGAATCTTAGCACATAGCAGTAATAAACATTTGAAGTTGTTTTTATTTGACGGTCAAGTTGTGACGGCTTTGACTAAATTACTCAGCATGCCACCACTATTATTCTCACTTGTTTTGACGGCATGCTGATAAACATAATTTACAGTCTTCAAGCATCTTTGTCTCGTTATATTACAAAGCAGTATTTCCTGAAAAGCATCAGTGCTATTTAATCATGGCATAGAGTATGATTTTTGCATGATTCGATTTAAACCCATTTGAAAGTGTGGGAAAAAGTCATGCCTACTTTAGAGTGAACGTCAGTGGGACCTTTACGTGCCATACACTAATTAACATATTCTAGATAATGTTGGAATGGCTTGTTTGTCCATGGCCAGTTAGGAACTGCAGGCAGGTTGCATCTCAGTGACATTTGTTTATGTCCTTTGGAGTCAGAGGTTCAGTACAAAGTTGTTCCAACACCCCTGGAACAGATATCAGATTTCTAGGCCATGCATGGTACATGGACACAGTCATGGTAATTTGATGTCAGGTCAGCAGAGAAGGATGATTTCCAGTGATTTGTTTACACTCACCAGCCAGTGCCTCTGGATAATGTAGACACTTTATTTTATTTCAGTTCTTTAATTGCATCATTTAGTGTTAAACAACTAATATCATAACATTTTATCATAATTGGATGGAAACCACTTCAGCAGCTCTATGTCTTTAAAATTCTTGTCTTTTACAATTTGTTTTTGCTTTTGTACAAGGTCTTGAAAGTGCGTCAAAGTATGAATGCTTTGATTGATAAACCATGGTCTACTCTATGATACTGATGCCGGTCTAGTAATTTTCAAATTCAGAATTTGGATATCAGTATGTACTCTAAAAATAACATAAATATCATTTAAGTGTTTCTAAGAGGTGACACAGAAAAAAAGTCCTCTCAATTCTCTCTCTGAATGGATACTTAAAACCTACCACTCCTGCAAGCTGATACACTATATGGCCAAAATTTTGTGGACACCTGACCATCACACATGGGCATGTTGAACATCCCATTCCAAATTTAGTCCCTACTTTGCGGTTATAACTTGCACTCCTCTAGGAAGAATTTCCACTAGATTTTGGAGTATGCCTGTGGGAATTTGCTCATTCAGCTACAAGAACAATAGTGAAGTCAGGAGAGGAAGCCAAGGGCGCACTCGGTCCATCCCAAAGGTGTTCAGTAGGGTTGAGGTCATGGCTCTGTGCAGGCCACTTCTCCACACCAACCTTGTCAAATCATGTCATCATGGAGCTCGCTTTGTGCACAGGGGCATTGTCATACTGGAACAGGTTTGGGCCCCTTAGTTCCAGTGAAGGCAAATTCCCAGAGGAAAGGAAAATTAGAAAAGAGCTCTCAAATATGTTTCCTTTATTTATAGCTATGAGGTCTGTATGAAACCAAAATGAGACCATGGCTTATTTCTCCTCTGTCTCTTTTTTTTTTCTCCAGAGCCAAAAGACGCACAAAATCTCAAATTAGACTCCTTTTAAGTTTCAAAGGAGATTTCATCAAGGTCTAAAATAATTCTCAGATTTTCTCAAATTTTGCACCTCTTTTTGATCTCAGGCAGAGAAATCTGAGAGCTCTCTCTATGAACTCAATCCATTCTCATCCAGACTTAATTTTTTTTTAATCCCAGCCCTTCATATCTTGATATCTTGTTGACTTTATTATTATCCACACAATTAATTTTTAATGATTAATATTCTATTATTGTAGGCTGAATGAATTGAAAATGACTGTTTATAGGCTGTAAAGCTGGTATTACCCAAATTATATTTTCTGTGAGTAACTTTAAGTATTCCACTGGACATAATTCAGTTTTGTTTCATGGACCACCTCATAAAACAGAGTTTATATAAGACTCATTTGTCAGTGCAATAAAGTTACTATTTAAATGCAGTGCAATATCAAAATAAAATCCTTTCTTATATTTTTTTAAATCTCCTGATTGGCTGTAACTTACAAATAGTTTTCTGTATGAAAATGTCTTCCATGTTGCCATCTTAAATCTTCAGACAGCATAGGTCTGTTATGCAATCATTAACAATAATAATTTGAAACAAGATATTTTCAGTTTTCAAATTGCTTTACTTTCTGAAAACTTCTTGAGCCTGCTACCCATTGGCCTTATGGGTAATATGAATTTTAAGGCCCACAGCCTTCAACACCAGGCACATGCAGTACCTGTGCTGGCAGTGACAGCTGTATGAGGCAGACACTGCAGTAGGGGGTTTATAGTTATAAAATTGAACCAGAACTATAATAAATCCTGATAAAACTTTAACAAATAAATATATAGTTATTAAACTATATCATAAAATATAAATAAGATATGTGAACGCCTAAGACGAGACTCAAATACATGGCCCTCATTTTAATGGATTTTACATGCTTGTCCATGACAATAAACAAACTTCCAAGACATTTTAAACAGAATGCTACAGCTTTGATATTTGCATGGTGAAAATTGGGGTTATGTAATACTGACAAAAGGAAATATAACAATATTTTTCACTGGATATCTCAACATCATTAATCTAACAATATTACTTTCACTTAATAACACATTACACATAGAAAATTGCTTAGTAGTAATGAGGATGATGACCAGTTAGAGTATTATTATCACTCAGCTCTAATAGTCTTCAAGAATTGTATCAGTTTCATGTAATGTAGCCTTTTAGACCAGGAAAAGACAGAATTCCAGCTGTATCAAAATAATACTGCCAAAATCTCAGTACTGACTCATAACTGATGTCAATGTTGTATATTCAGATTTTTGTATTTTCTCATGCAGGGTGCAATATGAAAAGACTGTTGTGAGATCACTTATCTAGGTATGGTATCACAATACAAACTATACAAACTAATGTGTCCATCAACAGTGTTGGGAGGGTTACTTTTAAAATGTATCCCACTACAGATTACAGAATACATATCCTAAAATGTAATTTGTAACGTATTCCATTAGATTACTCAATGCAAGTAACATATTCTAAATACTTTGGATTACTTTCAAATTTTCTTACCATTCATGTAACAATAAGTGGCATTCACAAGGTCCTGCTTACTCGACTATTCTGTTGTTGTATCAGCTGGCTGAAGACATTTGAGCAACCCCGAATATATATTAACATTTGCTGTAGAGGAACAAATGCTATTTGATGTTTTGTCTGGTTAAAAAAAAAAAAGATAAATAAATAAATAAAAACAATGAGAAAGAAGGCTCAACTTTTCCTTGATCTTTTCTTTATTTCCAGAACTGAAAGAGTAAAAAACATTACAAAAATGAAAACATACTGTTTTTGTAGTGAATTTACTGTCAAATTAGCATTTAGTTATCACTCAATTTTCTGAAGTGCATTTTGTGTTGGAACAAATCTTAAAAAATGGCACAAGAGAAAGAAAATTGGTCTCTCACCTTTTCTTGATTTTAAAATGATGAAAACAAAATGTAATAAGTCGGCTTGTTACACAGACATGTCCTGCTCAGCGCTCAGTGGAAGCCCTGCCTCGTCAACCATACCCTGAAACCATTTTGCTCGCCAACGTAAACAGTTTTCGGAGCAGCACTGCACATGCATAGGCTCCCCAGAGAGATCGATATAACGTTAGTCTCAAAGCTGCAATACTGTACCGAGCGATGTAGCTAATGCTAGCTAGCTAGGATAGATAACATGTCAAGTGGTTTGCAAATGGACATTTCCAGATAGTCAGTTCTCAATTCAGTTAATTAGGTAGCTATCTAATCGCTAGCTAGTTAGGATAGCCAAGTTAACCAGTAAGTTAGCAGACAACTTTAGCCAGATAAAAAAAAGAACTTACTTTGAGATGCTTCTTTAGGTTAGAAGTGGAGTCTTTTGCTGCTGAAAGCAACTTGGTTGCACTGCACAGTGATGTTGTGATCTCCTTCTCCTTCTTTAAAAGTGAAATAGTGTTTGAATTTTCATGACAGAAATGCATTTCTGTCCTGGCTGTGTCCCAACTCCATTAGCTCGTGGGCAGGTGTAATATGAAGGCATGTTGCAATTTTTTCAGGCAAGGGCTTCTGGGAAATGCATTGAATTTCCGTATTTAATTTGAGACTGAATGAATATGTGAACTGACAAATCAGGGTTGGGTTTCCCAAAAGCCTCTTAACGCTAAGAGCATCTTTAACTGCCTCTTATGAACCATCTTTAAGCTAGCGTGGTTTTCCTGAAAACCATCATAGCCAAAGTAGTGCTTTAGTACGCTCTTCAGTTATGATGGACCTGGCTCACTCCTTCACAGCAAAGAACGTCTTTAAGATCTTGCGCGCAGCCGAATACATAGAATGTGCATGCGCTTCCAAGGAACTCTTACAATCAATGGGCAGAAACTGGTGTTGAATATGCTGCCGGTGTTAAATTATTTTTCTTGTACATTGCAA
>JAOTRR010000047.1:10715199-10726186 GCA_028570945.1 Gogo arcuatus | reverse complement strand
TATCCTCACGAGTGACATATTGAAAAATATGTTACTCAATGTCCCGGATGTAGTTTGTATGAAAAATATGAGTGTCATATTTCCCAGTAAAACACTCGTGTCTATATAATAAAATCCAGTATCTTAACCAGATAGTTCTAGATATCACAGAGGGTTGGCCTGCCAGGACAACCCTTGGCTATGCCAATGCTAAGGGTGTCCATTACTTTGAGCAACATGGAAATCAATGTTCAGGGTCCCAATCTCATTGTTCTAAAGCTAGATTGTAGCTTTGAAGTCAAAATGCCCTGTTATTTCTGTCAAGTTCATATTCAAATTGAGTAAGTCGCAGTAAGAAAATAGGCCTTCAATCCCATTTTCACCTTCCAATGTCAAGGCGTATGCTGCATTGCTTATTCATTACCACATTTTATTATTTCCCTCTAATACCCAAAAAACTTTATTACCTTTCACATGGGACTTGACCTATGAAATGTGCTTGGGTGGGTAAAGAAAAGTGGTGGAATACTTGGTTTTAAATCAGATTTCTAACTGAATAGCCTTTTGTAATCGGGCAGATTTTTATTAAAAGCCAAAGTGAGTGGCAGGGCTGAAATAATGTTTGCGGTCTAGCACAAAAAGTAGCATTTCAATTTCACTCCATATATTAAAGGTTAACGGTATGAGCCTAAGTGGTTGCCTGCCTGGATAGGACGTAAGGACACTAGACCTCAGGATAGCCATATCAAATTGACTGGCCTTTTTGTAATAAAATGGGAAGAAAAAAGATCTAAAGTAAAATATTGCTGTACTGAGACTGAGATTGAATTTCCTTATCAAGTCCCTTATCTCCACTTTGAGATCCTTTTGTTTAGCAGGAGCAGTGAATGCCCTGGCCCATTTTTAAACTTTATTACATGTCAGGGAGGCTGACAGGGCAAGCAGGAATAAAGGTAAGTTTGTTTACTGTACATCACTGCCACATACTATTCTGTTTTAGTCTTGTTGCTCACATTTCTTGCTTGCATCCACTCTTTCCAACATCAATCTATTATTTTGTTGCACGACAACTCATCCCATCATTTTGTGCAGTATCAGATTGATTTTCTGCTCTGTATTTAGCACCTGCATCTCCAGATCATTACCTTTAAATAGCTGTTATTCAAGTGCAAATTATGTCAAATCATTTTCATCTCTTGTAATGCCCCTAACTTAAATTATTTCAATCAGTTTTTGTCACTTAGTATCCTATTGACTGCCTCCACAAGCTAACTGCAGCCCAGCCCCTAACATTGCATTGCAGATCTGGCTCTGATAATTAGGTTCAGCTCGACAGATCAATAATGTCTGCAGGAAATAGGGTGGACAACAGACCACACCCTGGGGTAAGAGTGCTGGAGAATAGAGGGATAAATAAGGGGGAAAAAAACAGCATGAGAGAGAGCATATGAAAGCCCGAGTGATTTGTTCAGTTCCACCAACAGACACTTAGGGCAGGGAGTGCATATAGGAGAGGGACAATGTACAGAAACACTGCAGAGAATTACACAGAGTGCAAATCTTTCATTCACTCATACAGCTCGCATCCTCCATACACAGAGGACTGGCTCGTCATGCTTCCAGCTCACCAGATATGTGTTTGCTGATAATGTTCTCCTGTGGTGCAATAAGCCTTGTGTTCCCTCCGTTTGGTGTAATTAGGAAGCAATTTCATGTAATGAGAAATGCGGATTATGGTTTGAGCTGAAAGATGTATCCTCTGAGATTCCAACTATAAATGGCAACACAGAAAACAATTTTTTCTATAGTCTTAATTTCTTCCCAATATAAAAAAAATGTAATATGTATAAAACCTTGCTGTGGTTTTAATAAACTTTACATATACAGTGCTGCAATGAATCCTCACGGAGAGACGGGCATAAAAACAAAGCATGAATAACTACAGATCATGTCAATTAGCACCATTGTGAAAATGTCTTATAGAGAAGGCAGTGCTTTCTCTGTGACTTTCTACTAATGTTTCATCTGGAGATCGAGCCATATGATTGCTTTAAACCAGAAAAACACCTACAACACCACTGACATAGAAGGCATTTTTCCAGTAAGGTATATTACACCAAAAATCTGTGTTATTACAAATCTTTCTAATCAAGCAAGTCAGTCAACTTGGATTCTAAGCCTGTGCTTATGTTTGCGCCCAATCAGCGACCCAGGAATAAAAATGTTTTTTCAGCCACAGATGACAGAACAATTATTGCTTACAGTCAATAATGGAATTTTATACCATGGGTCTGTTTAATTCTCCCACCTGATTGATTAGGAGGTGTTAAATAATTAGCTATAATAGCACAATTCTGGCAAAAGTGCAGTAGATCTGTAATTCAAAGCACAGATTTATATTAATGTGCTCATTCCAATACTTTATCATTTCTATAGTAATATCTCATTCATTGGATGCTTCAATAAACAGATTACAACTCATGTTGGTATTAAAGAAAGAAGGAGTCTTGGTTGTCAGTGCTTTGTAATGGTTAATAAGTTTCCTGCTTCAGGAGCATCTTCAGGAAAGAGGGTATTCTTATTTATCTCTGACACAAGAAGCTGCATTTTTTTTTTGTCTTTTTAACTTCAACAGAGAAAAGTACACCAAACATGAGTCTTGTGAGCAGAACAACTGTTTATAGCTGCTATAATGTATGCAATAACAGGAAAAGAACTTGTGTCACACACATTCCATACAGTTAAATTTAAATATAAACTACTGTATTATAATTACAACATGCTCTTTAATAAGTTACAAAATGAAATTGTTGCCAAATTGCTGTGGGATAAGAGGACAGAACACTTCATGACATGCTATTATAGAAAAATAATCATCTTTGAAGTGGTAACCACATCACACCATGCTGTCTTTGATTCTTTTCTTATAACAGCACAATCTGTAGTGTTTTATTCCTCCATAGTTTCCTACAACAGCAGACACAGAGATAATTATCCAATGAATTCTCCAAATATTTGCATGATCCAAAGTGTGAAGCACTGAATATAAATTGATATATTTGCTGAAATGAATTAATCTCTGACATTAATTAACGCAAATGTTTTATGTAAACCTGCTGTAAATGTATGCAAAGTATCAAATCAAGTTTCTTATGTTGCATATTAATGAATGTGACCTGCTCTTGAGGGTACCATCATGATTAATAAAACTTTGCTTTATTCTCTCCATCTCTCTAGGTGTGAGTGTGAGTTTCAACCTGTCTGAAAGTTTGGAAAGTTTCTCAGCTCCAGTTTATGCTTAATAAAGTTAGTTCTACCAACTCAGTAATAATAATGCAGGCTGGATGCAGATGTGCCTTTCTATTTGCAAATGGTAATGTCTCTGAGTCTCGTAGCATGTAATATATCATTATCTTCCCATAATTCCACATTTTCCCATTAAGGATAGCTAGTCTTATAATTAACACTGGTAACAATAGACAATAGATGTGTCTCTAATGTACTGATTTTTTAGTTCTTTTTTTTTGTTTAAATGGAAATCCATGCATAATAAGATGTGGTTGTTAGAGCATGGAACTATTTTTATTTGAGGCATTTTTTTTATTCTGGGTTATTTAAAGGATTTAATGGTAATATTGATTTCCATATCTAAAGCTTTGCTTTGGCATATGTGATGACAAAGTACAAAATAAAGGCATTCTATGATACCAGTCCTCATGACTGAGGACCAAATTCCAAGATGGACCTTTCCATTCATTGCATGGTTTATCATTGTGGAGTTGTGACATGATGATAGAGAATAATTAGAGAATGTGCTTTTTGAGCAGCGTGTAATGAAAACTATTTTCCAACTGCAGTAGAGAATGAATCATTCTATGCTCCAATACTATTTTTATCTCTTTACAGGTGTCAGGTATGCATGCGACAGACAGATGTAAAAGCAGAACAGAGTTTATTGAGGCAAACTGGCAGACAAATCCAAATCATGAGGCAGAAAGCAGAATCAAACAGGCAATGGTCAGGCGAGGCACAAACAGAGGCAAGATCAAAAGGCAAAGTCCAAAAGCACAAACAAAGTTAAAAAAAAAAAACAGAATCAGCAGAACAATAACAAAGGCTTTGTAACATCAGACACATGGAACTGAGTGTTTACTTTGCAAAGACCAAGTGCTGTGAGAGTACTTATATGTGCGCTGTGGTGATTGAGTCCAGGTGTGTGCAATTAGAAATCAGGAGACTGTGAACGGTGAAGTGCAGAATTGGTGTTTTAGTCCATGGTGGCCATATTTGAAGACCTCTGTGAATGCTGCGAAGTGGAGTCTAGAGTGCTAGCATGTGAAGATGTGACAGATCCTCCCCAGTAGCTCACTTTGGGAGTGACAGTTTTTCTTGGGTGGCCCCGGGGGGCGAGGGCCTGGTTTATCAGGATGCTTGGCATGAAATTCTTCACATAGGAGTGGGTCTAAGATGTCCCTAGCAGGGACCCAGCAGTGCCCTTCAGGGCCGTAGCCCTCCCACTCCACCGGATATTTCAATTTGCCCTCTTTGCGGTGAGATTTAAGAATGTCATGGACAATGTAGACTGGTTGACTGTCAAGGGGGAGGGGTGCAGGAGGTGAGGTGGAGGGAACATGGGTGGTTAATGGACCTGGAATGGCAGGTTTCAGGCATGATATGTGGAACATGGGTAACAGTCTACTGTGTCTGGGCAGGTCAAGCTTGTAAGTAACATTGTTGATGCATTGAATGATTTTAAAGGCGCCGATGTATTTGGAGTTTCTTGCAGGTCTGTGGGTTCCTGATGTCTTTGGTAGACAGCCATACTCAGTCACCTGGTTTATATTGAGGGGTTTCCCCTCTGTGACGGTCAGTGAAGTGCTTGTACTTGTGCGCCACTTGCTCTAAGCACTGGTGGACACTCTCCCACACTTGTTCAATGTGTTTAAACCACTCGTCAACTGTGGGTATATCAGTGGGAGAATCATTCCAATGGGAAGGGGGGGAGGTTGATAGCCAAGTGCACATTGGAAGGAGGTAAGATGGGTGGCAGAGTGACATAGAGAGTTCTGGGTGTATTTTGCCCATGATAAGGACTTCGCCCAGTCCCTCTGGTTTTTGGTGCCAAAGAGTCTGAAGAAACACCCAGTCTCTTGGTTGGCCCTTTCCAACTGTCCATTCAACTGTGGGTGGTAACTAGATGTCAGGGTCACTGACACTCCCAGTTTATCCATAAACTTGGACCAGAGTGGTGATGTAAACTGAGTACCGCGATCACTGACTATATCTTCTGGGATACCAGTGTATCAAAACACATGGGTGAATATTAGTTTGGCTGTTTCAAATGCTGTGGGAAGGCCTGGTAGAGGGATGAGTCTTAGAGACATAGAGAAGCGATCAATGATGACCATTATTACAGTATTATCTTGTGAATTAGGAAGATCTGTGATAAAGTCTATGGCTATATGAGACCAGGGACACTGAAGTGTGGGAAGTGGTATGAATTTACCCAGCGGGAGCATGCAGGGAACCTTAGACTGTGCATACACTAATCATGGGGAGATGAAGTGATTGATATCTGTCAAAATGTTGGGATACCAGTATTTTTAGTCCTTAGCAGTTTGGAGGTGCGCTGATTACCTAGATGCCCAGTGGCAAGAGTATTGTATGCCCAGGTGATCAGACAGCCTCTGAGGTGTGGAGGAACATAGATACGGTTGGTGATGCAATTAGCAGGAACATGATACAGAAAGGTTTGAGCTAGTTCTCGGTCTAGCTCCCAAGTCAGGGCTTTCACAAAGCAGGATGGAGGGATAATGGGTACTGGATCATGATCTGGAGCTGTAGATGGGTGGATATGGGACAGAGAGTCAGCTTTTACATTCTTAGCGCCAGGTCTGTATGCTATGGTGAACCAAAATCTCATGAAGAAGAGGATCCAGCAGGCTTAACGTGGATTCAGTCGTTTGGTGGTTTTGAGATACTCCAGGTTTTTGTGGTCTGTGCAAATGGTAAATTGCCCACTCCAGACAGTGTCACCACTCCTCCAGTGCCAGTTTGACAGCCAATAGCTCCCAGTTACCAATATCATAGTTTTGTTCTGTGGGGGTGAGTTTCTTGGAGTAAAATGCTACAGGGTGCAGTTTGGGCTTTTTTCCAAAACATTGCGATAGCACTGCTCTGACACTGGATTCAGATGCGTCAACTTCTACAATGAAAGGCTTAGTAGAATCAGGGTGTTTCAGAATGGGAGCAGATGTGAAGGCTGTTTTAAGTTGGGAGAAGGCTTTTTCAGCCTCTTGGTTCCAGTGGAGGCACTTGGGACCTTTTTTGAGCAGGCCTGGGAGCAGAGCAGCAATGGAGCTGAATCCTCTGATGACTCGCCTATAGAAGAAGGCAAATCCTAGGAAACACTGAAGCCCCTTAACTGTGGTAGGAGTTGGCCACATAGTTACATCTGAGACCTTGTTCTCATCCATCCCTCTGCATTGATGATAAATTCCAGGAATGATATCTGGGAGACATGAAATTTGTATTTCTTTGCTTTGACAAACAGTTAGTTCTCAAGGAGTCAAGACAAGACCTTCTTTACATGGTGCACATGACTTTCTTGGGTAGGAAATCAAGATGTCATCAATGTAGGCAATGACAAACTTCCCCAACAAGTCTCTTAAAATATCATTAATTAGACATTGAAATACACTTAGCATGCAGGACAGCCCATATGGCATCACACAGTACTCATAGTGGACAGAGGTCATTCTGAAAGCTGTCTTCCACTCATCACACTCTCAGATTCTCATCAAATTATAAGTGCTGCATAGGTTGAGCTTGGTAAACACTTTAGTTGATCTATGTTGTTCAAGGGCTGAAGTAACTAAGGGCAAGGAATAGGGATATTTTACTGGTTGAGTTCTCTATAATCAATACACAGCCAAAGGCCCCCTCCTTTCTTCACCATGAAAAAGAAACCAGCAGAAGCAGGAGACATGGAGGGATGGATGTACCCTTGTTGTAAAGCCTCCTGCACATAATCCTCCATAGTCTTCTTCTCAGAGATAGTGGGTAAATGCAGCATGTGGAGAAGAGGTATGATCGATGAGAGAGAGACTTAGATGGACTCAGTGAGATAGGGCTTGAGGTGGTTGGGGCTCTCTCAGCTGTTGTTGGAGGTTTGTCCTGTTGAGAAGGACAACTTGACACATGGTGTGTGGAGTCCCCACAATAGAAACACAGACTCTCTGTGCCTGTGCTCCCATTCAGAAAGGCTTAAATATATGTGCGTGAGATCTGCATGGGCTCTGGGTCTTCTGTGGCACTTGGGAGGTTAATAGGAGTGTGCATTGATGGTCAGCTCCTAAGCAGGTTGTCTTTCAAATGGACACATCAATGAATGAGTTGAGAGAGACTTGATAATCCCGACATGCCAGTTCGGTGAGTACCTCAGGATTAAGACCTTGGTGAAAATCAGCTTTTAAGGCAGCCTCACTCCACCCACTTCCTGCTGCGAACATTCAGAAATTGAGAGCATACCCTGCAACTCATCTCCTCCCTTGTTTAATGGTGAGTAGTCATTCACCAACCTCCACCCCTTCGGGACCGTGATCAAAAACCCGGCAAAACAGCTCAATGAATAGGTTGTATGAAGACAGACTCGTCGCCCTTCTCCCATACTGCAGTCACCCACTTGAGCACGTCACTGGTGAAAAGGTTGATAAACTGGGTAATTTTCTGTTAGTCTGTGGTCCCCGTCTGAGTGGTGAAAAACAGGGAGCATTGCAGCAGAAATCCCTTGCACTCAGACACTTCTCCTGAGTACTTGTCAGGATAGGGATAAGCATGCTGGAGTTCATAACCGACACACGGCAGGCGAGACAAGGTGTGCCTGCGACACAGCATTGGTGAGTTGTGTAACTCAGGCATCAAGTTCACCCAGATGCTGCTGCTGTTCTCCTAGGAGATGGCTCTGTGCAGACAAGGCAGCTTGCCGGCTCTCCTCTGCTACATCCATGAAAATGGTGAAGTAATCTGTCAGGTATGCAAGTGGCAGATGGATGTAAAAGCAGAACAGAGTTTATTGAGACAAACTGGCAGCCAAATCCAAATCGTGAGGTAGAAAGCAGAATCAAAACAGGAAATGGTCAGGTGAGGCACAAACAGAATATCAGAGGCAAGATCAAAAGACAAAGTCCCAAAGCACAAAGTAAAAAAAAAAAAAAAAAAAAAAAAAAAATAAAAAAAACAGAATCAGCAGAGCACTAACAAAGGCTTGATAAAGTCAAACACAAGGAACTGAGCATTTACTTCACAAAGACTAAGTGCTGTGAGAGTGCTTATATGTGTGCTGTGGTAGTCTATGTGTGTGCAATTAGAAATCAGGAGACTGTGAATGGTGCAGAATGGGTGTTGTAGTCTGTGGTGGCCATATTTGAATGCCGCTCTGAATGCTAGGAAGTGGAGTCTAGAGTGCTAGCAGGTGCAGACATGACAACAGGAAAGGATTTCAATAGAATCAGATGCTAGTTTACATCTTGATCCATCCGTCTTCTCTGGTGCTGGTCACTGCCCTTTTATTGTCCTACAAAGGACCATTTTGCAGTGTCTCCCATAGTGATGAGGACAAGCTTTGTCTTGTTCAATGGATCTATACCCCTCTACGTGCACTCTAACAGATGGTCTTAAAGCCAGCTTTCCACTGACACATAAAGACCAATTTCAGCAGTGCCGGGGAAGTTTGATTTTTAATGAGCAGCACAAAATAATGCCAGCCGTGTAATTTAGTGCAAACGTCCCACAGTTCCTTGGTGGAAATGGTGAAATCGGAGCAGAACAAACTTCATTATCAGCCAGTACACCGTGGTAAAAAAACAAATGAGGTGTCTGCTCCCAAAATGTCAAGATAACCAATTATGAAATATGAATCACTTTTACACTATGAATCGCTTTTATGACAGAAAAGGGGGGAAATAGAGGAGTTTTAAAGTTTAAGTTTTCTTATGTTTTAAAGAAGGAAACTGATAGATATGTATATAATATAGCTTGTCATCTAGCTGCATCATGTTCACATGCATACACTTTAGCCATAGCATTTACAAATTTTGACCCTTTGCTACGGATAATCAGGAGGCACCTGAAAATTATGCTTTTCTGTTTATTTAGATTAAACATGTATAAATTTTTGCCCAACAAGAGAAAACTTTTTCTCTGAAATGAAAAGTACATTGGACATGGAAGATGCACATTTGCATCTGGTAGCAGTTACTTCTCTTTATGTTGGCTTTATCTAGGTGAATTGTGACCTGTGAATTCATGAGCCTCTGTCTTATGAGATAATAGAAAACAAGTGAGTGAGACTGTAGTCCCTTTTGGTTGGTGTAAATGAATGAGTGAGTGAGTGAGTGAGTGAATGAATAGTGGAGCTGCTTATTATTAAATAATAGCCACACTAGACTTTTGTATCTGTGTTTTCTTACTGCAGCTTGGTGCACATTTTGAGGAAAAAGAAGCTATCTCCTCCTTACACAGGACATACGTTAGGGGGGTTTGTGGTAAAATTCCTTTTTTTTCTGTCTATAATGCTTTGCTTGTTAGCAATGTTGGCACCTCTGCATTATACACCATTACAGCTGACTGCAAGTAATAGAATTATTTTGTGAAAAGAATAAATATTCATAGTTATGTTCTTGCATTTCTTGCATATGAATACATTATAGTGGTAGACGTAATAAGTGTATTGTACACCATTATTAGCTCATCTGTAGATATGCTTGCGTGTGTGTAGGTGTGTGTCCTCTCAGTGTTAAGAAGGTGCATTTTGACAGGGTTGGTCTTTACTGGGTGCAGTGGCATGCAAGGAGAGGGGCAATGTTTGAAGTTTCACACCTGTGGTATGAGAGAGAAGGAAAGAGACAGGGAGCAGAAACACCTCCAGGCCATTCCTGACTCCTCTTCACATCCCTCCAACTTCCTCCTCAGTTTCTGACAGCAGCTTCAGACTGCAAGAGGGAAAAATCTCCCCCATTTATGCTTCTGGCCTGTAACCCAGACATGTCTATAGTCTCTCTCTCTCTCTCTCTCTCTCTCTCTCTCTCAACACACACACACACACACACACACACACACACACACAGCTCATCTATCACTTCTTAATGCACAGAATTTTTTTTTTACTTTTCATTACTTACTTACTTGCTATCCTTCATGCTTGCTTCTTTCTCTTCTAACACTCACATATAAACAGAATGAATTTTTTCCTCACAGTATTTTTGTAGTGTATATTATGTATTTATTATTTAGACAAAAAACATCACTATAAAAGTGAGCAGGCTTGGCCTCTGATGCTGCCAAGTTATGTCTTTTCATAGCCTTCCACTGACTGAAAACTGAAGGCCTACAAAGAGAAGAAACAAGACAGGACCAAATTTGTACAACCTTTTATTGTGATCTGAATTGTTTAAAATAATATAAGGGCTTTTATATTATTATTACAGCTTTTTACAGTTGTTTACGCACTAAAATTGGAACTTGAAACGCAATCACTGAAACCTGAAACTCATGTACCAAAAATCCCTAAACCAAGTCTGCAAAATTGCAAGTACAATTTCTGCTTTACACTCAGTTTTCAACTCTAAATCACTCTTTTTGCAAAACACTATGCACAGTTCTCTATATGAGGCACAACATTCAAAATTAAAATCTCTTGTGTTCCTTTGGAAACCAACGCCAGCCAAAATGCCAAGCTTTATTTACCAATTGGCAACACCCACTCCTTATAGATGTAAACACTAGTTGCTTAATTGTTCACTTTGAAATCAGAGCTTTAGCATTATAAAAATCCATGGGTTACCTCTCCTGTTTTGGGGGAAAATGGAGGTCAATGATGAAGCAAGAGCTAGAGGTCAGGACTGAGAGTAAGAGGAGGACAAGCAAGGACAGTTGTCTCAGATGACATCAGGACTGTCATGTCCGCCGACGCCCAGAACTCAGAATCCCAGAATTCACAGCAACAATC
>JAOTRR010000047.1:10691767-10706000 GCA_028570945.1 Gogo arcuatus | reverse complement strand
ATTTGGAAGAAAGGAGGAGTGATCCACATCAAATCCACTGTAGTTGAAGCGCGCGCTGAGAAAACTGACGGCAGCACCAACAGGACGGGAAAACGCTTTTTTTTTTTTTTTGAGCAAACTGTTGATGAAAATAACTTTACATATTTTCCCCCCGAAAACGGTGATTAGAGACAGGGCGCAATGAGGAATACAGGCACCATGGACTACCTCTGCTACTGCTTTCTGCTGCTGCAGCTGCTGACTCAGCCCGCGGCCAAGCAAGTGCTGCGCTACCGTCTGGCTGAGGAAGGTCCAGCCGATGTGCGCGTGGGGAACGTGGCTGCCGACCTCGGCATCGTTGCCGGCTCCGGGGATGTGACTTTCACCCTTGAGTCTGGCTCTGAGTACTTCAAGATCGACAACATTACTGGCGACTTGAGCACCAATGAGCGGCGCATTGACCGCGAGAAGCTGCAGCAGTGCCTGATGATATTCGATGAGAATGAGTGCTTTATAGACTTCGAGGTATCAGTGATCGGGCCCGCGCAGAGCTGGGTAGACCTGTTCGAGGGCAAGGTCATCATTCTGGACATAAACGACAACACGCCGTCTTTCCCGTCGCCTGTGCTCACTCTTTCCGTGGAGGAAAACAGGCCGATCGGTACGCTTTACCTCTTGCCCACGGCCACTGACAGGGATTTCGGGAGAAATGGGATAGAGAGGTACGAGTTGATTCAGGACAGCGGAGAAAGCTCCGTGCGCCGGATAGGCTCTGGAGGCTCCTCTAATGTCGACTCTCATATGGGCAAAAGAAGATTTGACGACGGCGCGAGTCGGAGTAGCGTGTTTGAACTTCAGGTCGCTGATACTACAGACGGAGAAAAACAGCCGCAGCTGATTATTAAAGGCGCACTGGACAGAGAGCAGCGCGACTCTTATGAGCTGACTCTGCGCGTCAGGGACGGCGGCGACCCCCCGCGATCCTCTCAAGCCATCCTCAGAGTGATGATTACAGATGTGAATGACAACAGCCCGCGTTTTGAGAAGAGCGTGTATGAGGCAGACCTACCCGAGAACAGCTCCCCTGGCGCCCCCATCCTACAGCTTAAGGCAATGGATGCTGATGTTGGGGTTAATGGACAGATTGAATACGTTTTCGGGGCAGCCACTGAATCAGTGCGGCGACTGCTGCGGTTAGACGAGAGCACAGGCTGGCTTAGTGTATTGCATAGGATTGATCGTGAGGAAGTAAGTCAGCTGCGGTTCACAGTCATGGCCCGTGACCGTGGTCAGCCTCCCAAGACAGACAAGGCAACAATGATTATCAATATCAAAGACGAAAATGACAATGTCCCAAATATCGACATAAGAAAAATTGGACGCATTTACCTGAGAGATGGTGTGGCAAATGTAGCAGAGGACGTAGTAGTAGACACACCTATTGCGCTGGTGCAAGTGTCTGATCGTGACAAGGGACAGAACGGTGTCGTGACATGCACCGTGGTTGGTGATGTGCCCTTCCAGCTGAAGCCTGCGAGCGAGATAGAGGGTGACATGAACAAAAAGAAATATTTCCTACACACGTCAGCACCGCTTGACTATGAAGCCGTGCAGGAGTACAACGTCGTCATAGTCGCTGTGGATTCAGGCAGCCCCAGTTTGTCTGCAAACAACTCATTAATCGTGAAAGTTGGGGACATGAATGACAATCCACCTATATTTAGCAAAAACACAATGGAGGTCTCATTTCCAGAGAACAATGCTCCTGGTGAACGTGTACTGACTGTAGTAGCCTTGGATGCAGACAGTGGTAAAAATGCAGAAATCTCATACTCACTGGACTTCTCTGTGAATGGAATATTTTCCATTGACCCAGACAGTGGTGACATTCGTGTTAACACGATACTTGATAGAGAGCAAACAGAGCGATATGAGTTCAAAGTAATCGCCAAAGACAAAGGTGTGCCTGTTTTACAGGGCTCAGCTACAGTGGTGGTACTAGTGGCAGACAGGAACGACAATGAACCAAAGTTTATGCAGGATGTTTTTACTTTCTATGTAAAGGAGAACCTGCAACCCAACAGCCCTGTAGGCATGGTAACAGTAATGGATGCAGACAAGGGACATAATGCTGAAATGAGCCTCTACATTGAGGAAGAGGAAGAAATTTTCTCCATTGAGAACAACACGGGAACCATCTTTTCTACTGTAGCATTTGATCGTGAACAGAAAACCACCTACTCATTCCGTGTTAAGGCTGTTGATGGTGGGGAACCATCTCGATCAGCCACGGCCACTGTCTCACTTTTTGTCATGGATGAAAATGATAATCCACCAACAGTCACTTTTCCCCTTAACAGCTCCTATACTCTGTTACCTCCATCCAGTAATTTGAGAACAGTTGTCCGGACAGTCATAGCTACTGATACTGACACAGGTGTCAATGCTGACCTCAGCTTCAGCATAGTAGGAGGCAATCCCTTCAAGTTATTTGAGATTGACCATGCCACTGGCGTTATTTTATTAGTTAGTAAGCTAGAACAGAAACACTATGGCCTTCACCGCCTGGTAGTGCAAGTTAATGACAGTGGGGTTCCCTCACAGAGCACCACCACACTAGTGCATGTCTATGTCAATGAAACACTCTCCAACTCCACTATAGTCGAAGCCAAAATCGCCAAGAGCCTCGGTACACCCCTTAATGCTGACATTGCTGGAGACCCCAACTATGAACTGGGCAAGCAGCGTTTAAGCATTGCTATCGGAGTGGTGTCTGGTATCATGACTGTCATCCTCATCATCCTCATTGTGGTCATGGCCCGCTACTGCAGGCCCAAGAACAAGAACGGGTATGAGGCTGGTAAGAAAGACCATGAGGACTTCTTCACCCCACAGCAGCATGACAAGAACAAGAAACCCAAAAAAGACAAGAACAAAAGGAAGTCTAAGCAGCCTCTGTACAGCAGTATTGTCACAGTCGAGGCATCAAAGCCTAATGGACAGCGCTATGATGGTGTCAATGAGAAACTCTCTGACAGTCCTGGAATGGGGTGTTATCGCTCTGTTAATGGTGGGCCAGGAAGCCCAGACCTTGCCCGCCACTACAAGTCCAGCTCACCTCTACCTACTGTTCAGCTTCATCCACAGTCACCCACAGCAGGGAAAAAGCACCAGGCTGTTCAGGATCTGCCCCCGGCCAACACCTTTGTGGGCACCGGAGATAACATATCCATTGGATCTGACCACTGCTCTGAGTACAGCAGCCAAACTCTGAACAAGTACAACAAGCAGGTAAGAATGCATCTTAACTCGTTACCTTACAACAGTAGTTACATTTCTTTAAATTTTAAGTCATATTTCTTTGTAGGAATGATTATTTTAGTAGTCAGGATCTAATGTACTAGCATCATGCTGGTTATATGTATGTATTTAACATGTCTGTTTCTCTGAATTGATCAGTTAATAATGACAGTAAATGTAATTGGAAAAATGGCATCAGGGTCTAGATTAGGCAGGGACATTTGAGCCTGCTGTGCCGAACCCTTGCTGTGGATATGTGGTGCTCCTTTGAGGCTGTGTTCACAGTGCAGCTGAGGTGGCATTGTGTGTGACCTCTGTCCGGGTGTGTGTGTGTGTGTGTGTCATAAGAGTGGATGGGATCACATATGACTCTGGTTTGCAGTCATTTTGTCACAGCAGTGGGCCTGCGGCTGGCGCTAATGCTTCTTAATGCCAGGTTAAGAAATTCCAGCCACTGCTTTCTGGGACACTGAAAGTGGGGGGGGGGGCAGTGGAGAGATTGAAAATGGTGAAATGTTAGTGGCAGTGTTTTATATTTCTCCTTGAGGCTGAGTGGGAACAGGTGGGCAAGAGGTTATCTTTAACATTCCTGTGCACTTGTATGTCTGGATCAATTCACTGACTCAGCCATGAAATCCCCATTTCTCTCTCTGTCCTTTTTGCCACCCCATTTCCAATTTCTCTTCCTTTCTTATCTACCTCATCCCATTTCAATTTCACTCCTTCTCTTTTTCACTGTCTTTTTATAACCACCATTTAAAATGTAAAATACTTTTTAGCTTTGCAGACTTAACTAGGAATTCATATTCTGAGCCGTGTGTGTGAATTAATCAGTTCATGCTGTTATTGTTCTCTCTCCTTTGGAGCAGAGAGGAAGAAAATTAGGTAAATATAAGATGAAGTCAGCCTTTTATTTTGTACTTAATGGAAAGAACTCATGGTCTGTTGTTTCATGTGTTTTCTGTGGCAGCCTGATACATTCTTAATCATTCACTAACATCGACATGATGTAACAAGCAACTGTCCTTGCATTCGTAAATACTTATCTTCTAGAACAAGACAAATCTTTCTGTTTTCCAAGTTTTCCCTCCTGCATACTACCTTCAGTGTTTCTTCTCTGTCTCACTGTATTTTTCTTTTTGCACAGATTCCCAGGTTTTCTCACACAATACCTTATCCCTTCTCATTCTCTATCTGTTTGTTCAGTTCTTTTGTTTTACCATTTCCACCTCTCTTTCTCTCCTCTGAGTCTCTGCTTTGCGCTCATCCTCACATTTCTTCTGTGTCCTTTCCCAGATTACTGTTTGCTGCTTCTTGCTTGCTTTCTTTCTTTGTGCTTACCCCATCCATCACCAAATCACTTTTAGTCCTTCATTTCTCTCTATCTCTCTCGTTTTCTCTCTCCCTCTCTCAGTACCATGTAGAGGCATGAGGGCTTGCTTGTGAGAGGAGTGCAATTCATTGCTTATGTTTCTTACAGATGTCTCATACATAATTCATCACACACTCTATTTGGTGCCGTAGCACATGTATTGTGTGTCTGCATACTCTGCTTAGATATAATTATTTATTTGAGCACTGCAGTGATTTTTGTGTGTGTCTGTTTGTCGAGGACGTTAATGCACAGCTGACGTTTTTCATAAGGTGCGCAGTGCATACCTTCCTAGCAAAATGCAAGTACTGCTTCTTAAGCATGAGGCGCTACCAAGCCCAGCTCCGTTTCATGAGTTATCCCTGCTGACAATTTAACAAGGGCTCCCTTAATATTTTATTGAACATTATCAGGACTAGCCAATGTGTCCCTACGAAACCCATTAAGTTTGCTGCAAAGAATAATAGTGTATATCTAATTCATTGTAAGGAGAAGTCATTAGAATTTAATTTTAGCAATCGACTGCTGAGAGCCCTGTATGTTCTCTGCTTGCTTTTGTCTGTGAAATTGGACTTCTCTTGTGTTGACATTTGCATTGATGCTAAAAGGGAGTTAATTTCTCTCTATCCTTCTCTCACACTCACTATTATTCACACACTCTCCCTGTCCTTACTCATGCCTAAAAATTTACATGAAGAAATCTATATGAAATGAACCTACATATGCTCTAATTATAGGGTTAAGTGTTTTGAAGTGGAACCTTGGATTATAAATGATTTGTTTATGAAGAGGACATTTTTTTATTTTTCAGGGATAAATTAAAAGCCTTATGTTTCTGGATTTCTGCAGTTGATCATGTCTGTGAATTAACTGGATATGTGTTATGTACCTGTAGGTTTAATAAAACAGCTCTAAAATCTAAGTAATTGGAACTGGATATAAGTGATGATGTACAAAGCATAAGGTTAAATAAAGAGAAAGAAAAATAAGAGTCAACCAGTGAATATTCAGGAGAATGTATTCGGGAGAATGCCATGCCCTTGTAGTGAATGATCCCTGAAATTGCATGTTAAGCTGCAGAGTGGTCTTTCTGATCGTATTTGATTTCAGATCCTGTTGTACGACACCTAAGATGTTTCCTCCCTCCTTCTCTCTCTCTCTCTCGCTTTCTTCCACTGAATTTCTCTGTCTGGAGAAAGAAGAAAGACACAGACAAGAAAGAAGTCTCTGTTGAAAAAGGTCTACTGTTCTGTGTGTGTGTGTGTGTGTGTGTGTGTGTGGGTTAGAATGCTCTGGTCTTGTGAATGTGTGGTCTTTCAGGTAACCTTGCCCCATGACTTCCCCTCAACCCCAACACACACACACACACACACATACACACACACACACACACAGAGGCAGCTTTCTAGATTCAGATAGGTAATAGTAGCTTGGCCATATCCCTTGCACACGAGACGTTTAAGAGGTCATTAATTTAACCCAGTGTAGGTGTGTATTTGAGGTCCAGCTATCATTGTGCACAAGGAACTTTGGAAAATGATATACTTGACATTTTAGCTTAGTTGGAAGTTTTAAAAAAGGCCTTTTATGCATTAACTTCAGCGTTTTTTTTTCTTAAAGTCAGAAACACAATTTATATATGATTATGGTATTTTACATTATTAGTCTTTTTAAACAGATACCTTTCCAGCACTTCTATACAAAGTTATTTGAGTTTTGAATCACTCATATCTGATGCGCAAATGATTAGGTTCTGATGTGGTGACTGGACACTTTTTAGCCACAGAGCTGGAGTAATAATCCTTCCCTGTAGCTAAAATACTGATGTTAATGGTCAACAAAATCTGAATAATTTGGATATATTTCAACAAATTTGGCAATTGAGAACATGACACTCAAGGTTAAGACTTGGGTACTGAAATCTGACTGAAATCTACTGAAACTACCTGTGACAAATAGAGCTAGCTTTCTAGCAGTTAACCAGCCAGCCAATTATGCACTAAAGCTACCTATAGTACAGCACAGGTTCATAGCAGAACTTAGGATCAACAATTCCCCAATTTTGGTGAACAGATGTCTTCTCTTCAGACTCCGAGTCAGTCTGGGGTTAAGACATAGAGGATCAGATTTCCCCAGTGTGCACACTGAGCACATTTCCAGTTTGCATGTCAAGCACATTTATAGATCTTTGCATTCTTTATGAGGGCAAAAGTGTAAAGATTTTCATATTCCATTTCTAGTATTTTACTGAAAGTTAAAAAAAAAATCAGTTTATAATTACACAGTCTGGAGTAGGCTACTTTGGAATGGGATACTGAGACTCATGACTTTTATTCTAATGCATTTTATGGTAATTATCCTAATGCTTTCCGCACGTCTCTAGAATGCACAAATATAATTGTTGTGTGTAAAAGTATTGTTTTTCTTTTAGTCTCTGTGCTCTGCACCTAAATGGCAAATCTAAATGGCGTGAATATTAAATGTGGATTCTCTGTAATTATTCTGTGATTAAATTTGTTAGGATAGCATTAGTGGAAACTGGGCTACAGGTGTTGTAGCCTCAGCCTCAGACAGCAGGATAAACAAAAAACACAAACAAAAAAACCTTGGAGCGTCTCATCTCAACCTGCACTTAGCCTTGGCTCCTTGGTGGTGAGCTTTTCAATTTTGCGTAGAGAGCACGCCAGTTTGCACGTGAACAAACACAAAACTGACACACCCAAATCAGGCTTGCCCTCAGAAATTGTTAGTGGATGTGCATGTGTGTGGCTGTTTGTTGTCACAGTTAGTGTCTCTTTGCACTCATGTTTTCTTACCATTGGGTAAGCCCTATGTAAATTAGGTACACTCATTTGCATTGAATATGCATCAAATTTTGACCAAAGAAAAGCAGAAGTAAAAACTAAAGTTTTATAGTTTGTTGTAGAACCCTCTGGAAGGGAACGTTTACTAGGGTTGCAAAATGATTAAAATAATTACTAGTTTAGTTACAATATTCTGTGCAGTTAATACCAATGAATATAGTTTTATTTTATTTGCTCAAATTTGATGCTAAGGAAATTTTTACATTACATTTGCAACATGCAACATTTTTCCGCATTCAATTAAGTCATCATCAAGTGAGTTTTTCTGTAGAGACACATGATAGAACGAGACTGCTTTGCTACAGCCATAATTTGCTAGGTGCTTGCTTCAGCATAGTGCCACTCTTCTGTCTTCATTATGCTCAGAGCTTTTTTCATCAGTGCAATGCGCTGTAACCCTGCAGTAATTATGGCTACTTACTGACATCCAGTAGTTTCCATTAAAAAGACGAGTGGCAGTTTACTCCATCATTCAATCATGCAAGCAAGTAGCTTGGTAAGGGTGGTTTAAATATCCAGAAAAGTATGTTAACAGCATAAAAATGCAATTAAATTTGTAAAACTTCATTCAACATTCATGGTCCTAGTATTTATATAAAGTGTTTTGCTATGTTTACACTGCATCTTAACTTTGAGTGCTTTTGATTTCTGTCCAAAAGAGTAGCAGTCACTGAGCTCAAATTAGATCACCTGCTGTCTCCATTACTGTGTTGTTAAGGGGATTTTGATCCCTTGCAAAAAAGTGACAAAAGGCTGCTTAGGCCATAATGCTTGTAAATACTGGCAGACGGGAGAGAGTTAAAAAGGAATTCAGAGATCAAGACGAGGGAAGAGAGAGGTTCAGAAAGACCGACTCACAGACAGATGAAAGTAATGAACACCTAAATGATCCCAGAAGGTGCTGCATGCAGTGTGGATTTGAGGAGGCCGCACTTCCACACACACACACACACACACACACAGAGTAGAGAAGGTGGGAATAGGTGTGGGGGAGTGTTTGGAAGCCAAGACGCAACACGAGATACAAAGAAAGGGAGTGAATAAGAGCCTCTTGAAATCCATCTGCATATGCAAATACACATTTAACTCAACTCAAATTTGTATCAAATTTGCACTTCTCCTCATCATTATAGACTGATCTGTAACCTGCTAGAGGATGAACTGAGAAACTGAAGAAATGTAGAGAAACATGCTCATGAAACATTACACATGATAGTGTGATGATGGAAATAGTAATGTTGTCTGCATTCTAATAGAGAGGCTCATGTTCTGCCACAGTTATCACCATCATGTGAAACAGCAGTGTAAATCTGTTCTGACAAACAGAAGCTTTTGAGTGAGTGATAGGAACCATTTCATTGAACTTTTCAGGACAATTATAGTAATATTTATTTATTTATTTACTTATTTTTTTATTTTGGTTAAATTATGCTCTTAAGTAGCTCAAGCAGTCCTTGAGATCACTCACATTCTCATTCATGGTCTATTTTTCTCTCTCTTTTGTAATTCTCAATGCCTTCTCTCCCTTTCCTGGGTCTGTAAGTAAATTGAAGTTATTGAATATGAAATGCACACAGGCACACATGTAACATTTCTCACGATAAGCTGATGAAAGCAGCATCTCAAAGAGGATTGGAAAACAGCCAGAGAGAGAGGCATACAGGACGAGCGTAAGCGGAGGCGCCTTTTGATTGGTGGACAGCGCACTGATTGTAAATGGCAGCGTCAGTGTCTTTTGGTTGGTGGAACATGGGATTAAATTTTCTACAAAGCGCAGCAGCATGAAGTCTGGAAAATAAAACAAAAAAAAGCTGCTTTCAATTGGAAAGAGAAACAGGTAAAACCAGCCCTGCTTCAGCCTAGATTCAGCGGAGAAGAGTTGCTCATGGCACATGGATTTGGGGCATGCTGTACTCTCTAAGTAGCAGCTGTGTGTGTGTGTGTGTGTGTGTGCGTGTGTGTGTAGCATTCACACTGCTGTGTTGGTTTTATATCATTGTTCTCCCTCTGCTCCTCATCTTTTTAAAACCATGTGTGTTTAAACTGAACATTGCTTAGTACTGTTGTAGGGCAGCACAAGGGAGCAGTTGGCTGTCAACACAGTGGAGAGCAGCAGCGATCAGATGGCTCATTCTCACTTCCGAGCTGCACAATAAGAATGGCCTTTTACTTGGAAACTCCTGCAATGCATTTTCATACTACTGTGCTTGCTTATAGGGTCATGGTCTTATTTCACCTGCAGCTATGTTGTGTACTGTGTGGGTTATAGAGGATATTCTGAGATAAAGGTATTTGTGTTTGTGTGTATATGTGCAATATGAGTTTACTGTATTTGTGTGTTAGTGTCTCTAAGGGCTGTCCCAATAAACAGTGATTACAAGATCCAGGATCACAAAAAAAAGAGTATGAGTATCTGTAGTGATGTACAGATTTGTCATATTATTTAGTAGGGCTGCATGATGTGGACCAAAAATATGATATGTGATTAAAGTTATTGGATATTTCAGTGACTATCAGATGTAATCTTAGTTACTAGTTAATAGTACTAAAATATATATTTTTTAAAATTAATAAACATACAATATGTGCACCATTATTAGTATATATTTTAGCCCCACCAACACCAATCCCAAATGACTTCCTACTTATGACGTATGTGCTTTACCTCGAAATAATTGCCGTGTATACGGTATGTAGTGCACTTCATGTAATGCACACCATTTGAGCTTCAATGTAACGGGCTAAAAGTGTAACGCTGTCTTTACATACTGCATGTAGTTAGGTAAGACTAAAAATTAATACCCATTAAACATACTTTTTTAGATGTAAGATTAATTAAAAGCCAACATTCATTGCTCTAAATGTTTTACACAAAACTTGGGACTAGAATAGACATCTTGATTAAAACATAGGTGCTGTTTTTTATAGTTGTAAAGTACAAATTCCTTCTCCTTGCTGTTTTTCCAACAAGCCTAACAGAACCCTTTTTTTCGGTCTAACAGCTAAGAATAACAGTATATTTGGCTGTTCACATGAGCATGTTTTTTTTCTCTGACTCTAATGATGTCACCTGTGCTTAAAAACATACACACACACGCACACGCACGCACGCACGTATGCACACGTGTCAACAGTGCGGAGAACAAAGGCTGCTGTTTGCAACTTTTCCATCTTTTTAAACTTAATGATGTGTTCATCGTGAAAATTCATGTTGCAATAATATCAAAACTACAATCATCAGCCCTACTATTTAAATTTTTAGTATGTGATTTGGGACGTAGCCAAAGAAACTAGCTAAGCTAACATTTTCTTTTCAATGTGAATATGTTTCAAAATTCTGTATAACTGTTTCATTGCAAAAATGTAAAACAGTATAACAAATGCAACTGTGTGCGCTCTCTTGAGGGTGTTGTTTTCTTACTTTACCACTTGTGTTTTTTTTTTTTTTTTATTCAATCGGTATAACAGCCAATCAGAGACCCCTCTCTTGCACTGTACTGTTCTCGGTCAAGCTTTCCAAAAGCACAAAAATCATTGACAATTGGTAGAGTGAGCATCACATTGAACACTCTCTCTCCCAGTTAAGATGATTTTAACTTTGCGTTGCTTTTGGGAAACTCTGCTCTCTACATTTAAACTCTACTAACAGGCTACTCTTCTAACAGAGTTCACATCTCCCAAATTACCAGCAATGCTTAGTGTTGTCCAGAATACAGTAGTCATCTTGATGTGTCAAAGCCCTAAATCACGCAGATGTAGTAGCGTCATGGTAAGTGGTTTTAAAGAGAAAATGAGACACTGAATGAATGAGAGATAAAAAAAAAATAAATATACACAATCTCTCCAGTCCATTTAACACAATCTTTGATGAAGTCTCACTTGTCCTTCACACATCAGAAAAAGCGAGTGAGTAATAAAAGAGTGATGTCACTCTCCATGTGTGACTTACTCCTTCTGTCACCTACTGGCACTGTCTTCCAATCAAAACACTTGTTAGCTGGATGGAAGTGTGTTTACAGGGTGAAATTATAGGCACAAAATATGACGGACAATTCTATTCACGCCACTTGTGTGTGTGTGTGTGTGTGTGTTCATACAGTTCTGCCACAGAATTAAATAATGCTTTGGCACTATAGACACATAATCAACTGTCTTAACAAGCACATGCATACATTCACTGTCCACTTTGTTAGGAACACCTGTACACCCACTCATTTATGCAGTTATCCAATCAGCCAATCATGTTACAGCAGCACAATGCATAAAATTAGGCAGATACAAGTCAAGCGCTTCAGTTAATGTTCACAACAAACATCAGAATGGGGAAAAGCGTGATCTCTGTGACTTTAACTGTGACATGATTAGTGGTGCCAGATGGGCTGGTTCAACGGTTTCAGAAACTGCTGATCTCCTGGGAAGTTCATACACAACAGTCTCTAGAGTTTACAAAGAATGGTGCAAAATAAATAAATAAATGAATAAATAAATAAATAAATAAATAAATAAATAAATAAATAATCACACCCCCCCATCCACTAATCTTCAACTGACCAGTTTGGGTGAATCTGTGCTCATGAGAGCCTCAGATTCCTGTTCTTGGCTGACAGGAGTGGAATCTCATGGGGTCTTCTGCTGTTGTAGCTCTTCCACCTCAAATTTCTATGTTTTGTGCATGCTGAGATGCTTTTCTGCTCACTATGGTTGTAAAAAGTGATTATATGAGTTACTATATCGTTCCTGGTAGTTCAAACCAATCTGACAATTTTCCTTTGACCTCTTTTATCAACGAGGCGTTTCCACCCACAGAACTGTCACTCACTCAATTTTTTGTTTGTCACACCATTCTGTATAAATTCTCAAAACTGTTGTGTGTGAAAATCCCAGGAGATCGGCAGTTTTTTAAATACTTAAACAAGCCCGTCTGGCACATTAACCACGCCACAGTCAAAGTCACCGAGATCAGACATTTTCCCCATTCTGATGTTTGATGTTAACATTAACTGAAACTCTTGACCTGTATTTGCATGATTTTATGCATTGTGCTGCCACCACACGATTGGCTAATAACTGCATAAATGAGCAGGTGTACAGGTGTTCCTAATAAAGAGGATGGTGAGTGTATATTGCTCACACTCACACACACATTTATCATACTTGATCTTGACCTCCCTCCTTGGTTGGGAAGTGTTTCCAATTATTTTTTTCTAAATTTCAGCATACTTTATTCATTGGGAAGCAAATAAAATGCTGATGAAAATGCATTCTTCTAGAGAAATGAAACAATGACAGAATTATTCAAATAACAGCATATAGAGGAATCAGGGGTACTATGTGCTTAAAGCCTCAGAAAGTTGAAACAATTACAGTAAATGGTTAGGGAAAGTTTGCTTGAAAGACTGTTTAGGAGATGTTTACAATAAGGACTTGGCCTAGAAAATGTTTGTGGAAGTTTTGTGTAAACAGCATTGTAGAACTCTCACATCTGATTGGTCAGAAGGTGTTGATGTTATGTAACAGCATGGCTCTCTCAGTAGTGTGGGCTGTAATTCAAATCACAGTCTCAGATTAATGCGATTGCTCTAAAACATTATTGTTTCTCTACTAACTAGTCATTCGCAGGGAATTGGCAGACACTCCATATCATGAATGCCTACTAATGAAAGTACAAATATGTATAATCATTATGATGAAGTTTCATATAAGAGGTTTATTAACATTTATGCACATTTATGTACAGTTATTGGGAAATAATCAGCCACATCATGTTTTATTCTTTATGTATGTCCTTCTGTCCTCTGGTTATTTCCATGTTTTGTTCTTGGATGGTGTGTACAAGCCCAACACTATATTTGTTGTTAGCACAGTCAGACAACACAGCCAGCATGAGTGATAGCCGTTTCTATTTACATTTATTTACATTTAGCTGGCTTAGTGTGAAAATTAGCAGGGAAGGGGACGTCAAAGAGGTCGAGTTTTGACAAGGTTATTTCCAAAAGCTCCCAAAGCCATCTCAATTTTATGTGAAACATACAGACAAGTAACTAAAGATTGACCCAGGTGAAACTGGATGGCCATGTTGGCACAGATAGCTTTGACTTATGCCACTTATTTGGACTGGTCTCAAATTGTTGTCCTCATAGAAATGGTTCTTAAAGACCCAACCACTGTTGAGTTGTTTGGCTGTGGTATTTATATATAAAAATGAAAAAGATTTAGTGTATCAGGTTTCTATCATAGTGGTAGCCAGTACAAAAAGGTACAGTGTACAGTATAATGTTGCAGCTCTGAATAATAGCCTCTGTAGATTATTGGCTAGATAGACCACTGGTCTTCAAAACAGTCTGCATGGCTTTGTTTGCATCTTAAAAAGCAAATTATGCTGGAGGGGAGAAAGAAATTACGCTTTAGCACTTGTTATGCATGTAAAAAAGGCAGATGTAGAGAGTTGAGAATATTTAATGTGATCTCTTGATTGCATAAGTGGGGTTTAAACACTAGGGCCTGTATAAATAATGCAAAAGCCTGACACACTGGTCTGAGGTGGAAGGCCTTTTGTCTATGAGATTTCATCAGTATAGATTAATTACATAACTAAAGACTGAAACACCCAACTTGGCAAAAACAAGTGGACAGAATGGGTTGTACTTCACTATTAGGCCTTTCTTCAGAATCAGAATCAGAATCAGAATCAAGTTTATTGCCAAGTACGTTCTCACAT
>JAOTRR010000047.1:10660004-10671670 GCA_028570945.1 Gogo arcuatus | reverse complement strand
CACTGCCTCCAGAGGCTTGTACAGTGGCCACTATGCATGATGGGTGCATCGCTTCCTGCACTTCCCTTCTTACCATGATGCACCCATCGCTCTGAAATAAGGTCAGTCTGGACTCATCAGAGCTCATGACCTTTTTCCATTACTCCAGAGTCAAATCTTTATGTTTCCTAGCAAAATGAAACCTTTTCTTCTGATTTGACTCACTAACAAGTGGTTTTCTTATGGCCACACAGCTGTTTAGTCCCAGTACTGTGAGTACTTATCGCATTGTGCTTGTGCAAATACTCTTACTTTCACTATTAAACATAGCCATGAGTTCTACTGCTGATTTTTTTACAATCCAACTTCACCAAGCATTTAAGTGATCTCCAATCACAGTCAGTCAAGATTTTTTTTCTGACCATGTTTCTTCTGCAAAGTTGACGGTTCACCACTATCTTTCAGCGTTTTAATAAATCATTGGACAGTTCTTAGCCCAATTCCAGTATTTTCAGCAATCTCCATCATTGTTTTCTTTGCTTGATGCAGGCCAATAATTTGACCCTTCTGAAACACAGTAACATCTTTTCCACGACCACGGAATACATCTTCTGACATGGTTGCATCAGTCAGGGTTAAAGAATTATTGCCAGCTGAAATCCCCCCAATCCCCCCTGCCCAAACTCACCAGTTCCATTTAATCTCCTGCCAGAATATTTTTACTACTTACACACTTCATATGTTTTAGCTGGTAAATCTCTTCTCCCTTTCACAGCTGCTTCAGTGAGATCTTACATCCGGTGCTCGATAAAAGATGTGGAGAGTGTGAAAAGAATGTCTAAGTGGCAAGGTATTTTCAGTTGTGTGCAGAAATGCTTGTGTATGAGATATTGTGTCTAATCAGTGCTCTAAATGCAAAGCAATGAACAATATCTCTGTGCGAGTGTGTAAACTGCTAAAGAACATTCCTCTGTTTGACAGTGCAGTGACTACTATGACATAGCGAGCATGCCTTGGGTTTTAGAGAAGCACAAATGAACAGCAGTATGAATGCAATTGTAGAGTAATGGGAAAAAAAAACTCACAAACACACAGAAAGCCTATATTCTTAATACAAAAGAATAAGCTATTGATCTGAACTTCATGCTTTAGGGACTAGAGTGAACATGAAAATCCACTAACATCCAACACTGATAAAATCCAATATCTGGATTATTTATGGCTTTCCTCAACAATCGATTGTGGTACATGTTTTATGGGAATATATTACCTTAAGCCAGTCTAACCCATTAAAATGGCTTGTTCTGATAAAACACAACCTCAGTTATGTGTATTCATTTAAACCACTTTCAATACCATGATTCAGTGTTCCACATGAGGCCTGTTCCTAATCATCATCTCAGTGCATTCATTAATCCTACAGAACACCATTACTCCCCACATCTCCTAGATGCATTGAGTACAGAATTTTAGGGTTGGAGGTTTATTATATTTTTGTGTGTGGACCTGAGAAGAAGAAGAAAATCATTCTAATTCATTTTGCTTTCATCTGCCAAGTCCATTTCCGCATCCAAATGTCTAGCATGTCAAAGCTGTCGACCCAAACGTCTGGCATGTCGATTCTGTTTTGGCTTGTGTGCTTTTGATTGTCTTGTGCAATCAAAAAATAAATAAATAAATAAATAAATAAATATATATATTTTTTAAAGTATTTTTTTCCCCTCCGAATCACTTCATCATTTATCCATTTTGCAACAGAGGGCTACATTAGAATAAAGTAGCTGTGTATTCCAGCATAGCAATGGCACTCCAGCATCCAAACTAGAGTCATTCTCTTAGTGACAATTACACATACACACACACACACACACACACACGCAAATGGCTCAAATGCGCTACATATTTGCATGTTATTGATTTTATTTCCATTATAATATAAAGGTATTTGCTTGATGGGTACACTGTATCTGTTGATTTTCTGAGTTCCTTTACAATAGCATTCAAATATCTTATTATTCTTTAAAGGTCACAATTTGTCTTAGCCTGAGATATTTTGCCACAAACTGTCTGATGTATACTGCATGCATACTGGGTCACAATTTTAGACTATTGTCAGTTACATTACATCTCATTGGATTTTTTTAGAGTTATATCCCATCTTTAAAGGTTATTCAGGAGTTTTGTTCGAAGCAGTTGGTGGCATGTAAAATGAGATATCCTTGCATGTTTGTCAGCAGGGTATGCAGGCAATCTGTCAAAACATCACACAAAAACAAGTGTCTGTGTCTGGTCATTTTCAAAGTCAGTCTAAGCACCACTTCCTGTGAAAGAAGGCATAGGTCCGTATGCTAGCCTTATTTTTTTTAATTATTATTATTATTTTTTTTTCTTTTTAAGCCATGGGTTCTCTCAATGCTTTATATAATGTAACATATTATTAAAAATTCAAATAATATGCATTGCATATACAGTATAATGCATATAATGGTATAGCTAACAAATATGTAAAAAAATGTAATGTTTATATATATATATATATATATATATATATGCACTGCCTAAAAGCTCCTGGTGAGTGTAAAATGTGTTAGTAAATAATCCCACGTTATTTTTTAAAAAGCAAATTAAAAATAAACACAGGATAAAACCCCATCTATCTTATGTAAATAAAGATGCAAATTTTGTTGTCTGTTGGTCAAGTGTTTATGAGATACATTGCCTTGCATTTATGATTGGGTACCCTGTGGTGGTGCACATACGTACGTCATACGGATGTCGTACGGTTGCAAAAGCCACCAAAAATCAGGTTGATGCATTACCATATTCTCTTAAGTATGGATCTAGCATGCTGGGAGCTCCTCTATAATGCCAATGTATCATGTCATTATCCATGAAGTTATTTTCCGCTAACAGCACATCTTGAATGTTTTATCCCCTTATACCACAGCAGTTTGCCAGCACTAGCCATTTTTATTAATTGAAGAATGACGTCATACTTTATATTTGTTTATGGTTGTGTTTAATGTTGTGCAACATCTATGAAACAAGTTAACTCCTATTATCACTTACTTTATAGCAGCTATATACAGCTGATCCCTCAACAAACCGCTCTATTTTTCTCTCTTTTGAAAAAAAACAGCAGCTTACTAAGAAACCCAAAGCCATGAAAATTTGACTTTTACAAAGCACTGACAGTGCAGACTCCTTCCATAAATGCTAAATAATTCTCCTCACAGAAAACTTCACCATATTAATTGTGGCACATACAAGTCCCTATGTAAGTTGCAACTACAGGACGAGCACATTCAAAAAAGCTACACAGCTCTGCTGACCAGTCAGAATCGAGAATTAAAACAGCATTGTGGAATGAATAATACACAACATGCTCTTATATTTCTAACTTCCATTTTTTTCCACAGCAATGGAAATAGCATTGCTACAATCCACTCAATATACCAGTCGCAGTGTTTAGAGATGTTTGAAGTGCATATTCAATACCTGTGGCCCTCTTCGCTACTTAAAGAGTGTACACTCCTGCCAGTACCAGAGGGTTAGCATAGATAAATGACACGGAAGTATCAGGGGACAGGCAGTACCTGCTTCAGCCTACATCATGCACACACAGATTGGCTTGATCTGTAATCTAGCCTTGGGATCCAGCCTAGGTCTGAGTGCAAGCTGAGCATGGAGGGAATGCACCAGAGCATCTGTTCTCTCAGCCTAGGGCTCTTTCTTCTCCTCTACCTCTCTCCCTCCTGTCTCCACTCCTCCTCATTTTCCTTCCTCTCTCTCTTTGATCCTCTCTGCTTCTGTCTGTTCATATGATGCTCCCTATCACAGGCAGGTAACATACAGAGACATGAGGGCATATGGTGCAGACAAGCCAACACACACATACACACATCACTCCTATCAAAGACCTAGCTTTCTGGTCATCTGGTCAAACATACATTCCATTATGTGGCAATAACAAGATACAGGTTCATTGAAACACACACACACACACACACACACACACACACACACACACGTTCCTTTCTAACAAACTAAGAAGCCATTAAAATATCGACACACAAGTACAGCAAACAGACATACAAACGTTTTCCAAATATGGCTAAAATAATCTTGCATTCTCATTCTGCTGCATAAACACAGCCAGTGTCTGTGCAACAAATTGCCTCTCATCAGAGAAAATCTCATTTTCACTTTATTAGCGCTTGTACGTTTTTGCATTTCAGAAAAAAATGTGGATAACTCAGCATTTTAATCCCAATGCTAGCATTTAATGAGACTTTTTTCCTACTATAATGCATTATTCAATTAGACAACAGAGAGGAACGCTGCAAAGAAAATCTCATCAGGTGGTCGGAAACCTTAGCCACATCTTTCTGGTGCTTAAAACATCAAAGAAAGAGCAAGCACACATTGAGCTACCTTCCATAAAGGGATTTAAGACTTAGTACAATAAAACAGTGTGAGCACTTTTTGAAACATGATCAGACAGGGCTACAATAGAGCATTAGCACTCCTTGAGCTCTTACGCTGAGAGATGTGCAGTATTGTAAGGTTATACTCCGTTCAGAGATTTTGTTTTGTTTTGTTTAGTTGCAATTTGTTTGTGTGTGTGTGTGTGTTTATGAAACACAAGTTAGTTCATAATCATTAATGTACCATGTTTTAATGTATAATTCTTCACATTAACACGTTGAATGAAAGGCAGATGTTTCACAGAGTCAAGGTGGAAAAAAAAGTAAAAGCCACACTGGTTTGATTTTCTAATGCAGGTTTGTTTTATTTGTTTGTTTTTGATGTATTTGCACAGGTGAAATTATCCATTGTAGTGGGGCCTTGAAATTGTATTTTGCAATTCTTTTTTTTAATTCTCTCTCTCTCTCTCTCTGCTTCAGCACACTGCTGTTCAGTTTCATAATGTCTCCAGAACAAATTAGAGTTAATTACAGCCATTCCTTCTCTTTCCCCCAGCATGACACACAACATTGGACTACCTCAATATTCACTGCAATCTGCACATGCACACATACACACACACACAGGGGGTAATGATGGCTGAGTGGTTAACACACTGTGCTATTGATAGAAAAGATGTGAGTTTGAATCCCAATATCTGGATAAATATGTTAGCTAAATATAAAGCAATTTTAATTCAAATGAATCACATTCTTTACGTCATGCATTACATATCCTTAATACAAACCTGCATTAAAATAAAAAGAGAAGAAAGATAACCATTCACAAACATCAGTTCAGCCTGAAAAAATTAACTCTATTCAGAAATCCACCATGGCCTTGCTTGCAATATAACATGGTCTTAATGAATATACATAAGACTATTTTTTATCCTGCTATGTGCATCCTGAGCCCAAATTCAAATTTTATTTGAACTTGTAGCCTTGCTACAAGCAGCAGTACTACTTACCACTGAGCATAGAATTAATGTTTATTTAATACAGCGACAACACATTTACTCTAATCTGACATTATATTTTCACACAATATGTTATCTCATGGCTATCCCATGTTGGAGTCCACCTGCCAATACAGCAGTGTGCTATATTTTATTTCTTTTTGAAAGGGACTTACATGGTTAGCTAAGTTTGTTGACCTGCCCTCTCATGACTGACAGATGTGAGGAATGGCTGGATGTAAAATTACTGATTGCATAAATTAATTCCAGCTAATGGTTAGACTGTTGCTTGTGTTGGCAGTCCGTGGCATATTTTTTGTCTTTTAGAATGCCTTGAGTGATGTTTTCCCCAATAACTGGTCCCAACAGTTGGGAATGAAAGTCCTAACCAGTGTGTGAGTTTGCTTGGCTGTATGTACCTTAAAAACCACAAAAGAAAAACAATACAAATTGGATAAATTTTCTGTTGCCATTTCAAGATCAGTTAACACTTTCACTTCCAGCCAAAATGGAACAATGAAATTACATTATTATGGTCTCCTTTTGGGTTTCCTCTGGGTTCTCTGGTATCCTCCCATCTCCTAAATCATATATGTGTGGATGGATTGGCTACTCTAAATTGCCCTTAGGTGTGAGTGTGTGTGAATGTGTGTGGGTATGGTGAAGGCACATCCAGGATATTACTAGGCAAGTATTCCTCCCTTGTGCTTAGTGCTTCTGGGATAGGCTCCAGATCCCTCATGACCCTGATCAGGATAAAGCAGTTATTCAAGATGAATGAATGGCTACAAAACTTTATGCAAAAACACAGTTGGTCTCTGACATAAGAATGACGTGTATTTCAGACAGAAATCTTACGTGTATATACTCCTGATTAAGTGTTAAGAGCTAATGAGAATTCAGCTCTAAAAAAAAGACACAAGAAATGAGTACAAAAGAGTTCATGTTCAGAAGGACACAGCTTTTCTACAATTTAATGTTCTTTCAGTAATTTAGAGTGCCATCTCAAAGGTACGCTGCAGTGAAAAAAAAAGCGTAACTATTACACTTTATTCCTTCTGTATTACTTTCCCTCTCTCTGTCTCCTTCTGGGGACATTTTACCAAGGACAAATGCCAAGCGAAGGGAGATAGCAGCGCTGTGGTTGATAAATCTAAAAAGAACAACACATACGCATGTACGCACACACATGCAGACACGTTGTGTTTTTAAATCCTCACAGGAGAGATAGCACTTCATCTGTGGAGCGAGAAATTGATTTCGACAAGGCAGTGTTGGAAATCATTGAATCTGCAGCCATGCCTAAAACACAGAATACAGCATCCTGAGTGTACAGCCACATACACAAGTGCACACATACACACACACACACACACACACACACACACACACACACACACTTTATGACTTACAGCCTTAAAAAACATGATCTGATTGGTTTTCCTGTGAGGCCCAGTTTGTTTAATTTATATGAAATGATGCAATGATAAACATGCCCCACTCTTCCTTGCATATTGAACAAAATCAGTACACACTAACTTAGCCTTCTGCTTCATCACCACTTAACATTGTATGTGTTTTTACATTGACTTTCAGTCCTAACACTAAGATGTACCATCCAATGTAAATATATTCCTGCTGCAGATTATACATCAAGTTCCCTGCAGCTGTCATGAATTTTAATATTTTGCAAAAAGACAATATTTTTTCATCTCCAATCATCTACGTGTTGAATTGTTTATAACGCCATATAAGCAATTGATGTTTTATCTTGGCTTAGAGTTCACAGGATGAGCAGAGCCCCTCATATGTTAACATGCCTGTTTTAATGTACATTTTAATATTTAATATGGCATTACACTTTCTACTTGTATTTTTTTTTTTTTTTGAGTGTCTTTCAAAAGATCTTGGAAACATAAGTGAGTCATGGGCTGACGGCTGCAAAAGATACACATTCCAAGCCATGAGTCGACATCCTGGTGGGGGAGTGTGTGCCTGGTTTGCTGATAATGTTGATAAAGCTTCTCCAGTTCCAAGGTATTCTTGATTCCATGTACATGAACAGATGTAAGAACAACCGTTGAAATCACTTTCTATAAACAGAAAAAAAGTACCTCGGAAAATTGCACTCATGAACTTGGTAACCTCAGTAGATATTGCGAATAGTTTGCAAGAGAGGCAAGGCTGAAAATCATAAATAAGTTTCTTTAGTTGCCCTTATATGGTAATGTGTGGAAGAGCAGCGAGTCCTCAAAGTAAAATAATCTTGTAATTGAGTCAAACAAACTTCATTCCACACAAGGCCACAATGATCATTAAAACACTTTACCTTTATGTATAACATGTAGCTGCTACGGATACTGTGAATTTAGCACAAAGTTCTAATTTGTTCCCTCATGTTCCTCTGAGGCAACTATGTTGCCCACCCCCTGTCAAACACTTTTTGGGGGTTAATCAAGGTCCTTCCAACTGTATGAACGTCTGCTCCCTCTTTGATGTAGTGGCTCAGCCATGGCTTTGATCCACCTCGCCTGGTCTTAAATTAAACTCTAGACACCCTAGCCAAGCACAAGAGGTGCTGTGAGCCAGAACACACACACTGGACCTGAACACACACCAGTGCTAAGATCTGAACTTGGTGGAAGAAGCACCTTTGTACCTGGACACTCAGCATGTGGCTGGAAGGTTGACATCAAATTTGGGTCTATACGTTTAGAGTCTAGAAAATTATTAGAAACTAAAAACTCTAGAAACTTCTTGGAAAGTTTCTAGACAAAACTGGATTAAAAACCATGTTTAGCATGTTTAGGAGTTAGCTAGAGAACTCCTTCGCCTCACTTTGTTCTTTTGTTCTTTTTTTTTAATTATTCATGCATTCCCTTCTTCCCATTTTGCATTAGTATTTAATTTGTACCCTTCTCATAATCCCTCTTTCTCAGTCTGCCTCGAACTTTTTTCCTCTAACCAAATATCTCAACATCAGCCACTCTTACACATTATGACTCACTGAATGTGGTTGGCCATATTCCTGCCTCTTTGCATGTGACTATCATGCATCCATTCCCAAGCTCAAGAACAATAGACTTGTCATTATTCCCTCAATTCATGGTAAAATCTCTCACTTGGACAGAAAGGTAGAGCAGGAGTGCTCACGTACCAACTTCCCAGCCTTTACTACTAATAGGGAAAACTCCCAATTGACCTTGAATTGTTGAAGAAAAAGAAAAAAAAGAGAGAAACAACCGCTGCCTCAGGCAACCTCTCATGCTTACTGTACCAAAGCATCATTAATGTGCACCACACCAGAGCAATATCACTGTTCAATACAGCAAATCATCATAGTCATGTACCACATAAAGGCAATATTACAGTGAACCACACCACATTATTAATATTATGTATCTTATCTTATCATGGTATTCCATACCAAAGCTTTATCATGGTATACCATACTGAAACTTTATTAGACTCTTTATTAGAAGATTTAATAGACTATGTTATCACTGTTGTTTACCTGATATTTGTACCTTTTTGGTCTTCTCCAAGGCTGAAAGACGGGGGCAGTTTTCAATGCAGTCCATAAGGCACAGAAAGGCAGTATGAAATTGTTTTGTTTTGTTTTGTTACAGTGGTGGAACTCCCAACCCACCATTATAAACATTTTTATACTATATTTATTCTTGAATTTTTTATTAGCTGGTTTGTTTGGACACTTGAATTGATTGGCTTTAATACAAACTGTAAAAATTCAAATACAAGTAGGCATATAGATTATGCCAACTTGGACCTAATTTCAAGGATAAAAAGCTTTATGGTTGCAATTTAGAGTCAAAATATGATTGTATATTGTATGATTGTATATCATGTTAAATAATGAGCCTAATATTTGAATAGTTGGATTACGTTCAGAAGGGGTCTGTAAAATTTATTTTACCATTAAAGAGGTCCCTGGCTACAGAACGTTTAAGACCTCTAGAGAACCTGTTTTATCTCAGATCAGGCATCTCATGGCTGCAGGAGTTGTTATGATGAAGCAGTGTATGAAGTTTGTGCATGGGTATGTTTGTGCAAGTCTTCGCTGTGTATTCAAATCACTAATCCATTAGAGGCAGACAAAAAAGAAATAGAGGAGAAATAAAAGAAAAGAAGCAGACTACAAAAATACTTGGTTCTTTAAAACTACATCAATTTTCTGATACATGTACTTTGACTAGTGGATTGTTGAAGAATTTATTGAAAATTCCATGATATTGTATAGTGTTAAGAGCATGACTATAAGTCTGTTGGGGCCTGGATGATACTTTTAGAGAACAAATTCTTGCTAGATGATATGGCATGGAACAATAGAGTAACAAACCCATTATCCCATTGTATCCTTTGTACCAACTTGCCAAGTAACCAGTAACATAACTAACAAAGCAAAAATGTTTTCTTTTCTTGTTAGAGTACCAAGAGTTCTGAACTGGAGCATAAGGGTGGAGATAAAAAATGCAGACCATTCATTGGTTAAGTGCAATCATCACAGATGAGTCAAACAACCATCACTTTGGAAACAACATTAGGGCGTCACCATACTAGGTAGTATCTCAAATTAGTGCACTACAGTTTGGTATACTATTTAGGTTGGTAGTATGTGGTTTGGGATGTACAGCATAACGATCTTTATTTGTAATGTCTTAATTCTACAGTGGAAAAGCCAGAAGGTTTTGTTTGTTTCACTGCTTTATGTCTCTCCACACAAAACCAAATGTAGAGTAAAAGGTAAATCAGCCACTAAAGCTTCTCCATTGTTGCTATTGTTGTTAGTGTTTACATTTACCACTAGAGTCGCATGGGAAATGTTGTCACCACCCCATAACCTCAAGAAAACTCCTACCTTCACAGGTAATGCCATAATAGGAAATCGAAACCAGTGTACAATCAAAGTATGCGTAGTTCTGGATTTGGATTAGTAACCATACTGTGATATACTGCCTTGTACACTGGAAAGGTGCTATAAGATGCCTGCAGCAATACAGGAAAATGATTATACTAAAATGTACCTTTCAGCCTGATTAAGGGGTTACATCAGCTATGACTAATACAGTGATTTGTAATTAGATGTACAATTAGCATGTAAGGATTTAACTCAGAACCTCATTATTATGGACTGTTTTTTAGTATTATTGTTATTCTTTAGTCTTGGGGAACTTTATTCTTATGTAACTATGTTTTCACATTGCAGGCTGAGTCAAGGACTAGAGACTGACAATGTGTGCTTGGTATGCAAGGTTTTATAACAATAGACTGAATTCTGCCTTGGCATTCAGCATAACCAATCAGGAGATATGATTTCACCACATAGGACAGGACACACACCCTTGGTGATCTTCCATAGCTCCATTCAATCCTTGTATTGGATTATTGTGAGTTTGTTTACCAGGAAAGAAGTGGCTGGGCCAGCGTGACTCCTCTGCCAGTGTGTGCGGACAGGTGAGGGCTAGTTTCAGAAAGGTGTGGTACAGTTTCCTCCCACAGATTTTTCAATGCCTCAGGTTACACAGTCGTGTGTTAATAGAGATGTTCATGTTCGAATGCACAAATATAAAGGCGAGCACGGCGCATTTCCTCTGAGAGTCTTGAATGAATATCATTTAGCAGAGACTGACGCCGGCACCATCGACTGTAGTGGGAGGGAAAGAGACAAAGATTGAACCGCTGTAGCACAAAGCTGCAGTGTTTAGAGACTCATGACTTTTGTGTGTGTGTGTGTGTGTGTGTGTGTGTGTGTGTGTGAGAGAGAGAGAGACAGAGAAAGAGAGAGAGAGAGAGATTGAGTCTGTGAGTGAGAGAAAGTGAGATCACGTATGTCTGCAGCATACTGATGCGGAGCGAGGCATAAGGGAGGAGGAGGAGCAAGAGTGAAAATGTGTTGCCCTGGGGCTGCCTTCTCTCCCTCTGTTCTTCTGGGCTCATAGAGAGAGGAAACAGCATGCCGTGTTTTTATTCCACGTCAAATTAAGAGTAAGATAAACCTCCTCTTCTGCACTGAGTGTGCGTGTGAGAGAGAGCTTTAACTGGATGTAAAGTAATTTGCTGAAAAGCAATTTCCACACATCTCTGGTTTGCAGTGTAACACTGTATTTCATCACTGGCCAGTCTGAGAGTGGGAGAGAGAGAATGTGAGAGAGAGAGAGAGAGAGAGAGAGTACTACTAATCGATTAGAGACTCTGTGTGTGTGTGTGTGTGTGTGTGTGTGTGTGTGTGTGTGCGTGTGTGTGT
>JAOTRR010000047.1:10603987-10618128 GCA_028570945.1 Gogo arcuatus | reverse complement strand
TTTGTTTGTTTTCTAAATAAACTCCTTTCTGCACTTACATCCGTCTACAGCCCAATTTACATGACACATGTATCCCAACTGAGATGAACAACTGCCCCAACATTTGCACTTGGACTTTCATTCTAAAAGAAATTTGAGTAAACTGGTGTTACTTTTTTACTCAGTTAAAAGTGTATCTGAGATATTTACTCTACCTTCCTTCAACCAATATCCATGATATTCCTCTGATAGGTTTTTGTCTTCTTGTATTAGAAGTTTGACATCTGAATTTCCTCACCAGTATGGTGATATACGAAGCCAAAGAAGAATTAGCTAGACAAAGAAATATATTTTAGAGAAGACAAATATATTGTCATGTGACGTGTATGCTTCATAATGGTACATAGCTTTAAAATAGTGTTCATCTTAACTTATGATAAAAAAGATATACTATCCTCTGTGAGTATTTGCTAATAGGTGTTTGCTTACTTTGGTATGCTGACAAGTGTGTGTGTGTACTTCTGCCAAACAGAGCTCTAACCTCTGGCGTTTTTAACAGTTCATTTTGCACTCTGATTTCATGTTGTCACATTCGTTCAGACTGTTCTGCGCTTCCTGCCACAGGAGTTATGACTCACTGCTCTGCATAACGGTGCTCTAGCTGACCCTCGGCTACATTTAACACTCCAGGCCTTGTCAAAACGCGTATAAAAAAGACATGCAATTGATGCAAAAGTGCTATTTACCTTCCTAGCTACACACCTGAACCTTATTTTAAATAGATAATGGAATTGCACTACTAATGCAACTCAAAGTAGTTCTTCTTATATAATCTTCACATCTTTAAACTGGTCCAGATGGCCAAGATTAACACATACAAAATCACTCTTAATGCGGAAACAGAATTTTCACGTAAACGTCTGGGTTTTCTTTGGCTTCTTGTTAAACTGACACGACTAAGAGAGTTGCCACTTCACTACACCTCAAAAAAGGCTGAATTAGTGGTTCAGCTGGTGTTGTTTTGCCCTGCTTGATAAAACGTGCACGTTTTCACATATAAAGCAGGGCCTGGCTCTTTAAATGAATGTGCTCTTATTAGAAACCCAGGCAGGCAGCAGAGCTGGCACCGGAACCTTTCTGATAAATGAAACGCTCGCCATCAGGTTTGTGGTAAGACTTTGAAGTACCAGCAATCTCATCAGGCATCGGATCTGCTTAATTACTGAGGCACAAATTAAAAAGGATAAAAAAGATGAGGGGATTAGATTCACACTGAGAGATAACGCACAAGAGGCCAAAAAGTCAACTGAGCTCTGTCCTGCACCCAAAACACTGTCTCCAACCTCATTAGCTGCATCAGAATGTTCACCATCACCAACAATCACAACAGATACCATCAACCTATCTGCCTTTTTTTTTTTTATCTCAAAGGTGATGGATTTTGTTTGGTTTAGGTTTAATGATAGCTAGAAAGGAATTTAATCTCCTCCTAGTCCTAGTATAGTGCTTCGCCACTCCCTCTGATGTAACTCAGCTAATGCATTCAGATATTGAGTACACTCTGTATAGAAATGAGCATTCAGGACTAAAGAGTAAAACGATGTGTCATGCTTTTGCAGCACCAATACCACCAAGGCTTGCAGGATCCCCCCTCCCGCACTTTCCTAAACTCTTTTTTTCCCTTTCACTTACTCAATTTTCCCTTTCTTTTGTCTCATGTTAGAGAAAGATGTGAGGGTTTGATACTCAGAAAGACTGAGGGTTGCAAAAACAAAAGCTAACAAAAATTCAGAGAGTTGCTTCTTTACTGCTCCCTCAGCAGATGTTGGGGAAGTGAGTGGTGAGAGGAGGTGTTGAGTGCAGCTCGGGCATGTGTGTGTTTGTGTGTCACACAGTGGCATATAGCTTAGCTTCACTTCATGTGTCCCAGTATGTGTTGCTTTGCTCTTCTAACCAAGTCCATACCTCTCAGCATGACCTCTGTGCCCTTTTCAGTAGTCAATCACAGCAGGCTGACAGAAGCTTCCACTGAACTTAAAGCAATAGTCCTGTGCTTTTTCAACCTATTCTCTAGTCACCAATTCTGTAGTATATATGCCGTTACCACAGACAAGATTTATGACAGTGTAGTGAGAAAACAACTGTCCCAAGACTTCTACCATTAGACTTCCATCAAAAGTGAATTTTGGCTAAACACATTTTCTGTTCTTTGCTCAGGATAAAATTTCATATGTGATGACCAAAGACTCCAAAAATACATTTGTTATACAATATATTCAAACTGAACCAAACTGAAAACTGATGAAATAAAAACAATACCACTGATATTCAACTGACAGAAGATTTTTTCCATTGGTCTTTGGGTTTTTTTTTTTTTTTGCACTGCGAGTCTGACACTGAAATTTGAAATTGCCAATCAGTGTGCACAAGGTTAAAGGAGAATCAGTCAGACAAACAGAACAAACACCTGACAATTTGGGGAATTATTTCCAGTGTCATTTCTTGTTTAAAGCCTGTTGTGAGGTGAATTTTCATTGGCATACAAGTGTTGAAATGTCATGCTTCCACGATGACAAATTTCATTCAGGCTTCCCGTCTCCTGCTGTGTTTCTAATTCGGCAATGCAGACCTTGTATACAAAACAAAGGAAATTCACAAACCACCAACAAACAGACAGGAATGTCTTAAATGTCAGATGATGGATATGTTTCAGCTAAAAATGCATCAATACAGATACTGCTATTAGCTATCTGTCTGATAATATGCTCGTTTAGTCGTACTCATATTCATAAAAAAAAACCTCCGACACCAACATCCGAACCATGTGATACTATGTGATGTAAGCCTAGTGTATTTTATTGTGCTAATGAACAAATGATGCAAATGACGCTGATCTAGACCTTTTTTTCCACACTAAACGATAGCAATAAAAATAAAGGAGGATGCAAACTGTGCTCTGTGAAAATGTCAAGATGAGGTAGTACAGTGCCTTCCTACCATACAAGTAACCTGATAAAACATCATTTTCCTTCAATCCATTATCTATAGCGCTTATCTGTCAGGGTCGTGGGTGAGCTGGAGCCAATCCCAGCTCACTTTGGGCCAATCTATCGCAGGGCTAACACAGTGACGAGCAACCATTCACACTCACATTCAAACCTATGGGCAACTTAGAGTAGCCCGTTGACCTAATCCACATATCTTTGGAATGTGAGAGGAAACCGGAGCACCCGGAGGAAACCCACACAGGCAAACTCCACACAAATACACCTCAGTCGGCCACGAGGTTCGAACCCAGAACCCTCTTGTTATGAGGTGACAACCACAGCACCACCATGCTGCCCATTGTAACATTTTATGGTCTTTAAATAGTATCTTTTTTTATTTTTTTATTTTTATTTTTTTTTAAAAGAGAACAAAAGGCTAGCCAATTTGAGCATGTGAAGCAGTATTAGCAAGCATGGTCAGTAAAAAATCTGCACCAGGTGTCATGAATTGCATGCACACAAAGGTATTTGTGATCATGGAGCAGTGAAGAAAGCATGCAGAGAAACTGAAGCACGTAAGAGCACTTCAGTTCTGCAAAGCACCGAGACACACTCACCACCTCACTTGCCACAAGTAAAGGTGCAATTCATTCCCTCTTTTTTAATGAACAAGCTCACTGATACTGCTCTGCATGCTCTCGTCTGCCCTCATGGTTTCTATTGAAGATCCCGTTTTAAATATTGTAACATCTTAACCCTTAGAACCCGACTGACGCAAATTGCATCCAAATCCATATATGAAGTGTTCATCACATATCACATGAAATGGCACAACTTGATCTGTCCAACAATGCTAGGTGCTTGTTTATGCGGCAGAGTTAATGAGAAAAATAATTTTAAATTTACATCAAATATAATCATAGTTACAATCTGCATATAGCTCTGCGTCCATCACCACACGCATTACTGTTGCTTGAATTACTCATGAACTTGTCACTACATAGATATGAAACACATCACAAGAAAGAGTGGAACTGGAACTTTGTAATGATGCTAGTTACATTTGTACAGTATTTGCACATACTGAAGTAATAATATTATGAATACAGATGAAATGTTTGCAACGTAATATCTTTACTAATTTCTTCACCCATTCTCACACTCCTGCTTCTCTGTTGAATAAGTCACGAAGTCCCTATCGCTTTACAACGTACCACATATCAAAATAAACAGCAGAACTTTCCCTTTCCAATGATACTAGTTGTTTCTCTGTGTGACTGCTTTGTTCAGTAATCCGGCTTTGAATTCACAGCAAATAAAACAATGACCTTTTTTCTGTTAGGCACTAAGCACAAATTTTTGCAAATCGCTAAGTCACAGAGTTTCCCACTGTCGTGGTTCTCATATTTCCAGATTCCAGTCAATCTCCCCTACACAATTCCGAAAAGAAATCTCTACTGCAAGCATTTTATGGTGAGATATGTGTAAAAACATAACAATTTCATAAGATGCAATCTTTTTTAATAAAGGTTAATATTAAAAATGTGCAAGTATTATCATATCTAATGATGGAAGATCTGGATAGCTTGTTCTGGGAAAAAGAAGATACAGCATGTATGGCTAGCCCTTATAATGACCAAGATTAGAACTTAAAAAGTAAAGGTGAAATTACTCTGAAAAGAGCTTAGGGTTCATAGGCTTAAAAAGAAAACTCAGCATGAGGAATTAATTGCTAGCAGCACATGACTGCAACCAACATGAAGAGAGCTAAATAAATAATGTTTCATGTTACCCGTGATCACTTAGTATTAAGTAGGTTACTCATTTTGGTATCAGTGTCAAAATCCATATTGACAGTGCCAAAAAACTAACAACAACAAAAGCCATTCCTGCATCCCTTGTTTCAACCTCAGGTTGTTTTCACCGTTTGATTTTTTTAATTTATTTTTCCATCTTAAATTCTTCAAGGTCCTGCATACCATAAAACACAAAGAGAAAAATTCATCAAACAAAAGAGCACAATGTGTTGTTCAGGACAATGAGCTGAGATTTAAAAAGAGGATGAAAGGGTTCAACAAAAACTAAAGGTTGTTGTCTTGCGAAGAGAAGCCAGCTTAACACACATGATCTCTTAAACAAATACCACACAGTAACATGAGTCTGAGTAGACTCTAACCCCTTCCGGGAAAAAGGATTATCTATTTATACAAACCCACAGGGATACACCTGAGTTAGAGGAACCTCTCATGTTCTAGTTTGTGTATACGTCTGTTCCGGGTACTTTGTTTGACTACTCTTAGAGAACAATGACTAGCCACAGGTAAAACAAAAGCTCAGCTGTGGAGAAAGAGCTTATTAATGCCCCTGGCACTCCTGCCTCTTTGTTGGATTAAATGTCTGATAGGAGAAAAAAAAGGCCTTCAACCCAAATTCTGCACATTCTTCACTAATCTGAGTCTCACCACGCCTCACAGTTTTCCCTCTCTGTCTTTCACTGCTTAGTTTTTCATCTCTGGGAAAGCATATCATTCCTAAGATTTGATCTTGACCCATTTGGCAATTTAGTAAAAACGATTTTGGGGTGTCAGTCATGGTGTTTTTTTGTTTGACGATAAAAGCTCCCTGAACTGCATCACTGTCACTAAGTTTAGATGAAGTGACAAAACCAGACCATGGCTTAATCCAGAGAATGGGCTTTCAAATCCACTCACAATACCCACATTCCATCCCGAGGATACATCCGCATACCCACACGCACACAAGCCCACACATGTCCACACCCATCCATTCACACAATTAACAAAATCATAAACATAAAGAAAAAACCTAGAATTCATTTTCACATACATCTAAGGCTCAATTTGAGGGGGATGTATCAGTATAAGCAAAAAAATGCTTAATAACACATCATGGTGTTGTCCAACATAAAACCCCAGCGTAAAAAAATCTCACCTCCTTATTTAAGCATGGTAAAGAAAAACTAACCCTGCATTTGAAAGACAAATTGACTGATGCCTTTATCTCGGCTAAGATTCAGCTTTGTCTTATTTTTTCCCTGCTGAAAATGACATTGCTTGTGTAATGGCTGAGCTACATTATCCATTAATTCATCTACATTAAGTACTTTATCCTGTTCAGGGTGGATCCAGAGCATATCCCAGGAAACATTAGGCATGAGGCAGGAATGTACACTGGATGGGATGCCAGTTCATACACACGCATCTACACCTAGGGACAATTTTAGAGTAATCAATGTGTTTGGGAGGTGGGAGAAAACCAGAGAACCCAGAAGAACCTCACATGGATGAGGGGAGAACATGTGAAACTCCACATGGACCGTAACTGAAGCTCAGTTTCCAACTCAGTACCCCAGAGCTGTGAGGTAGCAATGTTACCCGCTGGGCCACCATGCCACCTATCACTGGAAATCAGTGCAGTTCTTCTGCCTGACCCTCTGATAAAACATTTCTACCCTGATGGGAGTGGTCTTTTCCAGGATGACTCCACCCTCCCATCCTCAGAGAAAAAGGGCTCACGGAATGGTTTGCCAAAGATGAAAATGATGTAAATCATATGTTATGATTACCATATTGGTTTGAGATCTGTCACCAGATCTGTCACCAGATCTCAAACCAATTGAACACCTATGGGAGATTTTAGATTGACATGTTAGACAGCTGTCTCAATGACTATCATTAAAAAACACCAGTTGATGTGATATCATTTGTAAGAATTGCATTCCATAGTCTTGTAGAAGATCTGTGGTGCCCCAACACCTTACTAAGGCACATCCTTTCATTTGTCACCCATCTGTAGCTGCTGCATATGCAGAGTATCTGCACATAGAGATAGGAGATTACTTCTGGGACCTTACTTGAGGGTGAAAATGTGCACTTTGAGTTAGCAGGATGCTACATTAACAGGTGTGACGCTAGCAACACCCCCATTTGTCTTAGAACATGCTGCTGTGATTTATGTAACAAAGTTAGCATTAGTAATTCTGACAACATGCAAGCATCAGTACTAATGTTGGGAAATCCTGCTAGCAATGCTATTACTGCACACTTCCACTAGCACTGCTAAAATAAAACAATGAACATGCTGTTAATAAAATTAAAATCTGCCTAAACAAAATGTTGACACTGTAGCAAGGGATTTTGTAAAGGATTTTTTTTTTTTTTGCTGTTGTACTGCTAGCAAAGCAATAATTTATTGTGAACATTTAGCACTGCTGGTTAAAAAAGGGAAAAAAGTTACATCATTTAAGTTTGACATTAGTGAAATGACATTTTTTTTATTTTTTTTTAATAGCTGAGGTCATACTTATTATACCTGACAGAGCACCATCAGTGTCTCTGTCTAGACATGGACAAATATTTACCACTAATTTTTCATTTCACTTAATGTTTTAGTATTCCACCAGGGACATTAGTCAAGGCTAAAACAACATGGCTGCCACTCTGGCTTCTCGCAAATCACCCTTTGTGCTGGATTTCAAATTCTGGTGATTTAACAGTGTGTTTAGATCAGTGTCATCTTGTGACAGGAGACATGGTTGTGGTCATGGAATTGGACGCTCCTGTGGGCTTTGTGAAATCGACTCCAGAAGGTGAGGCTGAGGTGAAATGGAGTGCGTTTTGGAAAAGGTGAAAAATGGTAGAGTGGAGCAGTGACTGATGAGAGAGTCTTCTCCTCTCATGTTGTGAAAAGGAAGGCATGCCAGTGAAGCATAAATCATTTTAATCCCTGTACACACACACACACACACACACACACACTAATGCATCGACACACACTCACCCACCTCTTGTTCTCTCTCCTTTTCACCTTGTTACTTGAGGGATTTAAATCACCCCCAAATCTGCCTTTTATTAGAAATAAAATGGTGCCATTTTAATACCAGGACCTTTTCAGTATTAATCTTATTCATGTCTGGATGATTTTTCCCAACCATGTTTTGCATTGAAAACAATATTTTCATAGCATGCTTTTCCCCCCTTTTTATGTATAATTTTTCCCCACCTGTTCTCTACTTCCCCCTTTTTAATTATTATTATTATTATTATTATTATTATTATTATTATTATTATTATTATTAATGTGTATTAATTTGCATTCAGGTGGCACAGTGATACCTACTACTTTGAGAAATATCAGATGGGTGAATTGTTACATCAGGCAACAAGGGCAAACAAAAAATAAATAGTTTTAGATCTGGCTGGCTTAGTGAGAGCTAAATGCTTGAAAAAGACTCTTCTTCTGTGTAGGAGATGTGAACTGAGTGTTTGTTTCTCTGTGTGTCTGTTTAAAGATGTTGAACACTGTTTCTTTGAGTTTGTTGCATTGCCCTGAGGCAGACACATCTATCTGTGGAAGGTGATGAGGAAAAGAGAAAGGTGTGCTGCAGGTGGCTTTTGTAAATCTTCTGTTGACTTGACACTTGCTTTCTTCCTACAGCAGAGGATTTAAAGGAGAACTAAGCAATGTTTACAACTGAAATCAAATGATTTGCACAAAAGGAATTATTTGCTCTATGTACATTTCTTACATTGGACACTTGGACATTTTTATGTGTCTTGTATCTGGATTGTATCCTAATACAACCACAAACATTTACATGTGTAGCCAAATAGGTCTCTGATAAGTCACACTGAACTCTGGTAACTTTTGTCCTGTGTTAACATGCAAATTAGCTTATTACATTCAAACATCAACTTCCAATATATATCCAAAAACTCATGATATTTAATCTCGCTACCATTTCACAGGGAACCAATATCACGCCATTCACATAAAATCATGTGGCTTGGAGAGACTTGTGGCGGAAATTTGTCTCAGACTTCTTGAAGCAGTCTGAGTGTTTAAATCTATTTCAAATACCTCTTGGTTGTGTTCTAAAGTGGATAATCTTGATACTCGAGACACATGAAACGATCAAGCCTAAGCAGGTCCATAATGTACACTCAGAAAATGAGGAGTCAAATTTCTCTGTAGGTTTGGAATGAGCCAGATTACTCCCCTTGTCATGGTGGCCATCATGCTAAGAAAATCTGACCAGAAGCTCTGAACAAAGCCATCACAGAAGAAAAAAGATTCTGACTCTTGTCACTTTAGGGCATGTTCCAAATGGCACATACTTCAACAAAATGCAAAGTAACTGTAAGGCTTGAGTGTGCAGGGACACATGGTTTTCAGTAGAATGGTTCAGTGCAATAGATGAATAAGTGGTCGAGTAAGAGCTGTGTAATATTGGAAGACAGATAATGAAGTAAATCGTCATAGAGGATCACCATGTACATGTACAGACAGACACAATGTGAAGCAATTAATATTGTGTAAAAGGCCAACGTCAGCACAAAAGGATGAATATTGGTGTGGTGTTTTAAGGATGGAAATCCCCAGTGGAGGCCATTCTTTCTTTTTTCATGGATGAGCGATTTTCTTCACAGTACTTCATTGGTAAAATATGTTGTCATCAAGCTGAATCTTATCCACTGAAGTTTGAAGTCTTGATATAAAACTGTGAGAGTATAGCTGGATATAGTGTTTATTAGGTGACAAATAGTACTCCCCAATGTATGGCTATACCTTACTGTGTAACTGGGTAGAACTCCATCCTTCATATGCTCTTCACTTTCATGCAAAATCATAGAGTTCATTTAAAAAAAATTAAATCAACAGAATATTAAAGTCCAGCATGCTGAATGGATGCCAAAGATCTCAAGCTTACTTTTCAAGTTCAGAATATGACATGATGTCCACTTTTATCAGCACTAATGACTGACAAAGTGCAAATAAATCAGTCCTTCACAGCTTAGAAGTCTCACAATTCTCTAATTCTGCCACAGAATCGCATATGGGACCAAACTGTTTCAACAGAGAGAACCAAATGTTGGTTCAGGTGTCAGCACATCTGTTTGACATTCAGACTTTTTTGGGTGGCACCTGGGTCTGCCCAAGTGGAAAAAAAACACCAGTAAACATGTTTCTACAGGCACCTCTCTTGCACACGTTTTCTCTCTTTGTTGTTACTTAAAAATTATATTACTAATGCTCACAAGAATTACAATATAAAACCAATCCAAAAGAAATGTGATGCTATGTCTATATTAAAGTGTATATCTACATTTCTCATTTTCTTTCCTGGTTTTAGCTTTGCCAATGTAGTTTTGATAATCTGGCACTTATTTTGCTTTGTAGCTCAGCTGGTCTCACCACTTTTGTAATCGTCTGTTCATGCTGTAGTCTTAATATCATTCCTCTGGCCCTGCATAACCAGCCTTCTTCCCGTCTGTCATCACTTAATTGCAAATCTTCTGGACTTGCCTGCTTGGGGAACCAGACGTGTCAAAAGTGGTAAACGACTGTTTTCTCTGCATCCAATTAATGAACTCTAATTTATCAAGGCGAGACATTGTGAGAAGCCCCTCCACCGCTCAAGCTAATAATAGAATCATAAGTGCAGCCCTGCACTCTTGTTGGTGCACTCTTTGGAGCGTTCATTAATGGGTGCAGCAGTAACAGTAATAGTGGGAGCGGTGAGGGGGTTTGGAGGGATGCTAGCAGGGGGTTGGTGAGGAGTCATGATGAATGATGTTTCTGGCTGTGACCTGGGAGTGGATGTGGTTCCACATTTTCTCTGGGCTGATGTGTGGTTTCCCGGATGTATTGATGACAGCAGATCAAGTGGGGGCAAGCCACATTGTATCACGTTTCTGGAACAGTGTGTTGCAGGATAAACCTCCACATATCTCTCTGTCTCCCCTATTCTACAACAAATAGAATCTAGATATAATTCAGAACGTATGTTTTGTTGGTCTTTTAATTAGATAGGATTAGTTTAGACTAGATTAGATTAAACTTTATTGCCATTGAGCAGAGTACAAGTAGAAACCCAAGGAAATGCAGTTAGTATCTAACCAGAATTGCAACACAGCATGTAGCATTAAGTGTGAAGTGCAAAGTGACATCTGGAAATGGCATGCTATCAACAGTGCAAACGGAATATAAGGCATGAAATACAGTGCAAATGGCATGATGTGTATAAATGAGTCTGGAGACTCATTTAAAGCCTGCAACGTTGGTTAAAATTATGTATTGATTTTTGCAAGTCAAAATTTGAATTTGCCTTGATTACTTAACACACCAATAATACCTTTCCAAATGCAGACAATGAATTCAACTAAATGACATGAAGAGATTGTGGAATTGTGAAAGTGGGGAGAACTCTGGGAGATCTAGGTGTCTTCCCCTTGCTTTAAAGACTCTGGGGTAGGAGTTGTTGAACAGAGGGGTGGTGAGTGAAATAAACAGATTGAAATTAAGGAGGATGAAGGTGTATGTTCAAGTGTGGTCTTTCTGCCAAAGTTTAGCTATTTCCAACTCCATTTTAGAGGTGGGGTACACCCTGGGAAGGTTGCCAAACTATCGCAGGGCTGACACAGAGACAGACAGCCATTCACACTCACATTCACACCCATGGGCAATTTAGAGTAGCCAGGGAACCTAATCCACATGTTTTTGGGAAGAAACCGGAGCACCCAAAGGAAACCCACACAGGCACAGGAAGACTCAACACAGGAAGGCCATCGTCTTGCTGTGAGGTGATGGTGCTAACCACTGTGTTACTGTGTTATTCACTGCACAGCAAATGGGGACAAGTTATTGTGTTGTAAGCTTCATTTACAATTGTCATATCTACCCAGAATATAGTAAATATTAATGTTTTGTTTTACATAATTTATTATATCTTGTTTATTATATTATTTTATTAATTTATTATATTAATTTATTATATCTTGGCAGTACAGTGGTACAGCAGGTAGCTTTGCCATCCCTAGTTCAATCCTGAGTTCATACTGTCTGTGTGGAGTTTCACATCTTCTCCCTGTGCCCTGGTGGGTTTCTGGTTTCCAGGTTTCCTTTTCTGGGTTCTCCAGTTTCCTCCCACCTCCCAAAAAACATAGCAGTATGTGGATTGGCTATGCTAAATTACCCCTAGGTGTAAATGAGCGTGTGAATGCATGTGTACATAGTGCACCCACTGTTTCTGTGATAGCCTCCAGATTCATTTTGACCCTGACCAGCATAAAGCACTTACTGAAGATAAATGAATGCGTGCCTGATTGTCTTGGCATCAGTGAAGAAGTCTGTAGCAGTCTAGTTATATGCTTGCAAATGTTCGTGATAATAATTAGATCATGTGCTAATTAATATTTAGATCATTAAAAGTGTTTAATGATTATGCCTGACACACACACACACACACACACACACACACACGGTGACCACTACATTTAAAATGCAGTGTTATATTCAAATACGATAAATTATGCTATCAGTTTTGCCTGCTGAATTTGAACAAGGTTGAGGTTATGCATGGCATAAAAATGTCATATGGGCCACTGTCTTAGATCCCATTTTCTTTGTTAGAAGTCATGTTCTGTCCAGGATTATAATTCATAATTCATACACAGTAGCCCTAGGTCTAAAAATGTATGCATGTATGAGAGAGAGGGGGGGATCTTGAAGCCTAATATTATTTGTGGAGTTCCTAGCAGAGGGCCTGTAGCTACTCAGGTGGTCTGTGTGTACCAGGGGAAATATACTGTAGTGCTCTGAGCAGATGCCGCTGTCCTTGGTTTCAACCTAGCAGATATTTACTCTCTCTCTCTCTCTCTCTCTCTCTCTCTCTTCCCTCTCTTCTGAAGGTCTCTGATTCCAGAAAGTCATAAATGATTCATTTTTCGTTATTAGACAAGACACACAGACAAGCAGAAAAGAAGGAAGTGAAGCCTAATCCCACTAATCAGAGCACACATACGCTGGTCCAGCACTGAAGTCATGGCTAGGCCTCGATCTGTGTGGCATCAACTTGAGTCAGAAGAAAAGGAAGTTTGTTTTCTCATCCTGTAGCTAATGGATTTACTGGTCTTTAGTTGCTTTCGAAGCATAAGAACATCAAGATATCCATTTTCAACAAAGTCCCAACGTTTATAGAATGGTGAGCGTCACACACGGCCAGACACGCCGACGGCTGCTCTTGTGGCCTGCGTGTGTTATTGGATCAGAGGCCATTCCTGTAAACGGAGATGTGTGTGTTTATATCAGTAAGTGGATTAGACCTTGCACGAGTCTGCTAGCGAATGCAGCAATCCTCGTTTTCACACAATATATACACACATTACGTCTCTCTCTCCCTCTCTATCTCTCTATTTACCTAGCTTTACTTTTCTCTCTCACATTCATACACACAAACATGCACACACAGACAGTTAGGAGGTGTGCCAGGAAGGACAGGTCTCCTGAGCACATAAATATATGCTGGAGAGCATATGAGTGATGTTAGTAATAGCATTAGCATTGATCAGGAAAGAAGCATTGAGAACCATCCGACTGCATGATTCTCCCCAAACACTGCCATTAGAGGATGCAGGCGAGTGTGTGTGTGTGTGTGTGTGTGTGTGTGTGTGTGCATAGATTTCATTATGTGATGAAGAAAAGACTTTAAGAATCAGCACTAACACACCTGATAAGTACACACTGCATAAAATACTTTTTGATATTTGATCAGCTGCTATATGATACTATATGGTAGAATAAGATAGAATAACACTCTAAAGGATTATTCCAGCACTGTATCCTGTGTACTGTTGTCATTACGCTAATGCAATCCTCATTCCTAACCCATTACAAGGAATGATCTTCAGTCAACCGTAATGAAATGCAGTAATTAATTGTCAGCATTAGAGATGAGCTGAAAGGGGGGGGTGATTGGGGTTGGTTGTTTGTGTGTGCGAGTGGCAAATTTAATACGACACTTTTAAGTGTGTGTTTTCATAAAGAATGGGCATGGTGTCACATCAAAAATTGGCTCCATAAGAAGTATGAGCGTGTAGTGTGTGTGTATGAAGCACCCTTGTATAAGAATAATTACACGAGCTGACAGTCGATTCTGTTCACTCGCTGCCGCCGTCATTGACTCAGGCCAGGGAAATAATCTCCCTCGACAAGCAGTGCTGCCATGATAGCAGAGCATTTCTGGAAGATTCTCTAGTAATTATGGTCAGACAGTGTATCTCTCTCTGAGCTTGTCATCATGACATATTTCAGAACATGTGAGGGACGTGTGTGTGTGTGTGTGTGTGTGTGTGTGTGTGTGTGTGTGTGTGTGTG
>JAOTRR010000047.1:10553217-10567023 GCA_028570945.1 Gogo arcuatus | reverse complement strand
GAGGGATTTGTTTTTCTCTGAATAAATTTATTTCAATTAAAGCTTGGATTTTTCTTATTTATTTCAGTGTGATATGAAACTACTACACCAAAAAGTGGATTTTTTTCCCAACTCTTTTTACTAATCTTTACAAGGGGTGCCAATAATCGTGGAGGGCACTGTATGTCTTCTATACATAGCCAAGTATATGGCTAGCTCTTCATTATGGCCAATAATCAGTCAGCTAACTCAGCCCAGTACATACCAATTAAATGGAACTGACATAAGGAAATCTCTCTCTTTTTCTTTCTCCCTTGCTCTCTCTTATATGCCCATATGATAGATGGGTATAATAAAAGATAATGTATTATCACCAGCACACTCTTAATATAATCCTTTTACTGCAGCATGTTGTTTGCATTAAGAATTGCTGAGCACTTTACATTTGTAGCTATACACTACAAATTACACACAAGACTTTTTGAAGCTTCGTAGCTGCTCTCGAAAAAAGGGTTTGTGAGAAGGACAAGCAGCTCCCTGGTCTCTCTTTTATGGCAAAATGGGAACCATGTGAAGTGTCCCAAGACAAGCAATTTAATGAACTGTTAAGGAGGGAGAATGTGATGGTCATTAGATTGTTTAAGGAGAAAGAAAGATGCAGAATCTGGATTAGAGTGTGAGAGGACAAAAGTACAGACAGTCACACAAGCTTCTTATTGTAAAAGTGGAATGCAGGGAGCACGTGAAACTTTTGCAGGCAATTAGAGTGACTCTGTGGTTATTTTTATTAACTTTATTTTGAGGCTGGTAGGAATATTACAGATAGCCTGTGTGTTTGAGGGTGTTTGTTTTTTGCTGGGTGGCCATGCTGTTGTGCATCACTGTTACTCAGTAGCTATGTTTATATGCTGAATGTTAACCCATCAATAATTTGATGGTATAATTGGAATAAAAATAACATTATGGAGTAAACTGATTGAGGACAATGCAATGAGGATGTGGGTATAATCCATTAAATAGATGAATAATTTGACTATTTACTCTGAGAAATTCTCTAGCTACACATCCTGTATAACGGCAGACATTAAACGCAAGTTCATGTTCCATATTTTAAGTTTAAATTTGGTTTAAAGTTTAAAAGTTTATGAGTTGGAATACAGCTAATATTTCAAGTTCACACACTTATTTCAAGTTGTTTTGCAGAGGCTGCCATAATTTAAGACCAGTAACAAACAAACAAACAAAACAACAAAAACAACAAACAACAAACAAAAATGCAATGCAATTCAGCATAACATTTGATCCTTGTTAAACTCTGATTGGACTCACATGTTTCTCATTTTTATTATAACATTTGCACTAAATTCCACTGTGCGTGTATTACAGTTTTGTTCACATTACATGTAACATGCATGTAAACAGATTTTCAGCAGAATGCCAAGTTATAAACAGTTCCTCTCTCTCTCTCTCTCTCTCTCTCTCTCTCTCACTCTCACACACATACACACACACACACACACACAAAAGCACAGGCTGGGCAGAGGGGTCAGCATTTGCCTGTAGTGTTGTGGCTGGGCTTCCCATCCAGAAAACACTGATCAAAACACCAGACTGTCGAGTTCAGCTGTTCTCAGCAGGAAAAAGCTGATATTACAGTGAAGAAAAAACACACACACACACACACTGAGCCACTTTCCCTTCCTTTAATTCTCATCAGGACACACACACATTCCAAATTCTTCCAAATCTTTCTGTCAATCACTTGGGTGTCTGGCCCACATACGACCCTGCAGTTCGTATGTCACCAGCCGCCCAACAGCAGGGGACTGACTGTGCCCAAGAATCCACTTTTGTCCATATGTAATTAACTTGCAGAATAGCTCAGAACCATTTCTTCCGCTGCACCCCATCCTTCATTCTTCATTCTCAATCGTTCTGGCAGGTTGAAGTTTATGCCTCTTTTAAATGTACTCAAAGGGACTAGCTGGAAAATGGCACACATTATGCACTAAGCCCCTGTTGGCAAAAAAGCCTGCTATGCAGCACAACAGTTAGTACACAGCCGAGCCACTAGCATTTCCGGTCCAAGCATGGCCCCATTTGTTCAACTCTTCCAAAGCCTAACTGCAGTGAGCCTGTAGTCTTCAAACTGACTGAAGGTTCAGATTTAGGGTCAATGGGATTTGGAAACCCTAATGAGAAGCAAGATTGTCAGCCCCACACATGCATTTTCTTCAGTAGAATGACCTTTTACTGTAATTCTAAGTGTGTGTTTGCCTCTATGTGTAATAATACGGTAGAATGAAAAGTGCTCTTGACCTTGTTAGCCCACTGCAGTATTTATACAATACTAATCAGCTAGATCCCATTTTGACTCTTGGCCCTATTCAGTGTCTTTACAAAGAGAGGGCACATTTACATTGAATGCCAGATCAAATGCACATTAGTGGTTTAATTATACAGGTTTCGAGCAGAGGAAAAACACATATTTCCTCTATTATTGGATTTGTTCAGGTTTATGGTACTTGATGATTTAAATTCACTCCATAATACGCATATAATGAAAGGAAAGAGAGACATAGATGGTAAAAATTACAATTACATGCTCTTTAGCCATGCAGTGACCAGCATCTAAAATAGAACTATGTCTGTTCTGTACCAGGTGCAATGAAATTAGCAGACAAATGCATTTCTACTTACCACACAGACCAAAATACATAGTATACCTGAGGCAGGTTAAATGTAGATAGCTTCCTGTATAATATCTATGATAAGTGCTAGAACACAATGATTAACTTTTCTTTACCAAATTTACTACAGTACTATGGATTGTAACCTCTGATGCATTACTGCCTGATCATTCAAATTTGTTGCTGCTTTCCAATGGTTTGAATATGGCCAGATGGTTTTGTTGCAGTGACTGGATTTCTCATTTGAATGAAAAAAAGAAGACATTAATATGTTGGCCTCATCTGTACTTTGAAGAGAGAAAGTGAATAACTCTCCATAGCTGAGATTAAACCCAAAAGGCTGAGATTAATCATACTTTAGTAGACATTCACATTCAGATGCATAGATATTGATAGTTTGCAGTCAGCAAGCAGCTCTAATAAATTCACATTCAATTACATGCCATTTTTTGACCCCATTTATACCTGGTCATGTGTTTTGCATCTGGATTGTATTCTACTAATAATGTTACCCACATGCATTTATGTGTGATTTAATGTGTCTCGGGTTAGCCGAATCCAATTGCTGCATCAAGTGCAGTACGCAAATCAACTCATTACACTTGACCATTAACTTCCTGCTGAGTTATAATAGTAAAACTGTAACAGAGATCCCATAGTAACCATTAATTAGCCAGGGTGTCATTCTCATTACAAATTCTCTAAAAAAAAAAAAGGAAAAAAAGAAGACCTGGGGATTAAATTCAAGAGAAATGCTCTGTGAGAGGGTTGAGGTGGTCAGGGGAATGATCGAGGTGATATGATCACTAGCTGCACTCTGACACTTTAACCAACAGCCAGTGCTTTAGTGCAATTTGGTGCCCCCTGGAGAGCTCGCAAAGAATTCTGGCTCAAGGCTGAGAACAACAACAAGGCCCTGATGGCTTAATTGTAGGACAGATGCCTGGGCCTATGTGTGATAGAGAGGGAGAGAAAAAGGTGTAGCGGAGACAAACCCTCATCCTGATGGTCATTATAAAGCAGTCAGTGAAGTGTCAAGCAGGAGAAGTAAAAGTGAGATCTTATTGCCCTTTCTACACTACTGCAGGGGATACTGCACTGGATTTAACACAGACTCTAGATATTAGACATATCAATCATCATTTTCATTCCTGAAATTACAGTATATAATCTTACAATAGTGTCTGTTTGAATGTTGTGCAATTTGCAGCATGTTCACCATTTGTTAACTAAGGAATATAACATGACAGGACATGCTGTTATCGGAAAATAATCAGTGACTGGGTGCTGTGATGCAGTCTGGCATGAAGCGGTGTTATTGTCATTACCCTGAAGTTCCCATAACAATGCATAACAAAGTGTTTTATTCCTCTTATACCACAGCAATTTACTAACACTAACATTTTTTTTTTAATAAAAAAAAAAAGAAATGTTATGTTTTATCCATTTTAATGTTGGGGACCGTTTGTTGCAGAAGTTCAGGTTTTCACTTAAGTTATAGCAGCTATAAACAGTTTCCTCTTTTTTCCTCACTTTACTGGGGTTAATAAGACATAAAAATGCAAAATCCAGCATCTTGATGGTTTTCCCTCTGACTTTTACACAGGCCTGACACAGAAGACTCCTTTTCAAAATGTTAAATAAATGTTTCCTTTTTTAAAAAAAAAAAATCAATTTGTGTCCATCATACAAGTCTGTGTGTAAAGGCCAATTTATACTTTTGTGTAAAATGTATGCCAAAGGTATGACGTAGCCACATACCCTATGCCGTAGCCTGACACGCACATACCAAGAAATGTAACTACATGTCGCAGCGACACAAACCATAACAACTGTGATTGGTTCGCTTGGTAGCATTGCATTTCCTTGTACATACTTTTCTGTGAAAATCAGAAATCTACTATTATGGTATTGTGTTAATATAAATGTATAAAGTGAGCAGCTTTAGTTCATTACAATAGCCAGTTTAATCCTGCATCTAATCCTGTAGATTTAAACACTAGTTACACTGAAGTGCGTCAAGCCACTCATACTGCTGAATACAGACGAGTTAAAACACTTCAGAAATGCCTTCAGTGAGACTTCACTTGGTTTATAATTAATCATGCAAGGTTTCTTTTTCCCCTAGTAAATTTATTTCAAAACAACATTTCTCCTGTGTTATTTTCTGTTTATTATTCCTACAGCGAAAGATGGAACTCTCATTGTTTTTCCCACTCTTCTTCTATGTGTAAAATGAGTAAATTCTGGTGTGTTTCATGTGACAGCGCCTCCTAGAGGAGACAGGCAGCTTACGTGCAAGCATAAATACTTCACTTCGGACCTATGGCGTAGATTTTATGCAGAAGTATAAATTGGCCTTAAGTTGTTACTCTAGAAATGATAACGTATTACAACAAGCACATTAATACTGCATGAACCTTTGATTTGCCTTACAGCCATCCGATGATAGAAAATTGTTCAACACTTTCTGACCAACTGAGAATTCAACAAAACTGTGGTATGAGGCTCAGCATTAGAAGCTCATCTTTTAATGCACACAAGTGCCACATTACATAGATTACTCCATAGGGTGTAGCAGTGTTAGAAATGTGTTGTTTTAATTGACTTGCTGTCGATCCGAGACTGCACACACATATTCATCAGTTTAGCATGACTGAGCATGCTTCAGAAAATGACTCAGCTTATCAGTTGTACCTTCACGCCTCTCCCTAGAGTTGCCATTTCCATCCAGCTTGGCTTTCTTAATGTGAGCCCAGCATGAGCACTGCAGCCTCCAAACATGCCCACACTGGTCTTTAATGACCTACTGTGGTACTAAAGTTCACGTCAGCCTCAGCGAACCCTAACTCAACCCATCACGAATCAGAGGCTAATGGGATCTCACATGGGAGCATGTTAGCAACAGCCTAGCAACAGTCACCTAGGTCAGGTGAACATGTTCAGGAGTGGTGGAGGTTAATATAAGGGACCTGAACAGGGATTCATAAGAGATAGAGGAAAAGGATTCACAGAAAAGGAGTTCATCTCACAAGAAAACAAAGCAGTGTGTGACTACAGCTTCATAGATTTGCCAGGTTTTGTCTGTTTTGAACTAATATACTGCATTAATATAAATATTCATTTAGATTGCTTGAATTAATAGCACATTTTCTAGGTATGCTTTCATCACTCTTGCGTGCAAGTAGTAGATCTTATTTATGTATTAGCTGGTGATTTTTTTTTTTTCTGTGACTAACCAGTGCTTTTCTAAAGCAAATTCCAACACATTTGTTTGTGCACACCGTGTCAAGTTTTTATCACCATATAAATCAAATTTGCTAAAACACATTTGGCAGCTCTAATTTTTTTTTTAATTATTATTTTATTTTTTGCTAAGATGAAGCACTGTGTAAAAAAGCAAACAGTGATTCTATCTCATTCTTTCTTTACAGGAGAAAAAGAACAATAAAAGTAAGACATGGTTAAAAGTTTTTTTTTTTTTTTTTAATCTCTTCAGCCAAAGACAGCATGATTTCTTTTAAGATTTGCACTCACCCCTGTTGTTTGTGTCATACCCCACATTCGGTCATTAACCGACCACCTTTAACATTACAGCTTTGGCACTTTTTTGGCACTACAGAACAATCAGAAACAGCAAGAAAAAAGCTTTTTCTGTATGCTTCCATTCAGTTCCCTGTGCAGTCCAGGCTGGTCCATATTTTTATGCTCATCACTTTTGCTAACTAATAAAAAGTTTATTAGTGTTATTTATTGACGTATTTATTCATTTATTTATGCATCTACAAGCCCACATTGCTGCACATAAGTTGCCAGTGTTCAAGTGAAGAATGTATGCTCACTTTCACTCTGGAGTAAAACCTTGAGTCTTTTTGTTTTCTTAATTCTTGAATATATATTTCTAGAAAAATCTGAACAAGTGCAAGTTCCATAGGCTCAGTATTACCAAAACACCCTGATATTAATAGGTGTAAAGTGACTATATAAAGTTGTTTCTTTTCCATTGTATTATGAAAATGTACAGAGTACAGAAGTAGTGGTTAAATTTGACTACTCTTTTACATTTATAACAAACTGCTATCTACTACATCTGCTCTCTGGGACTTAAATTGTGTGAGTTATTACATTGTAGAGTCAGCTTATTAATTGGGGGAAACAAACAAACAAACAAACAAACAAACAAACACACACACAAACAGATGCACTCCTACAAACACAAAAAGGCACCAGGTTAAATACACACCCAGAACAGAAGTTGTATTTGTTATAGAGGTAGAATTCACAGAACAGATGATTTGCCCCCACAATTTTTTTTGAAGCATGGCGTTCTTTTAAGAGAACTCACATCACTTGTTTTGTTCTTTTATTTTTCTTTGTTTGTGTCATTTTGTGTTATGTGGTATGTGTTAACCATGAAGCTCAAAAAATGAAAAAAAAAAAATGACTGTTTTGCTGCAGAAAAACAATTAGTTACATTTAATCTGAAACCAATTTATCAGTGTACCTTTATGCACTCTGTTATTTGTCACGTGAAATGAAGTATTATATGAAGTAATTTTTGGCTTCATGAGGCACATAGCACACTAATTCCTAAATTTTTCTTCTCAATCCAAATATTGTATATTCTCAAGCTATTGAATTTGAAATATTGCTCCTAATACTATCTCTCAATGTGTTTCTTTGTGTGTTCATGCAGACTCTCGGCCCCTGCCGGATGTAGCCATGACGGGGAAGTGTACGCGCGAGTGTGACGAGTACGGCCACTCAGACGCTTGCTGGATGCCAGTACGCACTTCACCCGAGCGCAGGCCCAAGGCCACCCCTCCCAAACTCTCCACCTTCAATTCGAGCTCAGCCGGGTGCAGTGGCGCTGAACAAGCCACAAGCTCCGATCCACTCACTGTGGCCAATGGAGAGCCCTCGCACCTGCTCGGAGACCGCAACCGCAATCTCCTCAACAAGAAAATGGCCTCCTCCTCTTCCTCCTCTTCGGCCTACGATGCTTTCAGCTCAGCCGCCTTCTCTGCTAGCGACGAAACGTCTCGGCCTGTTGAAGAGATTCCGCTGGCACCCACAGGTGAATATAAACCCACACAATGCGGGACGCTCACCAGACGTGAGGTTTACCTGTGAATGTCCCAGTGAACGAGTCATGAGTCAATATTCGATCCAACAATGACTCTTCGGCAATTTCAGAGACGCTCTTAGCGCCAAAGCCTGGTATGAAATGTGTGCTTGTTTGATATAAGCAGTGAGTAAAAGACGTAAAAGCATGGATAACAATTTTGCAGATTTGGAGGAGACAGAGGAGGAGGAAAGAAATAGAGGTGGAGAGAGAGGGATGCTGGTGGATGAGTCCTGTGTCATTTTGCTGCTAGAATTCCGGGCCCTCTGACTTTTCCCAAAGTGCTGCCTGGGTTGTGTAGAATTCATCATAAGCATGCATGCAAAATCTAGCCCTTAATGACTTGGACTATACTTCTTAGGACTTTTATTCTTTTTTTTCATTCTTTTTCTAATTAATGCTAAATAGATGGCAGGAGGCAAGACTGGTGCTGTTTTTTTTTTATTATTGGTATTTTTTTTATTTCGTGTTAATGTTCCTGTAGGGGATTGGAATTGAAGATGTTTTTTTTTTGTTTTTTTTTAAATTATTGTATACTTATGCAATCTGTCCAAGCATTGGACTAGCTACACTGGACAACCATAACATTCAAAGAGACACCAAAAACAACAAAACTGGCCAATCGTGGACAAGAACTGATGCATCACATTATCGGTGAATAGTAATGGGATTCATTCAGAAAACACCTGGAGCACGTCCTTATGTACTAGTAACATTTCCACTGACTGTAACCTTTAGAATGGGTCTGTAGATATCTAAACGGTGGCATACAAGCTGTAAATGGTGAACTTACACTGCAAGAAGCGAGTTTACCTGTGTGCCTATCCGCTTTTCAAATACACACACACACACACACACAAACAAACAAACACACTCACAGGATCTTATGTGGGTGGCGAGTTGTACATAAATACGCTAAACATATTGGGGACACATGCTTTATACCTAAGCTGCCAACTCACCAAACTCTCTGCCCCTGTCCTTTCTCTGTACACTGCTGCATTGTGGGAGTTATTGACATTTCTTGGGTCACCTGTTAGTGCTGTTATTCCACAAACTCTAGGAGATCTTGACATGATCTATGCCGTTTTCTTTATTGCTGTCTAAGACTTAAACTGAAACCCTTAGTGACCTATGGCACACAATGAATTACACATGCACACAAACACACATGGCACCTTACACACACATAGGACCTAACTGGCAATTAGGATATCTTGCTAGATAAATGACTAGCTACCAGGAAATGATTAAGATGACTTGGTCCCACAGACCACATGCTTGGGCTGGTCCTGTATAACATTCTCAAAGTATGAGTGTTAAATTGAGCAATAAACCCAAGGAACGTAGAAGTATTCATTCTCAATCACACCTACCTAAAGTACTGAAGACACATCTGAAATGACTAGTCTCCTAATCAAATCAGTGAATAGTGATACACAAACACACTGAGGGAATGAGGATCCACCAGCTAAATAGATTTGTACAATCAAAACAGGTATCTTTACGATGTCATTGGGCTAAAGGAGCACTTGTGACCATGCAAAAACAAATGTTGCCATTAAAAAAACCAAAGTCCTGGGAAGAACATGACATGGTATTTGATATTAAAGAGGAGGCAAACTGAAAATCTGGTTGTATGTTGGTTTAAATACATGCACGTTTAACTGTAGAGTCTGAGGCTAGAGAAACAGCTGTTAGATGATGTCCTTTCTGAAACACACACAAACACTTAAATACACATACATTCACATGTTAAGGTCCTGTGCGCAAAAATCCATCAAGTAACCCAAGTTTTTGGTTGAGTGTACACTTCTAAGGCTCAAATCCTGCCTTTAAAACTGGGTGACAATAATCAGATGCAATGGAATCATTCTTTTGTATGCTGGAGAACCCTGAAACAGAACGGACTGCACTTTTTTGTTTTCTCGCAGCCTGAATCTATAGTCTGTGTTCTACTTGTTGTTAAAAGAAGTGCTCTGATGCTTATCCACTGTATACAGAAATATGTACTTTTTATTGCACGTTTAAAGGGATTCTGCTTCACATATTATGAAGGAAAAAAAAAGAAAAAAAAAAGGGAAATGGATTGAAAAAAAAAAAAACCTCTTACCATGTGAGCTTGGAGGACCATTGCTTGCTTTTGTTATAAACAAACATTATAAACATACATGTAGTATGGCTCAGATTATCAGTTTGACAAGGATGAAAAATGAATTATGTATACTACAATGATTCATCGCTTTATTTAGCATCACACCTTTGGTAAATGTCTTTATTCTTCTGATCAAATATCTTTTTTTTTGTTTCTTTCTATCTCAATTGACCACACAATCACATTGGTATCACTGACACACTAAAAGATTACTTGTCACATCACACATTTATAACATAATCCGACACGATACTCAGCCGGCATGATTTAAAGTTCTGTCTTTTTTTTTTTTTTTTTTTTTTTTTAAATGTAAACTTGGTAATGACTCCCTGTCTTGAGCTTTATTCATATTTTTCTTCATTCTTTCCTGTGCCACTTTGTATATTTAGAATGCTTCTGTTAAAAAAAAGAAAAAAAAACAAAACAAATCTATAGAGTGAATGCAAAATATGCAACTGTGCCTTTTTATACCGTTATTGGTATGACTCGTCGTTTTGACTAGTATAAAAACTGAGATGGATGAAGGGTGTTATCTGGGGAAATGACACACCCTGTTTATATGATACTGAAAAGAAACACAAAAACAAAGCTTTTATCTTGTGACTTCTTCATGTTAGATCGGTCAAATGTTGTCAAGTCTATCAATAAGTAACAACTGTACACGTTTTAGGCAATCTCCTAGCATATGAATCCATTCGATTTCAAATTTTCGCATGATTACTTGACCAAATCACTATTTATATACATAATATATATATAAAAAAATGTTGCTAATGAGATCATCATAGTCATGATAGTAAGAATAATGAAATTATCAGTAAGGTAAATGCTGCATTAGTTAAGCTCAATGCAGAATGAAGAGCTAAACTAAGTTTGTCTAGTATAGACATAAAGCTGATTGTCTGGTGGTTTTACTAAATGCTAATAGGCGGAAGACCAGCTGGGAGAAAAGAGAGATTATATATGGAAATGTGTGCTGGCAAAACATACACCTCTGTGGGAGAAATATGAATTTGTAGACATGCAGAATACTATGTTATATATTACTATACAGATAATAAATGTCAATTTGAGAGGAACAAGAGATAAATAGTGATGAAAGTGAAAGAAAGAAAGAACAGTTGTATCTTGCTGAAATAGATAAGGTTTGATCATTAATAATAGAAAATATTTTCTACTCTTAGCGGAGATTAGATTAAAGCCAGCATTGCTGAAAGCAGAAAGTCTGTAGTTTATGCTTCTCACAAGTTGAGGTGTGTGTTCTGTCACTTCTGAACTTAAGATTAAACCTTGAGTTGTCAGACATTTCACCCCTAGTGGAGAGATCTGTAATATTAACCATACTCTATTTGTCCTGCGACTTGGATGTTGATGTAGAATTGACGATCAGTTTTAATCATTGTTTTATTAGGAGTCACTATGCACGCAGCTTAGCTGAACATGGAAAAATGTACTGAACGCTGAAGTCCACCTCTATTTATGAACTATTTTACTTAATTTAATTTTTGCTTTTGTACAGGTATTTCTGTAAATAAACTGCTTGTCATTTTTTGTCTCTTCAGAAATTAAAATATAACAATTAAAAAAAGTTCCTGTCTTCCTGTTCATTAATTATACGCACAGGAGCACAAAAGACATTTATTTTATCTGACATCCTCCTAGCACATTATTAACATAAAGGCTGCAACAAATTAATATTGTTTTTATACTCTCATAATTACAAATTTGTAAGACTTATGAAAAGAAAACTTTCAAGAAAAGTTAACAATTAAGGGTAGAGAGAGGAGCTTTTTTCCTTACAGCCACATTTGTACTAAAAATCTGTATGACTATTAGAATTGCTGTTAGAATGTTCTGTACACAATCCAAATCTAAAAACAGCATATGTGTATTGGGCCATTATCAGAGTTTGTGAGGTCCAAACGTTATGTCAGGATCTACAATAGGAAAGTTCTTAGTATTAAGAGATGGGTTACACACATGCTTAGGTCAATTTTCTGGGCACCCCATTTAGATAATTAAAAATGCCTACATGTAGTTCATGCCTCTTAGGTTGCCAGAATTACTGACTGAATGTCATTTAAATGTGTAATCTGAGGTTTGAATACTAGTGTGTGCAATTTCAGTACATGGCTTAGGGCTTCATCATATTTTCACAACTGTGCAACAAAACACTGAGCACTTTCAAATGACTTGGATGAGTATAAACATCCTTTTTGCACATAGCAGATACTGAAAGTCCATCCTGCCGGTCTGCTTTGTTTGCTGTTGATGCATGAACTGATTACCGTGGAGAAGATTAGTATTTCTGTCTTTTGCATCCCCTAAAACTAAGGAGGTTTTGATATACAGTATTCTCCAAGCAAAGTATCACCATACCACAATTTACATTCCCCCTAAATCCAGAAAAAAAAACCTGATGTCTTGTAATTAAAAATGATTTGATTTAAAGATTGCATCATAATTATGAATTTTGTTCTTAGCGTTGCCCTTGTCAAAGTTCTGACTTTCAAATATTAGTTTATCATGGGAATAAGTCTCCAAAACAGACACACAAATTCTTTCTTTAGACCTACTGCTATGATACACTGTTATATGTGCAGTATTGATTAATGGGTATATCCTTATATCCTTAAGTATTATAAGATACTGCAAATTGTGAGTTAACACTTGCCAAAAATAACAGACCAAGCCAGAGTTAATTAATGACATCTATTTACATTGCATTATGTAAAATAGAAAGTTCAGTGGAAAGTGCTCATGCGAAGATGATTTTATTTTGCGTATCCTGCACAGAAAGACTGAAGCAAAGCAAATTAAAATGAATGGAAGTTTATTTAATATCCATTTGGTGTATTTTTCAACGAACTGTTCTAAAAACACTTTCCCTTGCACATTTCTGATGAATGGTATATATTTATGGATTATGTGATGTCATGCAATACTGCATCATGAGAGGGTACCTTTATATACTGTACACTATATGGCCAAAAGTATGTGGATACCATCACACCCATATGTGCTTCTTCCCCAGACTATTGCCACAAAGTCAGAAGGAGTGTAGCATTACAAGTTCCCTGCACTGGAACTAAGGGGCACAAACATATTCCAACATGACAGTGCCACTGTGCACAAAGCGAGCTTTCAACATCTGTGCCTGACCTCACTAATGGTCTTGTAGTTGAATGAGCACATCCATGCTGCAAAGTCCCCACATCCATGCTGCAAAACTGAGTGGAAAGCCTTCCCAGAAGAGTGAAGGATATTATAACAGCAAAGGGGGACTTAAATAGGAATCTAGGGTTACAGTAACTTATAGACTTAGACTAATTGCATCACCATTCAATCTTAGACTAATTTCATTGAACCTTGAACCAAACAAGTGCAATTTCCTTTAATAAAGCACTCATTTAGAGTCTCAGATTCTGAGAATGGACACTGAATAAATCCTATTGATCACACACACACACACACACACACACACACACACTTACTTCTTTCTTTCCCCTTAATTGCCAGTAGTACGTAATCCACAATAAAGCTATATATTCTTAAGTCCTATATAATAAGCTACATATACTTACTGTCCACTTTATTAGCAACATCTGTATATCTGCACATTCATGCAGTTATCCATTCAGCCAATCACATAGCAGCAGCACAATGCAAAAAAAATAAATAAAATAATCATTTAGATACAGGTCAAGAGTTTCAGGTAATGTTCACATCATACATCAAAATGAGGGGGAAAATTATCTCTGTGACTTTGATAGTGGCACGGTTGTTGGTACCAGATGGGCTAGTTTGAGTATTTCAGAAATTGCTGATCTCCTGGGAATTTCACACACAACAGTCTC
>JAOTRR010000047.1:10505764-10521954 GCA_028570945.1 Gogo arcuatus | reverse complement strand
GACAATTCTGTTGTTAAAAGCGCTATATAAATAAACTTGACTTGACTTGACTTAACTAGTTCAGGATAAAACATTGAACTGACTGGCCCATTTCTATGGGCAGGGCATTTGCGGCGATGTTTACAGGTGGTGTGCGACATGTTGTGAATGTTAATTGGTGAATCCGCCTGCCACCCGAAAAGCACCATTGTGCCCTTCACTATTGCTCAAGATCCCCTTCGAAAGAATTAGTGTGGATCTCCTCGGGCCATTAGATAAAACTTCATGAGTGTATCGCTTTGTGTTAGTTTTAGTGCATTATGCAGTGCAGTGCCTCTACACAACTTTTCTGCACAAAATATTGCAGAAGCACTCTTCTGCATTATCTCCCGAGTCAGGATTCCAACTGATCAAGGCACAACATTCATGTTATACACACTTCACAAATTACTGGGGATTAAATCAATTCCTACCAGTGTGCATCATCCACAAATGGACGGGCTGGTTGAACAATTTCTGTCTGTCTGTCATCCTCATAGATGATGGTCAGTGAGCCAGGAAGCCATCAACTAACTTCTATCAATTCTCTTGGGTGATTATAGCACACCAGAGGGACCCAAACCCTCATCTGAAGGCAGGTACACATACACACCTATGGGCAATTTAGAATAGCCAATTGAACTAATCTACATGTCTTTGGGAGGAAACCCACATAGACACAGAAAGAACATGCAAACTCCACACAGAAAGGCCCCAGTCGGCCACTGGGGTCAAACCCAGAACCTTCTTGCTGTGAGGCAACAGTGCTAACCACTGCACCACTGTGCCACCCCAAGCAATTTAATCAGAGGCTTAAAAACATGATTCTTAAGTTTGTTCTCAGGGACATTAGAAATTGGGATATATGGCTGGAACCTCTCTTATTTGCAGTACGAGAGGTCCCGCAAGCCTCCAAAAGGTTCTTCCCATTTGAATTATTGCATGGTTACAAACCTCATGGCGTCTTGGACGTCATTAGGGAAAATCGGAGGGAGGGGCCTCCTGTGAGTATCCCGGCTGTATAACAGGGGGTTCAGCTATGGGAATTTGCAACAGAAGATAAAGTGCTTGTTTTAATACCCATGTCAAGTTCTAAATTACTCACAAAGTGGCAAGGACCCTTTGAGATCACACTGCAAGTCGTAAAAGTTGACTATGAGGTCAAGCAAATGGATAGGGGTGATGCACTTCAGATTTACCATGTCAATCTCCTGAAACCATGGAGAGAGGAGGTTTCTGCGGCTCTGGGAATGTTGGATCCCAAAAGGGAGGAGCTGGGACTGGAGGTAAGTCTAAAAAAGTGTGACCCAATTCACCCTGGTCCCCTGTGTGACCCCATCTCTCACCATCCCAGAGAGCAGGAGGAATTCTCCAATGTGTTTTTGCCTCTACCCAGTCACACTAATCTCATAGAGCACCACATTGAGACTCCTACAGGGCTGGTGGTACACAGCCACCCATATCGGCTACCCGAACACAAAAAAATGTAGTTCGGGATGAACTCAGGGCTATGTTCAACCTGGGGGTAATCGAGGAGTCACACATTGATTGGAACAGGGTCAGTCCAGTTCTGTGTAGACTTTAGAAAAGTCAACACTATGTCTAACTTCATATGCAATGCATCACGTTGATGAATGGCTCGATCGGTTAGGTGTGGCTTGCTTTTTTCGACACTGGATCTAACTAAGGGATATTGGCAGATTCCCTTGACTCCAATGTCCTGAGAGAAAATGGCCTTTTCCACTCCGTTTGGGTTACACCAGTTTGTCACCCTTCCATTTGGGATGTTTGGAGCTCCAGCAATGGTTCAATGACTCATGAACTGAATCCTCCGCTCATATAGTGCATATGCTGCTGCCTATTTAGATGACATCATTGTTTACAGTAATGATTGGCAGCAGCATTTGCAAAAGCTGAGGGCTGTCCTGGGATCCTTGAGATGAGCAGGACCCACAGCAAACCCAAGGGAGTATGCAATTGGGTGGGTGGAAGTACGGTATCTGGGCTTTCACTTGGGTCATGGGCAGATGCATCCCCAAATTGACAAGACCACAGCGATTGCACCCTGCCTGAGACACAAGACCAAAAGTGAGGTGAGGCAGTTCCTGGGGCTGGCTGGCTACTATAGAAGGTTTGTACTTAAACAGGTAGTGGCATATGCACTATGTGGATGGAGGATGGGGCTCCAACGTCGCTGGGGCTCCAAACAACCCAAACGGAAGGGTGACAAACTAGTGTAACTAGTGTAACAGAGTGGAAAAGGCTGTTTTCTGTCAGGACATTGGAGTCAAGGGAATTGCCAATATCCCTTAGTTAATTCCAGTGTCGAAAAAAGCAAGCTGCGCCTAACCAATCGAGCTGTTCATAAATGTGAGGCATTGCATATTCCTTAGACACAGCACTGAATACACCTAGTGAATAAACTAACTATAGTGACTGTCCTCACTAAAAAGGGGGCACCAGATAAGGTCCAGTGGACAGAGCTGTGTGAATAGGCTTTTGCCCAGGCAAAAGTGGTTTTGTGTGAGGGCCCACTATTGCATTCACCTGATTTTTCTCTCCCTTTTGTCTTGCAGACTGATGTGTTGGACAGAGGGTTGGGGGCTGTTTTGCCCTAGGTGGTGGAAGGGGAGGAGCGCCCCATGCTGTACATAAGCCACAAGCTCTTGGTGCGGGAGAGTAAGTACAGCATGGTCAAGGAGTGTCTAGCCATCAAGTGGGTGGTCCTCACTCTCAGTACTACCTGCTGGGACAACCTTTCACCCTGTGTTCCTATCACGCCCTGATCCAGTGGATCCACCGCATGAAAGATGCCAATGCGCAGATCACTTGTTGGTATCTGGCGCTTCAGCCATTTAAGTTCGAGGTGGTCCACAGGCCAGAGGAACAGATGGTGGTGGCGGATTACCTCTCCTGCTGGGGGGGATCTAGTCAGCTGCAGGCCGGATGGCTCCCCAGCCTGAGTCAGGCAGTGGGGGTATGTGGCAGCAGGGGCATGGTTGATCATCAGCTGGGGATGGAGAGGAGGCAGGTAGAATGAGCGGGTAACATATGATAAGTTTCACCTGGTTCAGATTACAGGCAATTTATTTAATGTTTTTTTGTGTGCTTGCAGAAAAGCCAACATCCAGAGAGAGAAAGAGCTGAGCCGTGTGTGTGTATAAATCAAAATAAAGATGCTGAAATGTGTCAGCGGAGCTTAAAATAAAACACAACCTGTGTTGTCGCAAGTCTGTCACCCAGTTCCTCATTTCCCAAGAGCCAGGAGAGTGTTACAAGGTTATACGATGGTTTATTTAAAAAGATATGCTATAGTCAAATGCCATCTCAAAATAATTAAACTTTTTTTAATCTAAATTGTCACTTTGTATTACTGAGGTAATAACATTGGTTTTATATTCAATATTCACCACACGTTTCCACCTGCGATCTGTGATGCCAGAAGCATTTAAAGAGAGCCTGTGAAACTGTCTTCTTTCACATTATTAACCTTACACATGCTGGGACATTTTATGTGTTTGATTTTGCATTCCTATTGTATTTTAATTTTTTTTTTTTTTTTTTACTAGAGTTTGCTCTTCTGGGATTGTCTTTGAGATCAAAACTCCAGAACAATGTTAATAAATAAATAAGCAAGTAAGTAAGTCAGTAAATAAATAAATAAATAAATAGATAAATAAATAAATAAATAAATAAATAAATGTTGCTTTCCTCAACTTCACATGAAGATGTCATGTTAATTGTCACATTTATTAGGGATCTAAGTATATCAGGGAAGTAGTTCAAGTTATACATTTCAGAAAACCATAAGGTTTTAAGACCAAGTGCACAAGGGTAGAGACATCTGACACTATCCAGCATCTTAAGTATGTGTAAATCTAATATATCTCAGGTAATTCCTTTTGGACAGTCCAACTATTTAATAATAATAATAATTTTAAAAAAAACAAAAAACAGATTGTCTACATGAACTTGATTTATTGCCAGTTGCTTGCAAATTCCTAAATACCTCAGAGGACAGTGCCTTGGACCCCTGACTTGGACACAATTCACTCCATCTGCCACTCTGTACTTTCCTTCACCTTGCTATGCTGATTCATGCAAAATGTTCATCCCTTTACTCCCACTAGCAGAATTAGTTTGTCGGTCATTGAATTTAATTGTAGAATGTCATGCAAAGTAGCCTCTTGTCATTGTTTAATGTAAATAAACTACCTACAAGTTTTTTGTTTTTGTTTTTTTCCCACTGAGTTACTTTAAATCCCCAGTGTGATTTAGAGCATATGCATGCTTCTGACTTTGTGACTTCTGTAGTGAAGCTCATGAACAGCAGATGTTAGGAGATGGGGATCATCTGTTGTTCTTAGATTAGTGTGCTTCTACTGATGTCAGCTGATGTACTCATAACTGTATGCACAGAGCTCTAATGAAAGCAAAACAAATGAACTAAATAAAATTTAGGTCAGTTCAGGGTTTTTGTTTTGTTTTTTTTTTCGAATTTGTATGGTGCTTTTAGTGATAGATATTGTCACAAAGCAACTTTACAAAATATGGATGTAGATTTGATCCCTAATGAACAAGCCAAAGGTGATAGTGGCAAGGAAAAATTCTGTGAGACTACATGAGGAAGAACCTTTGAGAGGAACCAGACTCTCTTCCTTTTCTGATTGGCACAGTGGGATTATAAATCATTACAGTGTACAGGTGTACAAGAGTAAAGGCAAGCAGTAATAATTGTTTGGTATGAACACATTGTGAATGAGAATCCTTGGATCAGCAAATCTTTAGGGTATCCACACGGGACCATACACAACTACAGAAGCTCCAAGCAGAAATGTGTCAGGATCTGACACAAATTCATACAGACTGTACTGTTTCATTATAGTTCTGATATGCATTTTGCAAGAAATCACATACTGTTCAACTCAATCTCAGATTAATTCTAAAAATCAAGAGCATTTCCACTGACATAAATAAAGCTTTATTAATAAATAAAGTGCTATCAAGCACTAAGACACACCACTATAACAAACATTCTGAACTTTTGGAAGGACTTGTGCATACTGTTAGAAATCAGTATGTCCCCTTACAAATTATTAACACTCATCATACACCTAGTGAATAAACTAACTATAAATATATATTTTTCCATAAGACATCTATACACTGAAGCTGTCCCTAGCCTGACAGTTGGGTCTACAGCTTGTCCTCCCTCACGGCAGACAAGTCATGCTAAAGATTCTGAACCCTGCCATGCACAAAAACCTTCCTAACCTCAGCTAGAAGCAGCCATTATGTACATTACATAGATCCTGTAGATGACGAATGGCCAACTCCAATCCACATTGGCCACTGTCCCACATGGTTTCTCTGCTCTAACACACCTAGTAAACCTATTAATGAAATTCTGAGTGAAGTGGAAATAAAAAATCATGCTTGACTCTGGACCCATATAACTAGAGTGCAACACCTCTAACTTTCATTATTTGTATTCAGTGCATAATGTGGTGGATAAGTATAGAATCTAGTGTTGTGTTTTATGTATTTAGTATTTAATGTATTTGAACTTGCAGGAAGAAAACGAATTATGTGCAGTGTTCTGCACATAAATGTTTGAAATGAAAGAGTGCAATGTTCTGAGCCCAGATGCAGCAAATTACAGGCTGGCTTTTTGTTTAGCAAAATGCAATACAGGCTTGATTTTGTTGGTTTAAAAAAAAAAAAAAAGCTTTGCTCACACAACTTTTAAAAAGCCAAACTTTGTCTTTATAATATTAAACACCTCCATTCTCTATTTTCACACAAAGGCCTATTTCATCTCCCTATCCAGCTCCATTCCTAACAAGGGGGGGGGGGGGGGGGGGGCTGAAACGTTACAGCTCAGTGGTCATGAAGGAAAATCAAAAGCACTAATTCATGTGTGCAGGCATGAATCAAGCACAGAATCCACCATGTTGTTATTCACTAAGACAACTGAATCCCCGGCACAGTCTGCAAGTGTATCTCCACACAGGACTCACCATATGTTTAGTGCCAATATAACTTCATGGTTGCCCGAGTGGAAAATAGCTCAGAGGCCGTAGAACGCACTTGTAGACTACAGTCTTTTATATAAATAATTTTCAGCAAATATGAAACATGGAACAGAAGAGAGGAGAGAGGAAAAGGAAGAAAAAAGAAAATAATTATAGAAAGATCATATCATACATAATATTTCATGATAACTTATTTTGTCAAGAACAAAGTACATGGAATAACTTGAATTTTTTAGTAAAGCACAGAAATTATTAAAACAACCAGTAATGTCATAGGTCCATCCAAAGCCCATCCAATTTATATTGCTTTGACTACTTCAAAATGATTCCCTCCTGAGTGCTGTCACATCCGTGCGCATTCGCGCGCGCCCGCTAGCCAAAAGCGTTCACTCACATCCGCGTGCACTCGCGCTCTGAACAAACAGCACGCAGTTCAAGGACTAATGAGATGTACCTGTCCCGGATTACAGCTCAATGAGCGCGTGCTTATAAGGACGCTGACAACACCAAGAGTTTGCGAAGTATTGCGTTCAGTTACTTGACCATCCCAAGCCTTTCTTTATTGTATTGTTTTCCGGGTTCTCAACTCACGTTTTGTATTTTGGTTTCCGATTTTGTCTTTGCCTAGTCCAGTCTGTTAGTGCCTCGTATGACCCTTTTTTGGATTTGTATGCCTGATTATTGTTTTAACAATAAACTCTTCCTGCACTTACATCCGTCTACAGCCCATTACCTGGCAGAATACTTCACCAAACCATGGATGTAGCGGAAGAGAGCAGGCGCGCTGCACAATCCCATGCCATGTCAGAGGCAGAGTGGGAACAACCCCTAAAAATTTTTGGGGTGGGGCTGAGACCTGTAAGGCCGACACAGTGGCAGAAGGGGAGGCCTTCGCTCCGGGCTTCAGGGAGGATAAGCTCTTTGCCCCACCGCCCGGCTTCGAGGACGTCGTCGTTGCTCCGCCTGGCTTCAGCGGGGACGAGCTCTTTGCCCCACTGCCCGGCTTCGAGTACGTGGTCGCTCCACCGCCTGGCTTCAGCTGGGACGAGCTCTTCACCCCACCGCCCAGCTTCGAGGACGTCGTCGCTCTGCCGCCTGGCTTCAGCGGGGAGGAGCTGTTCGCCCCACCGCCCGGCTTCGAGGACGTCGTCGCTGCGCCGCCTGGCTTCAGCGAGGACGAGCTGTTCGCCCCACCGCCTGGCTTCGAGGATGTCGTCGCTCCACCACCAGGCTTCAGCAAGGACAAGACCGTCACTGTAACAAAGCTGATGCCTGTCTCTGAGTCCAGGCTCAGGCACAAGTCCATGCCCATGTTCATGCCCATGTTGATGTCAGGGTCCATGCCCATGCTCAAGCCCAGGTTCAAGCCTGAGTCCAAGCTCATGCATGAGTTCATGCCCATGCTGACGCCAGGGTCCATGCCCATGCTCAAGCCCAAATCCATGCCTTAGTCCAAGCCCATGCATGAGTTCATGCCCATACACGCGCCCAAGTCCATGTCTAGTCCAGAGCCCAAGTCCAGTCCAGAGCCCAAGTCCATGCCTATGTCTGAACCCATGTCCAAGTCTGTGTCTAATCCCATGTTTGTGCCTGAGCCTCCACCTGTGTCTCTGCCCCTGTTTAAGGCCCGACCAGTACCCAAACCTCCGCCCAAACCTACGTTCCGGTGCCATGTCCTCCTCGAGTCAGAGCAGAGCTCCGTGGGGACTTTGTCCAGCACCAGATCCTCATCCCTGGGGCCTACTAAGGAGGTTTTTAGCTCTCGGAGGGAGCTCTCTCACATCCGCGCGCACCCGCTAGCCGCGAGCATTCACTCACATCCGTGTGCACTTGCGCTCTGAACAAACAGCACACAGCTCAAGGACTAATGAGATGCACCTGTCCTGAATTAGAGTGCAATAAGCATGTGCTTATAAGGAAGCTGACAACACCAAGACTTTGCGAAGTATTGCGTTCAGTTACTTGACCATCCCAAGCCTTTGTTTACTGTATTATTTTCCTGGTTCTCGACTCATGTTTTGTATTTTGGTTTCCGATTTTGTCTTTGCCTAGTCCAGTCTGTTAGTGCCTCGTATGACCCTTGCCTGTCTACTGTTTTGGATTCAGCCTGACGTTTTTGGATTTGTATACCTGATTATTGTTTTAACAATAAATTCTTCCTGCACTTACATCCATCTACAGTCCCAATACCTGACAAGTGCTACCTCATTTGGATACTTATTACTCATATTTAACTATCACATATACTCAGTGATGGCTAAATCCAATTTTACTACCCACTGGTAACTCGCTATTACTTTTATGACACTGTTAGGATTGTTCACAAAACATTGTGTGTAATCACTTGACACAACAGTGAATGAATCTACAGACTGGGCAAGCAAGAATTCAGCACCAGTCTTTACTTCATATGTGTTAGTTTTATTTACTTATGATCCCTAGTAGACCTGGGTGGTATACTGATTCATCTGGTATACCAGTTTTAATTTCCCATACAGTTTGAATTTTTCATATGGTGCCATAATGTATAGCATAGCTGAAACAACACCTGTAAAGCAGACAGCAAATTATATAAGTGTTCGCCACTAGAAGTGCTACAGAGCATGGTGCAGAGTGTATTGAGAGGGGACCCCCTATTAACTGTGCGTGCCCTCCTTACTAATGGTTATAACTTTATAACACAATAAATATTTACCCACAACTTACTCTTGTCACATAATTCCCCCTTATGCAGAACACTGCATGTTCCTTTACAGCTCTTGGTGTGCCTCACAGCCCACAGCACTACAGCGAACACTTCATGTTGCTCTCTGTTTGCTTACATGACCACGTGTGTTTGTTTATGTTTCCTCCCTTGCCTCATCATTGGTTAGTTCCCTATTGTGTAATTATCACCTTCACCTGTTCCAGTTTACTCCCTGAATAGTCTGTATATTTTAACCCTCGTGATTCAATTGTTCAGGGGTAGTATATGCATTGTATCATTTGTACCAGTCTATACCTGTTTGCTGATACTCCATTTGCTGATCACCTGACACTTGCCTGTTTTGACTATGATTATGCTTCATGTTTGGAATCTGTCTGCCATATTCTTTAATAAACTCTTCAAATGCACTTGCATCTGTCTCAAATCCATGACAGATTACTTCACCCCGAACAAACGAAACGGTATATCTAATTTTTTTTTAGTTCCGTTTTTGCTACGCTGCAGTTTGCACAATAAAAATTGTTCACATTCTTGTATACTGATTCCTTCATTTTCATTCCTTCATGTAATTTATTGGAGCCAATCAAAACCTTCATTATATACATGATGAAATTAAAATGTTTTTATATTCTACGTAGTCCTGACAGTATAATAAGCCACAAACCTATACAAAGGCCAATAAATAAATAAATACCGTGATACACCGTGAAACCACCAGCATCTTAAAAAAAAATACAGTGATACAAGTTTTTGGTCAGACCATCCAGCACTAATTGCTAGTGGTGCTGTTGTTTTTGGTTTATGGTAAAAATCCACTTCAAGCCACAGGTTAACAGCACATAATATGAATGGCAAAAAAATATAACCTTATTATTCTTTTTTTCTTCAGAGAGAGGGAGGGCTTAGCCCCTCTAGCTCATTTTTGCTAGCCTTGACTTCATATACTTAATGGTGTGCGCCAAAGAGTGAGCCTCACTTGCAGCATGTCCTGAAGCCTTCTAATGTGTGTTTGTCTGTTTATTTAACAGAGCAAGCCCTTTTAATAGCCTTCAGAGGAGTACTAGAAGAGAAACATTTACCAAATGTGTGTTCTGGCCTTCTAACTAGAGCATTTAGGGTCAAAGGAAATGGAAAACAGTTATTTAGACTGGTATTTTGTAGAAAGGTAATATGAATAGTATTTATACAAAGAATGCCCTATTAGGCTATTAGGACAAGTTATTGGGGTAGTCAAACTTTAAACAGTGGGCTGGTGTACATTTGAGTTAATGGCAATGGATGAATGACAACAGATGTGTTTCTGATGCACTTTATGCCTAAAATAATCACAAATGTAACATAGAGGCTCACAGTCCTGCTGTACATGTAAGCAGTTGTAATGATCACTAGTGTAAGCTTGAGCCCTTGTATATGGACAGGAAACCTAGATGTTCAACTAATTTTTATACCAAGACTAACTCATTTGTCGTAAGGCCTCCTGTCAGGTAGCCATAGCACTTTCTTTTACCATACCATTCCATTGATTTCACATAAACTGGTCCAAGAGTTTTCACCAGTAATTACAGAGTTAATCATTGCATAAACAATGTTCCCTTATTTATTATGAAGTTAAGTCTACCTCCTGATGTGACATTGAAACAATGGACCTGCTATTTTGATCACACTTTAACGATCTGGCAGAAATGCAAACGTGGTCCAATTTTGCATCTAGGACCTGTAATTTGTGACCACAAACCATAACAAATAACTGTAAGCAGTTTGCTTCACAACCTGATGCATGACTTTGATTAGATAGATTTTTTGTGATGTAAGAAATTAATCTTTTTTTTTTTTTTTAAACAAGTTTTCTATTGTTTTAGCAGTGATAAGTGTTTGTGGTGAGTAATGGCAAGCCCATATCCTCACTTAAGTAGTGGATGGATAGCACGTGTACAGTTTTGATAATGCTCCTGCTATTAGTGCACTTTCCAAAGCACACTTTGTTCAGTTGTCTTAACACAGAATTCTGGCTTTATTTTAATTAAAACAAAACACCTTAAAATGCTGTTAAGCTGGGTATAGATTTGCAGTTTAAGTCACTCATTATAAAAGAAAGTCTCAGGAGGAACAAAGGTATTTTTGCTTGAAGTTTAATATAACATACTAAACAAATGTAAGGGAAATAACTTAACAGGAAAGTAAGCCATTAAACTGAGTCGATGCTAGCATGATATTCTTGTTCCCTAGTAAACAAAGTGCCTCCCTGGGGGTGAAGCACAGGGCTAACATCTGGCTAGACCAGCCATATATGTCCACTCTGAGCTCTTTTAAACAACTAATTAGTGAGAGAATAAAGCAAAGGAGCAGAAGGGAGACATGCTTCACTTGAATTTGTGGATACTTTTGCTCTGTATACCGCATACGCCTCCACAGGAGTGCTCAAATAAAGTTGACTAATGTCAGACCTGGGTAAGTTGGAGAAGATGGGGATGAATAAAATGGGAAAGAGATCTCCATGACCTTGCACCCTCCACCTTCCAGCTCTTATTTCATGCTGTTTTAAATGAATAGAAGGCCTAGGCTAATTGGAGAGGTCATTAAAGGCTCAGAAATGGTTATCTTTTAAAAGACGTTCTGGAGAAAACACCACTCAGAGGAAACAATAATTTATTGCGACTATTGCTAAATCAAATGAATAGAAACTGAACCAAGCAGGCAATAAAGAGTTTCATTTTTACTTACATTTGACCTTTTTCTCAAGTTAATTTCTACCCTAAGGCCTACAACTCAGAACTGAGAATGAACTATACATGAACCCACAGCCTGACTGTTTGTGCTTGGATTTTAATGCTTTAATGTATTAGCTCATTTTCTTATACAATACTCATTTCCATTTTTTTGTCAGGCTGTGGGCATGTTTTCTGGAATTACAGAAAGGTGTTATCAAGAAATGACCTTTTCATTATTTAACAGCATAAACCTCTTTGTACATCAAATGTAGCCCAGGAATCATATCTATGGTAAAAAAAAAAAATCTTCTACATAAAAGTAGTCACAATCCTACCTCAATCATGACTGGGTGTTGCAATTCTTGATAAAAAATGTCAGTGTAGACAAATTGTCTGATAACCTCTTTGTCTTCATTATGGAGGTTACCTAGCAGTATTAAGGCCATTAGATGCTGTTTAGTGAAGGAAGTGGACAAAGGCTAATTTGGGTAATTGGGTTGTCAGCAGTAGAGGTCCCATGTCTGATGACATGTCCTACCGGGAAGTGTACACTGAAGTGACGGGAGCTCTATGAGGGGTGATCAGAGCACCTGAGTTAGTCATCAGAGCACAGCAGGAGGGACGGACACAGACTTTTTAGCTAGCAGATGTCTTTGAGGGACAGTCAGGAGCAGAGGAGAACAACAAAAGAGTGATTGCACAGACTGAAATAAACTGCCCTCCCCTGGAGAACCCTCTTCAAGTGGTGAGAAAAGGGTGAGTGACTGCAAGTCTTCTTATGCAACATGTTAATGTTATGTAATGCTGTTGTTCTCAAATTTGGTCCCTTAATGTCCCTTAGCCCTACATAAACTTGCTCACATACTGTGGATGTGTTTTGAGCAGGGAGAACACATACAGTTACAGACCAGAAATACTCCAGGACAACGGTTAGCAGTCACAAACATAATACACCTCCAATGTGTTATCTGTTTATATATTCAATTCTTATGACTTATTCAGTGAAATATCCTCTACCTGAATACGTTTTCTTAGAGCATATATGGAAAACTAATGAGTGAGCTGCTCAAGCAGATTTATAATGAGCATAATTCAAGACAACCGCTATGATTAGAAAGAGCTCACTGGCACATAGGGAACTGGGTGGTATGCCATGTGTCTACTTTACGTGTGCCCATCTACCCAATCAGATGGCCATGACGCCAGAAAGAGACAATCAGAAGTTATTATTAATGAATCCATGCTCACTCAGGTCACAAGTGTTCCCTTTCAAAATCTGTCACATTCCTCCATCCTAATTGACAAATTAACCAACTGGAAAGCAATAGGGAGATAAAATGGGAGTATACTCACCTACAGAAATAAAAACGAAATCTTTATTTCTGATGTGCAACATTTTTGAAATAACACTGCAGTGGTAATACTATAATAAGGAGGAACATCTTTATTACCTTACTGAAGATATATTGAAATATTACTGAAAGTTTCTGGAAGATGAAAAAAAAGTAACGGAATTTGGTTAGTGTTATGTCTACACCGGAATCCACACAGAACTAGACTTTCCAGAACACACTGCGGCCTACAAACATGGTCGCCACAGACTACAACACAGACACACCACGCACACATTGACATTCACAGTCACCGGACTTTTAACCATGCACACCTGTTCATCAGTTCACACAATCACATCTCATGGTATATAAGGAAACTCACTACACACACACACTTGTAAAGTAAATGCTCTGTGTTATTGTCGTCAGACTGTGCCAAGCCTTGATTGTTCATGGTTTGCTACTCTGGTTTTTGACTTTGTTTCTTGGTGTTTGCTCTCTGTTCTTGCCCTTGATATACACTGCCTGGCCAAATAAAAATGTGCATACTCAATATACAAATATATCTTTGTACTGCGTTTGGCTTTGATTACAGTACACATTCGCCATGGCATTATTTCAACAACCTTTTGCAACTTCACAACATTTATTTCCATCCACAGTTCCATTCATTTTTCACTGAGATCTGGTAATGAAGAAGGGGTAGTTGAAACACTCCATTAAGTCTTCTCCAGCACATCTCAAAGATTTTCAATAAACTTAAGCTCAGGACTCTGTGGTGGCCAATTCATGTCTGAAAATGATTCCTTGTGCTTCCTGAATCACTCTTTCACAATTTGAGTCGGATGAATCCTGGCATTACCGTCCTGGAATATGCACGGGCCATCAGGGAACAAAAAATCCATTGATGTGATAACCTGCTCATTCAGTACATTCAGGTAGTCAGCTGACTTCATTTTATTGCCACATAACGTTGCTGAGCCTTGACCTGACCAATTAAAGCAACCTCACATCATAATACTGCCTCCAGGGGCTTGTACAGTGGCCACTATGCATGATGGGTGCATCGCTTCATGCACCTCCCTTCTTACCCTGACACACTCATCACTCTGGAATAGGGTAAATCTGAACTCATCAGACAGCGTGGCCTTTTTCCATTGCTCCAGAGTCAAATCTTTATGCTCCCTTGCAAATTGTAATAATGTGTTGGACTGTTTTTAACCCACTTCCAGTAATTTCAACAATCTCTTTAGTTGTCTTCTTTGCTTGATGAAGAAACTTCAAGCTACTCACTGTATCAATTGGGCTTAAAAGAATCGTTGCCAGCTGAAACATATTAATCACTGCAGTAATTATCTAATCAAAGGCTCTTAAGTATTTACGTATTTAAATCCAAAGGGTGACCTTTTTTTGGTTGGACAGTGTATATTGCTGTTTGCTCATTGCCTGACCCTTGCCTGACTTTGACCTTGCCACTGAGTCATGTTTTGGATTTGTCTGTTTAATAATAATAATAATAATAATAATAATAATAATAATAATAATAATAATAATAATAACCTGCATCTGCTTCCATATCAGCTTGTTCTGTAACAGTTAGCTAACAATCTTTTTCACACAAATGGTTCAAGCATTGACTTGACACTGTAAGTATACTACTCTTCTTAAGGTTTTGTGCACGTGATGTAATCTAACACTGCCATATGCCTTTCCGTTAACTTGTATGAGTTACTGCAATTTTATATGCATATTACATTGTCAGGTTTAAATAGCTTGTATGTTTCAAACACACACACACACACACGTACATACGCATGCACACACATTTTATGAAAGGTTTTGAGACACTTCATGTTAACGACTTGAAAGAAAGCAACCCAAAATAAATCCATATATTAAAACAAATAAGATTTTGAACAAATTTGTTCAATGAGGACAAAAGAAATGGAGCCATATAAAAAGTGAGTCTGTAGCTGACAAGATGCAGTGGCTGAGGTGCATTACTGGAAGATTTATCAAATGCCAGGCTTAGGAGGTGCTCTTTCACACTTTAGTCATCATTTTGTCATTCAGTTTTGTGGATCATTAGTTGTGTCATGAAGGTACTTATTATTTTGGCATCTATCAATATAGGCATGTGAGAACAAAGAAAATCCGGATTACCAAAACCTTTATAAATCTTATATTTTTTTTGTTTGGTTTGGTCTACAAAAACATTTACACACACAATCTCACAACTTTCCTAAAAGACTGATAAATGAGGCCCATTATTCTGAAGCCCTTGACTTCACTCTGACCAGCACCAACATCTTTATTCATGCAAAATTTCCACACTATGATATTTTGTTTTTCCATGCTACATGGCTCATATAAAACCACCAACCCAAAGTAATGTAACCAATATTAAAATATGTCATATTTCAACTTCCTTCCTTTCAAATTCAGTGATTAAAAAAAAAAATTCAAACAGAAAGACTGAAATAGGGAGAGAGAGGCAAAAAATGGGTAAGAAAACATAATTAAAAAAACTCAGCCAAGCCTAACGAAACAGGGCTCAAAGCCAGTCGTACCATTACTCCTGAGCAATTCCATTTGTCAAATTCATTATTCACACTAAGTGGTAAACAGGGCTGAATAAGTTTTTGCCATTTTGAAATGGCAGGTAATTTGGCCTAAACCAGGAGAGCTGCATTAAACATGGAGGCAAAAAACAGAAAGATATGTATTCACACCTGGCTAATTGAGCAAGAGAGGGAGAGTGCAGGGGGAAAAAAAAAACCTTGGATGATGTGAACATATTACTGAACATTAGTTGGCTGGCTCAGGCGTTGGAAAAGACAGCTACATGAGACAAGTAAATTATAGAAATAAGAATAAAATAAAAAGACAACTATCATTTATCTTAATCTAATTAGAGGGAGTTCTGGTTTAATTTGAAACTATTGTTTTACTATAATACTAAAAGTGGAAATCCTTATAATGAAGATTTCTTGGTCTTGACTTCTTAGGTTCTGGACTTGTGTCTTGGTGTGTATTTTCAGCTTTCAGTGGTTGTACGTGCATACCTGGCACATAGACTTGTGATGTACTGATTAACCTATCAAATTGGAGTTAGAAGACCAAGTGTGTCATAAACAGCTTTGGACATGAGTTATCATTATGGCAACTGTGTTTATTTAAAAAGGGTGCACGAATAATATAGACTCACATACACACAAAGCAATACGAGGGGTAAAGCTCCATAACCTTTCACCAAGTCATTGGAGGTTTGCTGAAACATGTATTGGGTAATAAATGAAAGGGAGTTAAAGAATATGTACAGTACCAGTCAAAATTTGGACACACCTACTCATTCATAGGTTTTTCTGTATTTTGACTATTTTCTACA
>JAOTRR010000047.1:10324349-10335481 GCA_028570945.1 Gogo arcuatus | reverse complement strand
GTGTGTTTGGTTTGGAGCAAGGATAGATAGAAGATATGCAGGACAGGGAGGCTCCAGGAGGAGGATTGAGAAACTCTGCACTAGCTGATTTCTGAGAAGTGCGTTTGTCCCATGTGGAATAGATCCAGAATCTCTGCCAGCTAAAATTACTGCTGAGGATCTCAGGGCATGTTGGAGAAGAAAGTCATTCAGCCTAAAAAAAAAACCAAACAAACAAACAAACAAAAACTTCTATTTCATTTTATTCTTTTTTTGCATTACGGAATTATGTACAATGTAAATAAATGTAGTTAAATGTAGAAAATATATTCTGGCAAGAATTTATATGATTCCTATATTCATAATACATTATAAATGTATTTCCATTATGACATATATTTATACAACAAACATAATACTTTATAATACAGCATCAAGTGCATAAATGCTTATAAGCAGTTATAGTGGCATACATAATACTTTATAAAGCATGAAAATATATGACTACGTAATATTATCATAGATAACATTTTTTAATATGTGTACAGTAGAACATTTAAAAGTTCACTTTAGGTAAAACTGTAAAAATGACCTGGCCTAATACTATATCATATTATGCACTTCAAAAGTGTGTGTGTGTGTGTGTGTGTGTGTGTGTGTGTGTGGTAATGCATTATACTATATATTGCATTGTATGTTTCATTAGATTTGCAGTACAACTACTATACTATGTTTTATACCACCTTATACCATAACACTGTTGAATTCCTGAATCTGATTGATTCAGAAGGTTTTAATTATTCTTCTGTACAATACTGTTCTTCAATGTAAATTAATAGTGCTTGGTCTAATATGTTATTGTTTATACAGTAACTATTTTGACAGGGGCTTATATATTGACTTGTCCATATAAACTGATTAAAAAATGTAATTGTTGACATTGTGAAATTTTCTGTGAGGAGTTATTTATTTAGCATTTTTGGAAGGAGACTCCAGTGTCAGCGCTTTGTAACATAAAACTGAATACACATTATGACTTAATTATGTCATTGTTTAATAACAAAATAATAACATTGGTAAATTACTGTGGTTTAAAAGGAATTAAACACTTTGGGACTTACTGTTATTGTAAAATAAACAACTTTTGGGTAGTAATGATCACAGTATGATCATATAATTGATTATTTTCCTATAACAGCACATCCTGTTGTGTTTTAATGCATTATGCATATATAATCAGGGTTCATAGATGTTTCAAACCTTTTAAGAAAATAATCAATGCTCATATTGTCCTGAATAAAGAAAAAAAAACAAATTGTGTGCATCACATATAAGCTTTAGAAATAAGCATGAAAAGATCACTGCACTACTTCCCTCTCCCAGCTTTTACAATCATCCACTTTCCTATTTGTGACTTCTTCATGAGTAGTGCTGAATGATATCTCAATTCAAGCAGGCAGAGTTCTGTCATTGTTCACAATTGGTCATTCCCAGCGGAAATGCCAGTGGTGTCATGTCACCCCAAAAGCAGTCCCTAGTCACTGCACAATGAGCTGCAAGGTTATGCTACAGTGCTGCATGGCTAATTACAGCCACTCACTTCCTCTAGTTGCTGAATTATAAATGACAAGCTATCAGAAGACTACATTCATAATTAGCAGCTTGCTAACAGAAAATCTTTTTTATTCATCTGCTTTGTCACAGCTAAACTGTACATGAATTTTGTTTTGGCTTTGATAGAATGTTTTCTGCTTTCACATTTTTTGTTTGTTTGTTTGTTTGTGGGGTTTTTTTCCCCAAATCATTTTGGAGTTGGAGAAATGTCTTAACATTCTTCGGCTGTGAGTCGAACTTCTCCTACTCTCTCCCTCTCACACACATTCTCACTTGGATGAAGAGACAGAACTGGGAGGGTGAAGAGAGACAGCAATCTGTCAGGGCCACAGGTTACACTGTGCCATCTGCCATAGCATGCGATTATAGGAGCATGTGCAGTTTGCATTGTTTTAGCTGCTGCTTCCTCTTCTTTCCATCAGTTAAATATCAGAATACAGTGCATTTTTTGTACATTACATTGCAGAATGTATGGTTCATATTTGTAAAGGGTTTCTATACTAATAATTGCTCGGTTTAACAACTGCGATTATGTGTTGCACTAAAGAGCACGTATGATTATAAGCGTGTATAAATCAATCAGACAAACAATGCTTGATTTGATTGATTTTCAGCTGCAAAGTATATAGATCTGTTTATACAACAGAATGCTGCCTTAACTTCCTGTGCTTGATTCCTGCCATTATTTTTGCTATAATGGCAAGGTGAAAATAAAGCCACGGTATTAACAGCCCAGTACCTTTAGTTTCAGGCCTGCAACCATACTGAATGAATGCTTCCAAAATATTATGATGTCATTGCACAGGATATGTGTGTGTGTGTGTGTGTGCACGTGTGTGCGCGTGTGTGCGCATGTGTGTGTGTGTGCGTGTATATGTGCAGCAAGACCAAGGCTGTATTGCCAGAGGCAATTGCCAGAGCTGTGTGTGGAAGCATCACTCTGAAGTAACTAATGTAAAGCCTAATCTCATTCTACTCTCTGTTATCAACAAACTGATTCAGTTCTACCCAGCCGAGGGATTCTTACAGTGCTGCCGGCCATGGCTATGAACAACCAAACCATTTCTAAACACTTCACAGAGACTGAGCTGGGATGAATCTTTCATCAAACCATCAAAAAGTTGCAGGGATTACAGTAGTGCTGTATATTAAACAAAGAGAGGAAAAGAGAAAATATGAAAAAAGAAAAAAGTGTAACTCATAAAACTCGCATTTAAAGCATTGGAAGTAAAGAAATACAGATACAGACTTTGAATTAAGGTAGCCAGTGAAAGAGATGTTTAACTAAGCGTGGTTTTACACCTATTAGTCATTTTGGTGAGCCTGAGTCAGTGTGAAATGAATACTATTAATTTGTTTTGAAATTACTTAGTTTGATTTAGTTTCACACTAATTAAACAAACCAAAAAGCAAACCAACACTGGTTGAGAGGCATGTAGGCTGAGAGGCTGAAAACATCCTCATAATATGCTGTCATTCATTAGTCAGAATCATGCTGGTGGAAAGAGGTAAACAAACTGGAACCAGACCGAGACTGAAAGATTCAAAAGATGTACCCTTGGTGGTACGACAGCGACAAGTACAGTTTAGTATTCTTAGGTCTTACACTGTAGCCATGGAGTGGGATTATATAGATCTTTCCATTGCCATCAGGGACAAAGTAAATTGCTAATACAGTAGATGTCCCCTTATAGCAGAGAGAGGCAGGGCAAATGGCAGGCTATAGCAATGGTCACACCACAAACACACACACACACACACACACACACACACACAGAGAGAGAGAGAGAGAGGTGAGCTATAGGAGTGTTCTCTTCCTCTGACATCTGGACTGTGGTAATAACATGATACGAAATGCCACAGCAAGCAAACCAGCCATTAACATCTGTCTTTTGGCATGTTAATAGTAGTCATCGGAGACAATTTTCAGTGGCTATTCTCAATGAGTTGTGGGCGTGTGTGAGTGTGTGTGTGTGTGTGTGAATGCGTGCATGTGTGGTCCAGAGAGGTAGGCACTGATGCATAGGCTTCAAGAAGGAAATGGGCTTAGCATCTGTTTCAGCTGCTATAATATGTGTGCTTATGTGCTGTCCTTAAACAGAAAATAATCCACTCAATCACACAGAGCGCTATGCTTTAACTGATTCATAGGCTTCATTTTGGTTGAGTTTCACCAGTACATGGGTTGATTATGATTACATATTGTGTTTTGGAGAAGTAGCAAGTGAAATATGAACATATCTGCCACTTCTTGGAACAAAACTAGAGATGAATAGTAATCGAAAGAATGGAGAGGCATAGGCAGAAGGAAAGAACTAAATAATAAACTTTCTCCTGGAGCCATTTCTAAAAGGAGAAAGAAGTTCATTTGACTTTGAAGAAGGCATGCATTTGTATTTGGCAAATTACTCTCTGAACATTGACTTCAAAAACAGTCTGTTCTTTTTCAGGTACCAGGAACAAGTACAACTGTAACTGATTCGATTTCTTATGTTCCATATGGCAAAGCTTTTGCTGTGATGTTGAACACAGCCTTGTCATTTTTGCATTGCATGTGTGATTGAGTATAAGTCCAAAACATTATATTAATTGAGGCCTCGTTGAGTAACACTGTGTAAGTGTTTATCCTGATCACACACATTTATAAAGGCTTATTTAAACAGGTGTGTTGTAAATATAAACTGCTTTTGTCATTTTTGATGTCAAGTTGACTTCACTTCTCAGGCTGATTCTAGGCTGCTGTATGTGTGAATGTGTAGCTCACTGCATTTTGATATTTTATTTTGACATTTCAAATAAATCACGATAGTGATTATGTGAGCAAAGCGAAGAAAAATGAACAGAGATGAGCCTCTGGACTTTGGAAATATATATTATTATTTTACAATAGACTATTAAAAGCTTGTTTTTATTTTAAAAAGTTATATGTATGTATAAGCATTTGCAATTGTATAGAGATGAGTGAGAGGAACAAGTTTGTTTGGAACCTAAATAAATTCTATATTCAAATTCCACCTCATTTCATCCTTTTTTTCCAAAAGACTGCATGTGGAATTTACAATCAAAGACATGACATGTTTTATTTTCAGCAGTATTTGTTCCAGTTTTTAGGCTTTTTTTTTTTTTTGGTTTGTTTGTTTCCTTGTTTTTTTTTGTTTGTTTGTTTGTTTTTTAATTTCATTTGTGCCACTCAGATGCAAACCAGTCATTTTAGAAGTGTGACAGATTTGGGAACAGATATTTAAAATCATCTTTTTAGACTTTAATTATGGACAAGCGTTCCAAAGTATCTCTAATGGTGCTTTTCCACCGATTGCAGGGGTTGAGTAGCTCAGCTAATTACCCATAATCCTCCATGTTGTCACTATTTCCACCACCAAGCAAGCCATGCTGTACTGAAGTATCAGTGCTGAATTTGGTTATGTTTCTTGCCCAGTTACCACATGAGGCAAGCTGAGAAACAAGGGCGGAGCTAAAAATAGTGCAGACCATCGAATTGATCAACACAGTCACATGTCATGATTAATGTCTCTGGCTGGAATTGCTTCTTTAATGGCAAACAAATCTTCAGTAGTAGGTTAGTATCTAGAATAGTATCTTGTGAAGTTTTTCATGCTTTTATTGGATTTAAGAAGCCAGCGATTTAATCAGTTTTAAACAGCAATTACATTTTTTTTTCCAGATTTTTGTTACTTACCCACAGTAAGGTTTTCTTACTATTTAGCTTGATCTTAGACTTCTTCTTCATGATCCAAGCAAATTCTGCTATTTTCTAATTAGGGAAATTCCCAAATGGTTTCTGTTCACATGGTTTGCACCTCATACTGTATATGAAACACATAATGGTGCCAACCACCCTACCTAGTGCCCTTACAAAAATGGTTGAATGACATTTGTGATTCAGACCTAGAAAATATACTTATCTACATGAGTGTGTGTCTGTGTGTGTCTGTGTGTGTGTGTGTATGTGAAACATCGTATGGTAAGCTTTGCACTGCTCTCTAATTTCACTAAAGGTTAGTATAGTTTGACAGACTTGGCTGTGTTCGGGTGTGTGGGTGGCCATTAAGTGAAAGTCTGCTCCTCATTACTTTCACTAAAAATTATTGTCACTACAATATATTGTCACACTTGTGTTGGGAAGAGTGATGCCATTAAACTGTGTCTCATGCTTACTAGTTCACTTCATCAGGGAGAAACCTTTCACAAGTGGCATGTGATGGGAAAGTGCCATGCAATATGTAGTCAGATATGCAGGACAAAGAAACACTATATTCATTAATGTGAATGTGAGTCACTGCACAGTGTATTTAGCCTTCATTTATTCATCTTTAGTAACTGCCTGGTCAGGGTTGCGACAGTTTAAATTAGGCTACTAGTTTGTATTTTGGAAAACAGAACCAACAAAATTTGAACTAGAAAATATTGTAAGTAGGTATAAGTAAAATAATAACTGCATAAGCAGGATTAAAAAACAATCCTGCACTTATCTTGCAAGTAATTAGAGCCAGAATTCTCAAACAATGTTGACAGTGCTGGCATTTCTACTTCTGAGATTTTTTGGAGTGCTTCTTGGTGCTTAGTTGTAGAGCTCATGTTTTTAAACAAACAAACAAACAAACAAACAAATAAATAAATTTAAAAATCCAGTTTAGTCCCCCTCACATCGGGTTTAAATCTGAATACATATAAAAATTTGGAGCACACAGATATAAGTACAGATAACGGCATTCTGTTACACCACCAATGTATCTGTATACATGTATATATAGATGTATGTATATATGTACTGTAAGTGTGGCTGAGTGGGTATTACTTTGGTACATTTTGTTGAACAAAGCATTATCTCTTCTAGAAGACTTACTTCATGTGATACATTTCAAGATGACCAAGTGAATCATTTTCAGGAAGACCACACATTTCTTCCCCTGAGGGGTGATAAGCTTAATATGAAGATTTTCTCAAATAAAAGAGTATAGATCCAATCAAAGTGGCAGAACATGTCCTCCAGGTCTTGCCCTTAACTTAGATCTAAATTTTAAGCTGAATGGCTGGGGCATGATATGGTATTATCCTTATACTCAGACAGCATGTCCTGTCTGAAAAGATTCTGAGCACAGCTACAAGCCATAGGCTAAAGGCTTACTAAGCACATGACCCTGGGTGCTGGCCTTTGAGTATGAGATAAGAAAGGCTGAACGTGATAACCACATGAGTCAGATGAATATGAGTCAGAGGAGATGGTTAAGTGGATCAAATGATTTGGATTTCCAAGACTAGATAGAAGTAGCATAGGCTGTTTTCTCATGGCATGTTAGCATGCCATTTTCTAGTTATGTTTTAGTGGCACTGTCTGTAAAATTCTCTAGCAATCTGCCTCGAATAAATATGGTGATAAATAATCCTAAGACACCACAACAGTTACTCCCTACTCTTTTGCAGTTTGGGTAGAAGTTGTTCTCAGAAATATTTTGGTGATGCTTTGCTTGCCAGAACAGAGCAGCTCATCCAATGTAGTGATGTACCACCTACTCTTGGCATCTGCTAGGTCACAGAGAGAGTGTTGGACAGTTTGTGTTGGCCTACAAGCAGCTGCCAAAGTGGCTGGCAGTCTGGAAAAAAAATGTTCTGTTTATTTTCATTGTTGGATCAAGTCTTATAATTGAAAGCAGCCAATTTCTTATCATTAAAATAAACATAACTGTAGATATTAAAAAAAAAACATGGTGATTCCAGATTGTACATATATATCATATATACAAACATTTGTATGTAGTATATAATTAAGTGATGGCATAGTGGCACAGCTCCAGGGTCCGTGGTTCAATCCTGAAGGTTATTGTCTGCATGGAGCTTCACAGGTTTTCTATATATCTATTTTCTCTGGGTTTTCTGGTTTTCTTCCACCTCCCAAAAACATGCCAGCAGGTGGACTGGTTATGCTAAATTTCCACTAGTTGTGAATATACAGTATGTGTGTTTGCCGTCCTGTGATGGATTGGCCATCGGCCATGATCCTGGGATAGGCTCTCAATCCACTACAGCCCTGACCAGGATAAAGTGGTTACTGAAGATGAATTAATTATTCACTGCACCCCATCTGTTTCAACACATGATTTGCATATACAGTAATCTGCATATCCATGTGCATATATTTATTAGCAGTGCATTTTATTGAAACCTATAACTACTAAAACCATTCTGCGCAAACCCTCACCAGCATATTTCTGACTAGCACAGCAGAATGTAGTTCCTGCCACACTCCTGACAACACTTGTCATTCCCTATTCCTCCACAGGGGTGAAAACACGCTGCATCTCTGGACCTCAATCTGTAACAAGCTCATACACATTTCCTATATAAATGGAGCATCATCAAGCGACAGTAATGAGAACATTTCTTGGCCATATTTTTTGTTTTGCATTGTTTCCCACCACTTTCTTTGCTATTTTATAAGCCTCAGTCCTCCTGGCATCTCCTAACAGGATGGGGAACGCATTCTCCAATGCTATTTTGTTTCCTTGTATGGCCACTGGCAGACTATTGTTCTGCACTTCATGGTCTGATGTGTGCTTGATGATATAACAGTCTGGGTTAAGCATCAACTACACAGAGAACAGCAGTGTGGTACAAATCAGGGATGAGCAGTGGTCCTGAATTCACTCCACTCACACTGTGACCACTGGTTTATGTTGGGGAAAAAATCACTGTAAAATGAAAGCAATTTTAGTTATATTTAAACCACATACATAATATATTTAATAAAGTACAGATATGATCTTACAATTACATCTTTTTTTTCCAAAACTGCCAGTAAATTACAATGAATGTATAATACAATGAAGCATAATGCTAAAGATAATGCTCAGTGGTGCGTTTGGTTTCCCAAAAGCCTTTTAAGGCTAAGAGCATCTTTAACTGCCTTTTAAGAACCACCTTTAAGCTAACATGGTTTTCCCGAACACCGTCATAGCCAAAGTAGTACTTTAGGTCACTTTTAAGTTATAATGGACCTGGATCACTCTTTCGCAGCAAAGAATGACTTTAAGATCTTGCTCACAGCCGAATACACAGAATGCACATGCACATCTGAGGGACTCTTACAATCAATAGGCGAAAACTGTCATTGAATATGATGCCCATATTCAATTCTTTTTCTTGTACATTGCAAGGACATTGAGTTAATTATTAAACAAATATACACATAACATTATTGCTATATTTCAATATGCTATGGAATTACGTGTATTAAATGAAATATCATAATATCAAATTGATAACGCTACATTTTAATCAAATTTAACTCCATTAGTAGGCAAGTGATTATCTAATTTAGTGTCATAAATGAGACAAATTGCTGCACCTGTAACACTGTATATATAAGGGCAAAACACTGCCGATTTGGCATTGTAGAGAACAGTTGAAATAATCATGGCTGCACTCCAGCAAATCCTGCAACTCAATCACAAGCAGAGAAATGCACGCCGACGATGCAATACTAACACCGCCAGACGAAATGCAGAAATAAGGGTTAATTTCAGTCCGCTGGAACAGTACACTGATGAAGCCATCCAAGACTGGTACAGGCTACCCAGAGCTGAAAATCTTTGGAAGCTGTCATAGGGGGAATAGTTGTGACGATCTACTCATTGCAACTTTTCCCTCACCCCAGCAGTCCAGCTCCTGACAGCTCTGTGGTACTATGCCACCGGGGGGTTCCTGCAGACGATCGGGGAGGGCCATGGCCTCAGTGTGGCTGCTGCATCCAAGGCTGTGCATTCAGTAACAACAGCACTCCTGCACCATTGCCACACTTTCATCCGGTTTCTAAGGACGTGGGAGGAGATCCAGGAAACCAACCAGGCTTCCATCAGCTCACAGACCCAGGAATTCCCTATGTCATAGGAGCCATAAATGACACCTTGATCCCTATCCATTTGCCATCCTGTGATGACCCTATCTTCATGTCTAGGAAAGGATATGCTGCCCTGAATGTGCAGGTTGTGTGTGATGCCCACAGTGTAATCACTGATGTCCTTGCAAAATGGCCTGGCAGTACACACGATTCATTCATATGGGCAAACTCAACCCTCTGCACCCTGGCCAGCAGTGCGGAATTTGGAGGTGGATGGCTACATGGAGACGGAGAGTGGAGAGTGGAGAGATGGCTACATGGAGAGTGGTTATCCCCTCTGTTCCTTCCTGCTCACCGCTTTTGGCAACCCACAAAGTGCACCAGGTACAACACCACTCATGCTGAGGTCCGGAATGTGGTGGAGAAAACCACTGGCATGTGGAAAATGCGCTTCCGCTGCATCCACAGATCCTCGGGCAGTGTCAGATTCTCCTCAACCAGAAGCTGTGCAGTGGTGGTGGTCACTGCAATATTGCACAATATTGCAGTGAAGGCCAAAGCACAGATTCCAGCCATGAAGGAAACAGAGGAGCAGGAAGAGCAGGAACAGCAAAGTGTGGTGCTAGAGCCAGAGCCAGGGCAGAGGCATGATATTCAACATCAGGCAGGAGTTAATGTTTTCAGTTAAATTATTTATCCTGCCTGAGACCATAAATTTATTTTTCTGTTATTTTAACTGGTTTCATTACTCCCTCCATGAATGACTATTTGCAAACCATTTTCATTTTAACACTCATGGTATGGCTTAAATATTGTACTTCAGCTTTGAATTCATCATTAATGTACAATTTCATAAAAAATTCATATCAAGCTTGGTTGTATTATAGGAAGTGGCTAAATGTAGGCTTACCCCAGCTGTGTGATGAAGGAATCTTGCATGTAAGGTTTTTAAGAACAAGGCAAAAGTAAATAAAAACAGCACTCAAATGAAATGAAGAGATTTTTTTAACAAAGGAAAAAGCATCAACATGCCTTTTATGTTTCAGGTAAAGTATGCTGCCCACCAGGTGCAGCATCTACAGGAATAGAAGAGAATGTTAGAATTCATGATCATATGAAAATGCCCCATACAAACTATGCAATTTCAGAAATGGGTTACCTTGCTCAGAGGGCAGAATAATGGGCACTGAGATAGAGGGCCTCTGAAATTATGTCTCTGCCAGCTCCACTTGTCTGGCCAACAGGTCTAGTTTTGCCCATTTAAGGGCTATCCACTCTTGATGGTACCGCTCCCTTTGGTCGCAGGTCTCGGAGCAAGTGGAGCCGCTCCTTCTCAATGTAGAGCAGCTCCCGGCTGCACTGACACTCTAGGCTAGCTGTACTCTGGCTGCCTGCAGCCTGGGAAGCAGTCAACCAAGAGGGTCCAGGGGATGAGGAGGCAGCGGGGCCATGGGGGATGGGGAGACACTGCGGTCTGGGGAGGGGGAGGCAGGTGATGTTATAGATACCTCCTTCCTACAGATATCAATGCCTCCAAGTATGCCCTCTGTGGCTGTTTGCCCCAGTATTGTGAGGACCCATTCTTCCTCTGGGGTCAAAGGAGCCACAGTGGACATGCCACCACCAGTTACCCTTTCCCTCTCTCTCCTCACTTCTGCTCCCCTCCTCTTTGCTTGGCTGGAGA
>JAOTRR010000047.1:10281746-10292245 GCA_028570945.1 Gogo arcuatus | reverse complement strand
AACACATACCTATAAATAGTAAAACCAGAGAAACTGATAATTTTGCAGTGGTCTCATTTTTTTCCAGAGCTGTATATATAAAGCAGAAAAGAGAAAAACAAGATGAGGAGGTAAAAGACAGCCTAGTTCTATCAGACTAATAGCAATGCAGAGGTAGACAGGACATCTGTCAACGGTAATACTCAAGAATGATATTTTCTGATGCCAAAACATAAATGTACCAAGCCCCTTAAGGGTCATAATGAGATTTATTTTTATCTATATACAATTTTGCATTACCTCACAATAATTTTTGTGTTCCCTAGCAATACTTTTGCGTTACCTCATGATACATTTTGCCTTCCCATGCAATAATTTTCCGTTACCTTGCAATAATTTTTGTGTTCCGTACCAATAGTTTTGTATTACCTTGCAGTAATTTCATGTTACCTCACAATACATTCAGGTTCTCTCGCAGTCTTTGTGTTAGTCCCTCCATGCATTACATTGTCATGGTACACACCCTGCAGTGTCCTGCACCACTATGGCTGCACTTATGGAATTTTACATTCAAGCTAGAATATAAATAAATATGGAGATATATTGTCATTGCTTTGCACACATGGCTATGTAATCAGTGAACAAAACACTAAAGTGCATTCTGAAATGTAAGGGACTTTTTAAATGACAGAACTTTTGTAATCTTGACAATTCAGTCAGTTATTTTCATGCTAAGTTACAGCACTGCTGACAGCTTCACAGGTACAACTACAAATGGAGGTATTGTAAGTGCAAAGAATATGGTCTACATGTGAGTGGTATCTTTGATAATCAATGAGCTGGATCCAAGAGGGGTTTTACTGAGGAAACAAAGACATCAAAACATGCAATGCAAAAGTAATACAGTAATAATGATTTTTTTTTTTTTAAATCATTGTGACCTTTTTGGGGCTCAGTATAGATGTGAGAAATGGGAGACATTTTAGAAAAAGTCTTTAGGTAAGACATGAGAAAAGATTTTTTTTTTATGTGATTGAAGAATAGCCAGTTAAATATTACACAATTTTATGTCCATGTAAAAGAAATGCAAAGTGCCCTTTAATTGCATAGCTAATGCTCATGAAATGAATGTAATAGTTTTATATCTACCCTGTATCATTCATGGTAGTAGTGCTAAATTGAGATTGACAACTAGAGTCTGAGCTTGAGTCTCTTTATACACACTCTTTATACACACTTGTGTTTTCTCTGTTATTTCACTGAAGTCCTAACCAGTCAATGCTTGTGCTAGCTGACATCCAGATTTGAGCAGTTAGCACCCTGTTCCATGCTTATTCAGATGTCCTTTGACAATGTGTGAACAACACTTTGAAGTTGTGCAAATGACTGTATGTGCCAAAGCTGCCAAGTCTTTGCCTCACTCTGAAGCTATTGTGAAAAAAAAAATGGGAAGGAATATGGGCCAGGTGGGAAATGACCACGATTATTAAGAGATAATTGGGGAAAAAGATAAACTTCTTAGATGTACAGACAATCAAGATTGTAGATTGCAGCATAAAAGTTTCCTTAATGCTTACATTAGACTTGATCTTGTGCTTCATCTTACATGACTAACCAGATTCCTTCAGTGTGATCAGTCGTGACAATACCTGTCATAAATATATGGCTCACAGGTGATGATATTTAATTCAGTGTCTAGCTCACCAGCTCTAGAATTAAATCAGTTAGGTTAGCTTGCATGCCTGACTGCCTCATATCGTCATATTTTTTAAGAGACAAAAGCTGAAGTAATTTGTTTGACATTTCTATGTCAAAGAGGCTTTCTTATGGTGTACTTGATTTTTACTCTTCATGATTCAAGAAATACTATAGGGCAGGGGTATTTGAGGTTCAGTTTAATAAAATTCCTTCCTTGCAAAGTATGGATAAACAACTAAAATGAGTGAATGATGACAAAAGTTATATTTTAATGCTTAACCATAGATGATCAGTTTATAGCTATTAATAAGATTAATCAATTTGATGTGGTTATGTTTTGTTTTGTAGTGGTGCTTTTTGTTACAAATTTTGAAGAGCACCACAGACTGTAAAGAGATGAGATACTTGAAGCAGGGAGAATAAATGCACATGTTTGTATTTAAACATTGTTTCCGTTGTCAGCTTGTTTTTATGCGAGCCGTAATGTCGTTTTACTAATCAGAGGAGAGGGCCTAACTGACATGGAAACAATTACAAAAGTCTGTGAAAATTCTCCCCTTTCTGAATCAATGTGTCGAGTTCTGTAGCTAGTCTCTGGTCCGCTGAGCTGCCTTCAGCTAAATAATTTACTTAAATGCATATATTTCAATATGCTGGAATAAAGAATCTGCTGAAGAAGCCACATTGGTTTATATTTTGAAATCTGGAAAGACTGAAATATGACCAGTTTTTAAATGGTTCTCCTGCCGTGCTTTTTCATTACAGTCCACTAAAATATGTTGCTGGATCCACATCTGTCAGTTGACAACCTCTGCCACTGGTGCTTTTATATTTGTGTGTGTGGTGTTTTAGGAAGGGTCCACAGCCACTTATTAGCAGTGTATAGATTCACTGAATCTGGTTGAACCCTTTCTTTCTTCTACATCTTTCTCTATCCTATAAATCTCCCTTTACATCTCTGACTCTGCTTCTCTCTTATTCTCTACCATTACCTTTGACTCCCTCCCTTTACCTCTGAGCTCCATCTCTGCTGGCTGAACATGCAAGCCAAAGACATAGAGCTGCTAAGATGGCAGTTCTTTCATCCTATGGACCTCAGACTGAATTGGTGGGCTGTGTTTTGATACATATGTGTCTTGATGCCCCAGTGTAAACCATAGAAAAATGTGCTGTAGGCACAAAATGTATCTTGCAGAGAAAGTATGCATTACGATTTTATGCAGCTTAAATATAAAACAGTGAAGTGCTATCAACTGAATCTGACTGCAACCCTGTCACACATGCATATATAAGCACAAAAGTTCAGTCTGGAGATAATGACATAGTCTCACACACACACTGCATCAAAGTCGGAGCCAAAGAGAGAGACACTTTGTAAAAATCTGCTGTGGCAAAAAGCCCCTGCAGAGCCATTCATTGGCTAATCACAACTCTCCCTATTGGCTGCTTGGGTGCATACATGCCTCGCACTCTCCCTGGAGATAAAAATGTAGCCACAGTGCCCTCTGTTGGAGAGTGCTACCATTCCACTGAAAACAGCACAGTTTTCAAACAGGATCAAACAAAGCAACGAGGAAAGCAATTACACATGTACATGTATGGACATAGCGTTTGCATACCTGAAATTGCATCTCTATATACGCATGCGTTAGTGTGCTATTTGTCAATTTGTCACACATTTCCATAATCCATCTTCTTCGAATATAACCACACTGCATGGTGAAAAAGCATTAGCATAAGTTTAAATTGCTTGCTTTTTAAAGAATGCAGGCACTAACCTTAGAGATTAAATAACAAAACTGCATTTGGTTACCTTTCATTTTATAACCCTACATATTATTTATATATCAAAACACGAACACCGGTAATTGAGAAGGATGGTCTTGGACCACAGGGAGTATCTTTGGTTGAAACCACAGCACCAGAGGTCACATCGGATTATTCATTCATTTATTCATTCATTCATTCATTGATTTTCCATAAGCACTTTATCCTGCTCAGGGTAGTGGTGGATCTGGGGAATATCCTGCTAACACAGGCTGTGGTGAGGGAATAGTGTCTAGAGCCAAGAAGCGAGCTGAGAAAATCTCCATGGACCAAACACACCCAGGGAACTATCTGTTTCAGAAACTCTTCTCAGATAAATGGTACGACTCTGTAATAACCAGTACCACATGACACCTGAACAGGCACTGTGCAAAATACCCCAGAATACAGAGATGGTTTTGCCCAGATATTTCAAACTATGACCCATATATAATGAAATCCATGTTGGGTACTCACCGATCACAGCATTGTCAAAAAAAATCTCCAGATATGCTCCAGATATGATCCAGATTCTTGCAAAAATTTAAAAAGATATCTCCAGATTCTTTGGGTTTTGGTGCAGTGAGGTTTTTCCTAACAGTGGTTGCACTTCTCAATAAAGCATCCACAAAAAATAAGCAGAGCTGACCCTTCACCAGACACTGTGATTGTGGTTTTCGTTATTGTATTTATTGTTTATTGTACAGTATTTGTGTCTGCATTTGTGTTGGTCTGTACACCTGTATGTTTCCACACCTGCACATTATATATATATTTTATTTATTTATTTTTTTCTGACCTGCCACATTTGGCGAATAAAGTTATTATGCTTCAGATGAGATGCCACTCTCTCACTGAGCACCATTCACACACTCATTCACACATTTCACATTTCAGTGTAGCCAGTCAGTGATCCCTTTTACACAGCCTGTTCAGGGCAGAATTCTTACGCCTTTATTCCGCCTCGCATTCTGTATAAAACGTCCGAATGCGGAACGGGGGTCTGTGCCGATCCGCCACTGAGCTGGAATGATTGGTAGTTACAGAGCCAGAATCGACATCTGTGTAAAAGGTACAGCCATCAAGGCAGAACAGGGGTGTGACGTTTTTGACCGTGACATTATTCTTTCTGAGACAAGAGCAATTTCAAACATCTCTGTCTATGGTGTTTACGGTCCATGCACCTTTCTGCCTCAAATCGCTTCCTACTTCTCTTCACTTTCTCCTCAACATATTTCTGATTGCACAAACATGTGGCTTGCATGCGTCTCTCCACTCCTCTCTTCCTTGTTACCTCTCTCTCTCCTCTCCGTTTGCGAGCGCAGTTTTCCATGACAGACTTTTTTTTAACTGAAAAGCTGTCTCAGCTACAGGACACAAACATGTTATATATATTGAGGCTGTTACTTCCCGTAAACGTGAATTATTTAACAGAAGTGATTACATGTTGCCAATGATGCTCAGCAACTTTGCTTGTGTTTGAAGAGTGGTATGCACGGCTAACAAAAGCACCTCAACACTCAGTTCACCGGCTGTTGTTTTTAAAGCAATGCCAGTATGACCAGGGTATTCATATTTCCAACGCGTAGATATGTCACCCTAGACGCCGACACTCTGTTGTGACACGTCATGCCTCTGGTTGCGGAATGCCAGCTTGCAATGTAAAAACGCACACTTCATGACGTCTTTATTTGGTTCAGTGTAAATCACTACAGCGGGAATATTGAGGTGCCTTCTTTATGCCAATATTATGCAGTATTTGTGTAAAAAGGGCTAGTGTAGCATTTTTTGGGAGGTGGGAGGAAACTAGAGAACCCTGAGTGAATTCACACGGACACAGGGAAAACGTGCAAAACTCCACACAGGCTATGGAGTGAATACCACCCCAAAAGTTGACTGGCAGCATCTAAAAAACATTTAATGAATGTGTTCTTGTCTTCCTTGTGACTTGAATGGTGATCACACATGCACCCATTAACAATCATAGAAGGCTGTATTCTTAAAGATTTCACTTGGGAAATCAGTTCCTAAATCAGTGCATGTACAGTTGTACAATGTCTAACTATAATCCCAATTAACTCTCTGCTTCTGTTAGTTAAGGTGTATTTCAGATAGTCCTCAGAATGTTATTTTGGGCTCTCATCAAGGAAGCTCGATTTTCCCAGATGGATATTCAGTAAGAGTCAATCAGGAAACAAGCAGGGATAATGACTGAAGATTATTAAGATGGAAACACATGGTCTCACACACACTCCTCAGGTGTACAGTTTCTTTCTCAGACATTACACATGTTAGAAACAAGCCCCTTGGAGTTTAGTAAAGGCTGGTTTCTTACTTTTTCACCCCAACATTTAATAGCCAAGTTTACCTTAATTTAAACACATGACTTTTAAAGCAGAGGTGTAATTCAGGCATGCAACATTATTAAGTTTGAACAGATTCATATAACTCTACTATTGAACTGCTAGAATGTTTGTGATGTAAGGACGAGCAGGCTCTGTGGTGCCCTCATTCACAGAGAATCACTCAGACAGACTGAGAGTGCTGATTGATATTTGGGCCAGGGTATGAATAAGGTTCTGAGAATTACACTTAAATACATTAGTTAATCTTAGTTAAAAGCCCAGAATAAAAATAGGATATGAAAGTTCTCGGAGAAGGTGTTAACAAGTAGGAGTTAAACCTAGGAGTAAAGGACAACAGTTGCATTGCTGTAAATTGATCAACCACATCCCATTTCTGTAGTGCAGTTAGAGCAATGCTAAAAATTATAATGATCATTGTCCTCATCTTCATTGCCATCATCATTATCATCATCATGGGCGGCATGCTGGTACAGCAAGTAGCATTGACGCCTCACAGCTTCCTGGTTCGATTGTGAGCTCAGATTACTGTCTGTATGGAGTCTCTGTGCATGTTCTCCCTATGTGGGTTCCCTCCGGGTTCTCTGGTTTCCTCTTATCTCCCAGAACCATGCCAGTAGGTGGATTGGCTAGGTGACACTAGCTGTCACTAGGTGAGAATAAATGTGTTCATATGTGTGTGCATGGTGGTCTGCAGTGGACTACTGTTCTATCCAGGGTGTATTCACATCACAAGCCCAGTGTTCCAGATCTCCTGTGACTGTGCCCAGGATAAAGCACAAAGTGATTACTGAAGATGAATAAATGAAGGAATGAATAATTATAATGATAATAATAAATGCAAATACACTAGTGATTCACAACACAAATATATCCATGTGAAGTCTGGAAGAAAAAAACACATTTAATAAGCTGCAGTGTCAGTGATAATGGATTTAATGCCACTTCCACTGAGAACATCCAATTACAGATGCTTTATATTTATTGCGAGGTGTCTTTGGGATTTGGCCTGCTTATGGCATATAATTGTTCTCTGTTCAAACACAAACCCTACTGGATCCAAATACAAAACATGTAGCTGAGATGAATGAAAGAAAGAAAGGACAATGTAAAGGGCAGATTCGGGACCAATCTTACTAGTAAGGGATGGTGCAGTGGTTTGCACTGTCACCTCCTAGCAAGAAGGTTCTGGGTTCGAACCTCGTGGCCGACTGGGGGCTTTCTGTGTGGAGTCTGCATGTTCTTTGCATGTGCTTATGGTTCCCTCCCACAGTCTAAAGACATGTAGATTAAACAGTCAACTGGCTACTCCATAGGTGTGAATGGTTGTTTTTCTCTGTGTTAGCCCTGTGATAGATTGGCGACCTGCCCATGGTGTACCCCGCCTCTCACCTTAAGTCAGCTGGAATTGGCTCTAGCTTCCCCCCTGACCCTGATGGATAAGCAGTATAGATGACTAGTTAGGACAAGAAAATAGTTTGCTAGGAGATAGTAGAGGTGAATAATGCCTTGCATCCAGCTGTTTTGTGCACTGTAGATGCAGATCACAGCATCTAAATAATCACAGGAAGCCACAATGCATTTTTCCACATGCATGTCAAAGAACTGTCTGCACTAAAAACATTCTTAAAATGTATATCAGTATTGGTTTTGCTATGGTCAGTGGTAGACTTGCTACTTGTGAATCGTTTTTTTATGTGATTGGTTACTCCAGCAAGGCTGTTACAAGTACAGAGATGGTCTGAGTTCCAGCATTCCTAAAAGAACAACTGTTAAAGCTAATGATACTGTATATTATGCGGTTAACATGTAAGCAAATGTGATGTATTCGGCTAAAAAAAGAAGCAGTTATACAGTCCACACAAATTGTGCTTGAAGTTAAACGAACAGAGACAAGAGATGACCACATGTGTAGCATCTGAAAGTGTTGCTGGAGATATTTGACTACGCATTAATTCCCCAGTTTAAAAAAAAGGATGACACCTTTATGAGCTCTGCATAAACTGCAATACATCTTTACAAGCATATAAAATAGTGGGTGCACATTCATTCTGTTTCAGTGCCACACTTCTAAAGATTAAAGCACTAGACTAAAGACTAAACCACATTTCTAAAGACTAAGCCACTAAAGCCCTTCTAAATACTCACTCATTTACTCCTAAGGCCAAAGAATGTTCAAGCTTTGAGATTTCTAGATTCAAGAGAGCTTTATTGTCAATACTTCCATATACAAGTATACAGTGCATTGAAAAACAGTTTCCCTCAGGCTCCCCATTTTGCTTTTATAGAGAAAATAGAAGATTACAAAATAAGGTATATAAATAGCTATCTATAGCTATCTAAGTAGACATTTAGCTATCTAAACATCTAGCTATCTAAGTACAATAAACAACATAAATTACAAGACAAAGACAGGTGCAAAGTGGCATTGTGCATTTGTGTGCAAATGTTCATTTTAGTGCAAAAATACATTTACGTGCACATAACTGTACATTACTCCCATTCTCATGGCTAAGTATAGGAGCTACATTCCTGACTTCTAATGATATTTTTGCATATAAGACCAAAGTTTAACTTTGACAGGCTTTATTTATACTGACATTGATCTTAGACCTGAATTCATATTGCTATAGTGGCAAGATTTTATACATTTAGATGCAATTTATGCCTGATCGAACATTCAGTAACTGAACATCCCATTAATCTTCTCTTTATTAATTCATGAAAGGAACTCTATGCAGGTGCTTCTCACAGTGAAAGCAGCTAAACAACAGTAGAGGAGATGGAGTACAATGATCCAAAGCCCATAGGGGAAAGCTACATGGATTTAAACATCTTGCTTGAAGATCTAACAACAGCGGTCAGCAAAAGCATAGCTGTAATTGCACTTGCCATTTCTAGGTTAAAACTAAACATAATTTGCTCCCTCAGCCTGGAATCAAGTCAGAAATCAGGTTCTTACATGAAGTGCTAACTCATGGAATAAGTGCTTTTACTGAACACTTTTTAAGCAGATAATGCAGTATTTCTATAGCCTGGTATAAATCATCCTGGAGCTTGTGAGCTTTCATTCTGCTCCACAGATGCAGGCACATAACACTGAAGCATTTGTACACCTATAATATGTCAAAATAAAGCCATTTAAGGGGGGGAAATCCCTGCAAACTGAAAACAACAACAACAACAACAACAACAACAACAACAACATCTATCAATGAGAGCACTGTCATTAAACACTGTCATTGTTCTGTAAATGTAACATATATAGCGAGGGGAAATAAATGTTTGGACACTTTTTGTTATTAAATATACTTCTGCATATATCCACTTCAAATTTATATGCATAATGTCCTTTCACTTTGTACTCATAAATATGACCAAAAAGTATGCATTTATAAGCATGAAAAAATATATGATAAAAAAATATATATTGATAGTGTAAAAGATATTTAGTCACCACAAATTACCAACAATAGTGTTTTGTTGCAAAGCTGTTGTTGGCAATTACAGCTTTGAGATATCTACAGTAATAAGTACTTAGCAGCATTGTGGTTCAATTTTGCTTCCTTTTTGCAAATCATCTTCAATTCCCTAAGGCTATGAAGATTCCTCTGATGGACTTGAAATTTCAAAACCCTCCATAAATGTTCGATGGGATTTAAGTCAGAAGATTGGCTAGGGCATGCAATGCCCTCTTGAGTGATTTAGACGGTATGTTTGGGGTTTTTGTCTTGTTGAAGCATCCATCTTATCCCCAGATTCAATTTCTTGGCTGAAGAGATTAAATTATGTCCTGATATATCTCTCCATTCATGATTCTTTTGATGGCATGTAATGCCCCAGTACAATTTGCAGAGAACCAGAACCATATAATGATTGGGATTACATATGTGTCTCTTCTTTCTCCAAACATGACAAGCTGAATTCTTACCAAAGAGTTCTATATTTGTTTCATTGACCAGAGTATATTGTTCCAACAAAGTTCTGGTTTGTCTAAATGCTTTTTTTAGATTTGCATGTCTGTGCTTCTTTTGTAGCAGAGGAGTTTTGTATGTGGTGTGGGAATGGAGATGATTGCAGTACTAGCTACTCTCTTACCTTCCTTATGATTAGTCTGAGAATGTGTTGTGATTTTACATTTATTTGTTTATTTTTTACATTATAGTATTTACAGTATAGTATTTTTTTTCCCATCAGCTTTGTTTTTGTGTGTGTATGCACTGGACATACACTGCCTGGCCAAAAAAGGTCACCTTTTGGATTTAAATAAGCAAATTCAAAAGGGTTAAATTATTGGTCTGCATTAAGCTGACCAATATACTGCATACTTTTTTTAAGCTGAAAGAAAACAACTAAGGACATTGCTGAATTTCCTGGAATTGGGTTAAGAAATGTCCAATGCATTATTAAAACCAGGAAAGATAGTGGTGAACCATCAACTTCGAGGTAGAAATGTGGTCAGAAAAAAATCTTGACTGACAGTGATCAGAGATCACTTAGATCATAAAAAATCGACAGTAGAACTCACGGTTATGTTTAATAATGAAAGTAAGAGCATTTCCACACACACGATGTGATGAGAACTCACAGATTTGTAGTAAACAGCTGTGTGGCCATAAGAAAACCACTTGTTAGTGAGACTAATCAGAAGAA
>JAOTRR010000047.1:10260451-10271110 GCA_028570945.1 Gogo arcuatus | reverse complement strand
TGCATAAAACAGCAGGTGTATGGGTGTACCTAATAAAGTGGCCGGTGAGTGTAGTCATCCATGGCCCCCTCTTTCACTGGGGTATAAATTTGAGGTGAAGCAGAGGACAAATTCCCTTAGTCCTTCATCAAAAGGTGTAGGATTAGACATAAAAATATTTAAACTACATATTATATCTACTTTAATATACAACCATAAAAATAGCTACATGCCATAAAATGCCCATTTGCACTGTTAGGGCACTGTTAAGTGTGTTAAGTTTTCCCCCACACACAATGAGGAGGATGGTTAGAAAGGCAAAGGTTTCTACAATGATTACAATTCGAGATTTGGTAGAAGAAAGTAACATTTTGGTGTCGCCAAGTATCCAGATCTACTGAACTGCCACCTCCATGCAAACAAATGGTCATGTCTGCACCTGCTCAGAGTTCGCAGCGGTCTTCAAACATGGCCACCGTGGACTACAACAGCCACACTGCACAGCACCGCTCTCAGCCTCCGGAGTTCTAATCATTCTCACCTGTTCCTGATCACAGCCACAATATTTAAAGACTCTCAGTTCACAATCTCATTGCAAAGTAAACACTCAGTGTTCCCATGCCTGACTATACCAAGCCTTTATTGTTTGTGCCGATTATCTGGTTTGTATTTTGATTATCGCCTATAGTCTCTGCCTCTGACATTCTGTTTGTGCCTCGCCTGACCATTGCCTGTTTACTGATACTGCCTTTGCCTCATGATTTGGATCTGTTTACCAGTGTGCTATGAATAAACACTCTGTTCTGCTTTTACGTCCATCTGTCGCCTGTGTACCTCACACAAACTATTCAAAGCATGCCAGAAGAAAAGAATTTTCTCTCATCTAACCGCAAACGTAAGCATCTGGAATTTGCTAGACACTACTGAACATTTGACTGGAACTGGGTTCTATGGTTCTATCGAGGAAGCAAAAATAGAGCCTTTTGCCACCAAATAAGGTGGGTTTGGCGTTAAAAGACATGGCTGTTCAGACAAGAGACTAATTCTAAATTTTAAGTATGGTGGAGGATCTGTGATGTAGTGGAGCTATTTTTCTTCCAGAGCCCCTGGGAACCTTGTTAATATACATGGTATCATTGATTCCATGAAGTATCAGGAGATTTTACATGAAAATCTGTCTGCCGCTTCCACAGATCAACAACTGGGTCATGGCTGGATCTTCCAGCAAGGCAGTGATCCAAAACATATGTCCAAATCCACACGAAAGTGGTTCACTGAACACAGAATTAGGCTTTGGGATGGCCTGACATCCTCTTGTGGGCTCTCTCCCAGGTGAGCTAAAGAGGAAAGTCCACAAGAGAGGACCTGGACCTCTTCCTGGAGAGAAGACCCTGGAGAATCTCTGGAGAGATTTTGTATTGAAGAGTGATCTCAGTTTCCTTCCTTTGTATCCTCAAATCTCATAAAACCTTATAGGAGAAGACTCAGTGCTGTGCTGTGTTGTTATGTTGTCAAAAGCAGGTTGTACAAAGTACTAAATGCAGGGGTACTGATAATCGACTCTCTAAACGCTCCCTCAGTCCTTAGTCTTTCTCCCTCAGTTAGTTCTGTTATAGCAAGGCTTTAAGACAGTTTAGAACCTGATACCTTGGTAGTTTTGGAAGTCGGGATTGGAGCATTAGATGTCCCCGAAACCTTAGTCATGCACATGAGTATCTTTTCATAAGACTCACATATAAACCATGCACTTTATTTGAAATTTTAAAAATCAGTTTTTAAGGTAAATGATCTTTTTTTATGATATTATGAGGTTGCCTTATAATGCTCAATTTTTGTTGCCGTAAAATGCAGGTTATTTATTCATCTATTTATCTTAAAGTGTATTACTCAGTAACTACAGTGAAGCAGTGGAAAAAGTTTATAGTACGGAATGCAACTCTTGACCTGAGAGTTTAAGGGGTTAATTTAAATAAAAGAGAAAATTAATTTATCCAGTTACTTCTTATCACTGGGTCACAGGGTACACAAATGATGATTGAACTAAAAAAAAGATGCTGACTGATGCTTTTCACCAGAGTATGCATTACAGTACTATAGAGCAATATAAGATTCTGGTTTACCTCATATGTGCTTATCCTGCAACTGCCATCAACATTTAAGTTATAAAGTGCTCAGAATATTAGAGCTACGTACATGGGCAAAATCTATAGAGATGTTGTGTGCATGCCAATTGCTTTAGTAGCAAGCATGGCAGCAAAGGTGAGGCAAGTGGATGTATTGAAATTCAGCACCACTTCACCCAGCCCAGGAGAGGCCATCAAAAGATTAATGAGCTATTTGGTTAAAGTTCAGCTGTTTCTCACGCACAAGGTCCACATTAGTGAAATAATTAATTTTACAACACTGGGGTGTTGTCACCCTGCCGAAACACAGCGTGCACCTATGATAAGCGTTCACTAATTAATCGGCAAGAAACATGAATGACAAAGAGGCATGGTCCACCTTTTGACATTTAAATGCTTTAGACCAAAACAAGCTTTCAAGCAGACATGTTTCTTCAGACATATCCTTTGAGAGGCTGCCAGAGATTGATAGCTTTAATGTGGTAGTGAAGTTTCAGCAAGGTCCTGCCAGGATGCTACTGGAAATCATACAGGCTACGCTGATCTATTCATCCCTGGAAACGTGGATTTTCCAGACTCAGTACAGAATCTTCACACCCAGTGTCATCTGCTGCTCCACCTTAACATATCTTCTTTATCCATTACAGCATTAACTGTGTGGTTCCTAAATTCGTATGGTTAGAAAGTATTAGAGTTGAGTGGGTGGTATGCATAAAACATATGCCTGGGAAGAGTGTGCATCTATGGCTCACAGGTTTAAAAAAAAAAAAAAACACTGTCATTGAGGATGTGTGAATTTTGATTTTTCTGAACTTCATGCCAGTTTTAAGGCAGATGCATTATTAATGCCGCCAGCTCAGGAGCAATTTCAAACACTGCATATTTGAAAAGATGGATGAAATAAAATGAACTTGGTTAAATCTAGGACTTTTTTTTCCAAGGTTGTGCTTTAGGGAAGAATCTGTACTTTCTCTCAGGAGAGTGGGGGTATATATGTGCGCATGTGTGTATGTGTATGAAAAGGAGAAAGAGAGTTAAATGCAATGGCAAAGTGTATGTGACATTGAAGATACCTCTGCAGTTATTCCTGCTTCAGGGGTTACAATGTCATACAAACAGATGCATGAATTTACGAGTACAAATTATGCTGTATATATATATATATAAACAGGCAATAACACTAACGTGAAAAAAGTGTCAGGAACACGTGTGGCAGCGTTAAAGAGAAAGAGAGAGGCAGACCCTACACCCAAACATGCACCCTTTTTACTATGTAGTGCACTACTAGATTTTGAGAAGCTGCCATTTTGTTGTCATGTCCAGAAGCAGAGTAAAGTTTATCCAGTGTACTGGCGAAATCTCACAATGCACCACAATAAGTCGTGTCTACACAATGTATAAAAGCAGGCATAAAAAACCCAAACCACTCTTTCAGACATTATAGACTGAGAGAGAGAGAGAGAGAGAGAGAGAGAGAGAGAATTTGTGAAATAGACCAGAGTAAGTTGAGATTGAAAGTGTATCCCATCCCAAAAAATGGAGACGTCAACTATTCAAGACAGAAAGCATATTCCTGTTCTATCTGAGTGCTACCATCACAAGACTTGTCTAGATTTGCTATTTAGATTCTTGGGGCAAACAGGGACAAGTAGTGCTGTAACAAGCACTTAGATGCACACACACACACACACACACACACACACACACACACACTAGTGCCAACACCTTGAGGCTCTGCCTAGGCGACAGATGGATATTGTCTGTGGGCAGATTAATGTGTTGCTTGGGCCCACTTTTCCTGCAGGAAGGAGTGAGGTTGAGAGTGGGTTTAGTTCATCCATTCAGCCCTCTATCTACCCACCACAGGTGCGCCACATGTTCAGAGCCAACCATTATGATATACGTCTACCTATAAACTTAGAGAGCATATTGTTCCCCCTGCCGTAAGTGGTTATTAATCTGTCTGCTTGTGAATGAATTGGGTTATATAAGTTCAGCAGATTGTTATATAACTAGTGTACAAATGAGTCAAACACAAGAAGAGTGATTGAAATAGCAATAATAATAATAATAATATTTTTTTATTTTTATTATTATTATTATTATTATTATTATTATTATTGTTGTTGTTGTTGTTGTTGTTGTTTAATGTGGAATATTATTCTAAATGACAAATCTGCATTTTAGAACTTTATTTCTCTTTATCTCCCCCTTTTATATCTAATGTCCTTTTGCTTGTAGACATTTGTATGAGATAGTGGAGATAATATTAACTAATCTTTATGGATATTAATAATTGTCTTGGCTTTGACCATAATGCATTACACACACTTTGCTGCAAGAAACCTCACTTCACTTGCACAAAAAATAATGTTAGCATGTGTCTGCTTTGCCCTCTTTAGTGCCATTATGCTCAGGATTTTGGCTTTGCTCCTCCACTAAGCTATTTGTTGGCTCCCATGCACCACTTATTCGATATTTACTCTACCTCTTTCGCCAGGGAAATTTTGCTATTAGAGCACACATATATATAAAAGAAAGAAAAAAAAATGCAGCAGGGCTCACAGGTCAGGGAATAAGTGGCAATTTATCACACACCCACAATCTGGTTGCTCAAGCCAGCCTAAAAGATGTCTCATGGCAGTGACAGTTCCATGACCCCATGACGGGCCAAAGCACAACCTGGTGACCCGTCCCCAAAGGTCACAAGGAATAATGTGTGTTATCTCTGCTGTCCTTACAAACATAACACATACACACCCACTGATACACTCATGGACATGTGTCATACGTCATTTGAGCAGAGTAAGCCCAGCTCGTCGGCTGATAGTGAGCTGAAATGACTTCTCAGCCTCTCTACTGGGAGACGAGTGGCATTCTATTACAAAGGCAGCATAATACTTTGGCAGCCACTCTTCCTCGCTGCATCCCATTGTCTTTTGCTCCTCAAAGCTCTGTTATTGTTCTTCTCCTCTCCATAAAGATCTCTTTCTCCCCGTGGAGAGTGGTGGCGGGTAAAATGAAAAATAGCGTTTTCAGCATGGTGACATCTCATCTGTTTGTCAAGTTTAAATTTCCCATGATGCCAGACCATTGGTGGGCTGCTGGCTTAGCAGCTCCAGCACACTGCTTTTGTTCTTACAGAGTCGTGAGTCAACTTTTCTTTCTGGACCCCTCCCTTATTCCTTTCCTTTATTCTGCTAGAGCTAAGCTACTTTGCATTCTCATTATTTTTATACACTTTGTGGGCTAAATACACCACTGGAATATGTACTGTACATCTGTCACCATGCAGTTTGTGCACATAAGTAAAGCTTGCCAAATTGAATCTGTCTGTGTCTCTTTCTTCTTCTACAGTATCAATCTGTTGATCTTCCCACAAACACATCTTCAAATTAAATTTTATCTCTTTCCCCTCAAGGACATCTTTCCCAGGTGGGTGCTCAAAATGGAATCATGTTCTCCGGATTTGTCACTACAAGGAAAGAACCCATTGCTCTACTGTGGATGGATGGATTGGAGTAGTGAGAGTGAAGTAAGGTGAAGTAAGAGGTAGAGGGAGTAAATCAGATTTTCATTTCTGGCACTTGATAAGTGTCTTCAAGCAGAAAACTGTAGTTATGCAACTCATGCTTGCACCACTGATCTCCTTGCTGTGTGGCCAGCTATCTGCCAAGGGGGAGGGGGGAAGAGCAGGGCATTATAGTGTGGTGAACACACACACACACACACACACACACAAATAAATAAATAAATAAATACATAAATAAATAAATCACATATTGCGTTAGCATCCATAGCAGGGACAAAGTTAGGACATGCAAGTCTTAAGACAAATTTTACTGTACAGAGCACAATCAGAGCAAGAGATATGGATGAAATAGAGATGAAGGAAAAGAAGAAAGAAACACAAATAGGAATCTACACTGGTGTGTCCAGAACATGACAGTACGCAGAGGCAGGAAAACATCCAGTCATGTCTAAATCAAATATTTATCCAGCTTTTGAAAACAGTGTACATGCATTTGTCACTCAGTGTATCCCTTAATTCCATGTCTCCGATATAACTGCAGCACAGGGTTGCCAGGTATGCTGCTTTCCTGCAGAAATCGGGATACTTCTGACTTCCTGTTCTGGGTTGTTATTTAACCTGCTGGTTGTAAGTCTTGCAAACATTAGATTCATTACATCATTGTTTTGGAAAGAAATGCAAAAAGTAAATGCATAGACTAGTGTGTAAGTTACATTGTGGCTATGGTGAAAATGTGATGAATTCATAGGTGAATGGTGTATCATCAGAAATAAGGTATTGTAACTATAGTAAATGCATATTAAAATATACACTGAGCACAAGTATAAATGCAACACCTAAGATTTATAAACATTGTATGTACTTATGGTTTAAACATTAAAATAATTCACATATATGAAATCACCAATGTGCAACAAAAGGCAGACACTTTCATCAACAAATGTCTACCAGAATACCAGCTACAGTAAATGATACACAGAGGTGGTCAGTGTCCAAAGTTACACTTTCAGAAGCATGTGTAACCGCCATTTGCATTCTGTAGTGCAGTGCATCTCCTTCACACAAAGTGAATGAGATTATTGATTGAGGCTTGTGGAATGTTGTGCCATTCCTCCACAAGAGCCGTGCAGAGTTCATGGATATTCCTAGGGACGGGAACACGCTGACGTACCTGATGGTCCACAGCATCCCACAGATGCTCAATTGGGGACATGTCTGGTGAATAGGGAGGCCACTGAAGAAAGGGGACGTTTAAAGTCCACTGAAGTCTGTTCCTACTCCGGACAGCAGTCAGGTCGAGGTCGCTGTGGGGACGATGGACACATAAGCCAGCTTCTCTCAGGTGGTTGTGAACTGTCTCTGCAGAGATTCTCCAGTTGTTCAAATCACACAATTCATCAGCTGTATGAGTAGCTGGTCTTAGGCGATCATGCAGATGCAGGAGATGAGTGTTGTGGCAAGTCCTCAATGGACATGTAGTCGATTGGCTGTAGTGCCAAACTGCTGGAACCAAATTCTAAGGGGACTTATTGTTCAAAAATGAACATTTACAGCTGCAGCAATTTGGCGAATTGACATGCCAGTTTCCCTCTCCCTGTCGACTTGTGACATCTGTGGCATTGTGATGTGTGACAAATCTGGAGGATTTGGGGTGGCCTTTTATTGTCTCTAACATTAAGGTGTGTGTGGGTACTGATGATACTGCTCAGGCAGTGTTTCAAATGGCCACATTTGTCTGTTGGGTGGATTATCTTGTAGGGAACTTTACGCATTACTGAGTGAATGTAAACAAATTCTTTTGTACATTTCAAACCCACAAACAATGCACATCTTTGCAAAAATAACAATAAAACTCATCATTTCAATAAAAGAATATTTCCCCCTTTGTAAGGTGTTGTTTTTATATTTTTGTTCACTGTATGAACTAAATATTCTAGACTATTTATACTGTATGAATGTGCATTTTGTGTGCCATTGCTTTATTCATTTTTGCTTTGCATTTTTATTTATAACATATATATTATAATCCAATGCCATTTTAGGACATTTATAAAGAAAGAAATGCTTCATTAAAAATTATTTTGTTATTATGTTATTATTTAGCAGAAATTACAATATATTTGTCAGTGTGAGGCCTGGTTATACAGTTTACTAAATCAGATTGTGAGCTTTGAGCACTGGGGTAATTCTTGGGTTAGTTTTGAAATGCCTTTGGGTAGATTTGAAAAGAGAAAGACCTGGCAATAACCCTGCTGCAGCCAGTTTGGAGATACAATCCTATTTAAAAATACAAATAACAGTGGGAGACTGGGAACAGGTTGTGCATTAAATTTACTTGTTTTACTTAAGGTAGTTCTGAAAGAAATTCTGTGAAAGAAATACTGAAACAGTCACAGAATATTCACTTTATTATAGCCAACAGTTATACAAATATTTGATGTGCCTTAACTGACCTTTTGAGGTTAGCAATTGTTAATGCTGTAGACATATTGACAATGTTGTGGCATATTGCTGCCTTCAGTTCATGTCTTACATCGTTTGTTTACAGGTAGCTCTGCCTGGTAAGACACCTAAAACTCCCGAGATGGCAGACGCAATAAGGCATCAAGACAGGTGCGTGTATTAGTGAAGGGCTCAATTTCCATAATGCATTTTTAACCACAGTTCATTATCTAAATTGCTTTGTCGTGAACAAATGCTATCTGTATTTCAATTCCCATAGACCAGGAGGAAGAAGACACGAAAATGCTTCTACTGCACTGTTAACCCAACAACTCCACAGTATTTTTTTTTTTTATAACTTCTTTTCAGTGACTCAGTATATTCAGAGGGGACCGTTTATCCCTCTACTCAAAAATGTAACCATGTACAAAAGGAGAAATAGAGATCTTGGTATTCTTTCTTCTGTATATAAGTATGAATATGACCACTTGAAGATTCCTGTCTAGATACATATGTGGCATTCAGACCTAAATCTAACTGCTACCACTTCCCTCTGCTTGTATTTTAAGGCATGCTCAACTTGGTTACCGCAATGTGTGTTACGTATTATCTGATAAGAAGGAAAGATGTTTGCCAGTAAAACTGTAATATTTTCCATCTTAACTCCAGAATCCTGCAAAAAATGTCTGGATTGAGGCTTAAATATTACTCAATAATTAAAGAACATCTTCCTTTTTGAATAATACATTAATAATTGAAGAATTATATGGGATCTGTCAAGTGAGCCTATTAGCATTCATATGAAGTGCTCATGAATTTTGCATTGAAATGATACATTTTTTGCTCAGACAATAACAGAAGCTTCTTCAAATTTATGTTCATTTCAAATACGTAGGCAAAAATAAAAAGAAGCATAATGACCGGATGTTGAGATGGCACATGGAATTCTAAAAGAATATGGAAATGCTCTACAGCTGTAATATTGGGATTGAAATTTATAATGTGATTAATAGATGGCACTGGATCTGCAGACTGAGACTGATTTGAATACCAGAAAATTACCGGATATCATTCTGAGCCCTGTCAGTCAAAAGAGCATATTGTTAATTTTAATGACTATCAAATCTAGCAGCAGTTGTTCGGGCTTATGTCAGTGTCATGGGTAATAATGAGCAAAAGTACCTGTAATTCAGGATTTATTGCAAGTGTAGCCTGATGGTGAATGGAATCTGTACTTTTGTGATCTCTCAGAGGTAACCATGCCTTGTTCTAATGTTATCCATGTAGTCTGGAAGCTCCTTTCCTGCCTATCAAAGACAGGTCTCAGGATGGTGATAGGTCTCAGGATGGAATGTTAATGTCCACTGCATCTTTCTTCCCCTTCAACCGATCCATTCATCACTCCTTGACTTTTCTCAGCTGAGTTTCCAGATGTCTCTGTCTCAGCCTCTATTGACACAGGGCTTGATTAGGGTGATCCAGAGCCCTGTATATTAGCCATTCACCTACAGGGGCTGATGGCAGAACTTTAGCCCCAGGCTGCACACAAACTTGTCACATATGTACTGTCCATATCCAAAAGGGTGAGTAATAAGTTGGAGAATGGTGGTGAAACCTGCATGACCAATAGTGCATTGGTTCTTTGTGTGGAAAAAGTAATAGCCAAAGAGAATGGCTATTTGAAGTATTTTATAATTTGACATATATAAAGAGATATGGTTATTTAAATGGGGATAACATTTCCTCCTTGCAGATTTCTTGGAGAAGCACCAAAGTAGTATGTTCCTGCCTTTTTTTTTTTACTTTTTCATTCAGACAAACATGAAAATGTATTTTTCCCCTATACAACTTGTTTTGTATTTCCAGAGAAAAGTGTCCAATTACAGGGATAAAATAAATATATTGTAATATTTCCCTACACCTTCTTCTCAGCTGTTCTCTAGATCCTGGAATACACATAAAACTAAAGCTATAGGATGTAAGATTTTGGATATTTGCCCTCTTTGGTAGAAAAACACTATTGTGTGCTACTTGTCTAAGAATATGTCATAATGTGATTTGTGCTACACCCATCTACAGTTCACAAAGTGTATATTTTTTGAGAAAATTCAGAACTGTGTCCACACTAGTAGTGTGCTTAAATAGTAATGACACCAATGGTATAATGATAATCAACTGTTTAGTATGCATTATTTGGCCCAAGTATTTATAATAAGATAATTAAAGGCTGCCATTTACTCTGTGTCACAGAATTGTAATGAGGATAAAAATCTTTATTGTGCACATCAATGTCACAGTCACACTAACACACACACACAGTGAATACCAGTTGTATCTAATTTTGATGTGTGTCCAGTGGAGGTAGTTCTGAATTTCTGATGCAGAGAATTTCAAATGAGCCCACTACTGCAAAGTAGCTAGCTACAGTGCCCTCCATGATTATTGGCACCCCTTGTAAAAATTAGTAAAAAGGGGTTGAAAAAAATCCACCTTTTGGTGAAGTTGCTTCATCTCACACTGAAAAAAAAGAGAAAAATCCAACCTTTAACTGAAATAAATTTATTCAGAGAAAAACAAATCCCT
>JAOTRR010000047.1:10176121-10192044 GCA_028570945.1 Gogo arcuatus | reverse complement strand
TTCATATGTTTAAAATCTTTATTTTTCTGTAAAGCTGCTTTGCGACAATGTCTATGGTTAAAAACGCTATACAAACAAATTGACTTGATGACTTAATGCTTCACTAATGTCAAAGTTAGGACAGTGTATGACTGTCACTCTACTAATGTAGATAACACAATGGTTCAAAACTCTATAACTCTCATTATTAACTCTATAACATGTCATGTTTGTTTTTGTCAGCATAATAATTTAGGGGTTCAGCATAATATTAGTTATTAATTGAATACACTGTAGTTAACATAGTAGTTTGTTAAAGTTATTAGTAATTATTGAAGAACTACTGTAGTAACACTTGGTTACTTGCTGCTAAGTTACTAAGTACTTAAGCATTAATTAAGGAACCATATTGTAAGTGTTACCATTAGAGCGAACACATTTACTAAAAGATTACAACCATTTGGATTTAAGTAAACTTTTGAATAGTCTTGCTGTGTAATGGTAATGTCCTTCAGGTGCCAGGACTGATGGCTGTTCTGAAATCTAAATGTTCTGAAATCCCTGAGTCTGTAATAATAGACACATTATTAATAGCCATACTCATAAGCAGTGCACTGTGATGCACATATAAAGATACATGTATAGATACATAAGTATTTTGTAAGATAATATCAGAAAGGAAAAGTGAATAAACCAAACACTGTTTTCCAATAAGTAAATACAAAAACTCTTTAGAAAAGCTAGAAAAAATAGAAGAGCTGAAGCTCACGATTCCAAAAGATGCTCTGGGAGCCTCTTCTTATGTGAAATTTGACATTAAGCATCTGTTTTTTTTATTCGATTTTGCAAACCCAAGAGCAAAGAATAAGCAATGTGTAATTTTGGAAGTATGATGGGAAGGGAGCAGAAGTCTCATATCATTTGGGTTTATCTGAATAACCAATAATCCAGTGGCAGAAAACAAATCAGTCCAAGAAGGAGACATGTGGCTGGTCTGGGAATGTGGGGGAGAGCTTGATTTCACTATATTGGGATTCGGTTTGATAAACCCAGGAATTTATTTTCTTTTCAGAGCCTTAAAAACACACATATGCAGAGTAGAGTAATAGAAAAACTTTGGGAAAGACTCATAAAATCCATTCTAAATTCTAAAATCCATTCTAAATCCATTCTAAAGACTCATTAAGTCCATTCTAAAGGTTGAGATGGTTGACCTCTGGCCACTAGGGGCAGTGGAGCAGCATCCTTTTGAGGCCTCCCACAGATTCACTCTTCCAGGAAACGCACACACACACACACACACACACACACACACACACACACGCACACATGCACACATACCACAAACACATGAAAGAAAGATTCAGGTTCATTTGAAGATGCAAAGAACGCACCTTGAAACTCTCTTTGATCTCCTTCAGTGGAGATGAGTGTGTCTCTGTGGTGATCTAAATGGGATGGTTTTAAGAGAAATAATTTGTTTTTGAAAGCTACCGTCTGCACTGGCAGCTGCGTGCGTGTGTGCACGTTGTGTTGGCTTGGCGTTCCATGGCAATCAACAAAATTTTTCAAGCATAAATATGCAAAACAGGAACACCTCTCAAATATTTTATGATCAAAGCCAGTGGCCACTAATGGGTTGCATGGTGTGTGTGTGTGTGTGTGTCTGTGTGTGTGTGTGTGTGTGTGTGTATGTAAACTTTCTACTCTCTATATCAACTAAAAATGTATAGTAATATTTGCATGGTAGGTTATAAACAACATAAAATCTGAAGATCTTTAGCTATTATTAAATATGCATTCTTGCCCAACTATCCTCTTAAAAACACATATACATTTAGTATTCAATACTGCAGCTCAGCACAAACATTCATAACTGATATATGAGAATGTCTACTTGGTCATCAATATTTTTCCTCCAAAAAAACGTCATTATACCCATTAATATTTTAAAACATTGATTTTTTTTCTGTATAGTCCATTCTCAAACAAAATATTCCCTACATAAAACAGCACATGGATGTGTATCAGGGACATAACCAAATATGAATGCATTATTCGGATTGCACAGATAATGCAATGTTTGAAATAAATACAAATACAGATACAAATAGGAGGCAGACTATTCGGCAGAGGTGTGGGTGGAGGTGGTGCTAGTGTTTGTTAGACAGCTTGACAGAAAGTTTCACAGGGCATCTGGTTGAGACAAACCTGCGCATTGGGACTGGAATCCTGCAGGACACATGCACTTTAATACAGGCATTAGCAAGTGTTTTGATATGAAGCTCATGAGACAAAGAATAAACATGTTCATTAAAATGAGTGTGTAGAGGTCATTAGTAACTGCCTGATCAGGGTCACAGTGGTTTAAACTGTGCAACTAGTTTGTTTATATATTAAGAAACAAAATTTGTTTGAGAATATTGTAGGCAGGTACAACAAATTAATTGCGCAAACATGATTTCTTTTTAAAATAAATGAATCCCATGCACATCTCTGGTTCATATCAATTATGAATCAAGTTGAGGAACACTTCTATTCCTGTTTTTCATAGTGTATATATATATATAAACCCTCCAGGTTTAGGCCACACCCACTTTGAGTTTAAACTCGAATGCAGATACAGATATTTGGAGTACTAAACAAATACATATACAAATAGCGCCATTATATTCCACCCATAGTGGGTCTATAAGATGTCTGCTGCTGGAACAGTATTGGAGCATATCACCAGCAGGATGCTGGCATAGACAACAACAGCAAGAATGAATGGGATTCAAAGCTGAGGTGTGGTTGTGTGACATGACAGAGTCTTAAGCATGTGAGTCTTAGGCCTCTTTGTAACATTCAGATTATTGTGGCCCTCTCACTTTGAGCATATCTTTCTCACCCTTTGGACTTTTTTTCTGCTAACATGCAGTTCCGAATATTCTGCTTCCCTTCTAAACTTGCATAATGAATAAATGAATAAACATATCTCCTGGGAAGGATTATCTGATGATGATGTTAGAAAATCGTTCTATGATTACACCTGCAATTTTATTTGCATTTTGAGAGCACTGCCGAAGCACCCCTAGCAGTTCATTGGAGTGCAACAAACAGAAAGGTGTACATGTGTGGGGGTTAGTGTGGAAATATATTCTCTGAGATATAATCCCATGAGGCCTGGGTAAATGGCATGTGCTTGTTTTACTGCCATGTAACTCCCTGGTGATTTGTAAAAATGTCAAAGGTGGTGTCAAAGGAGGAAAGACGTTGCCATCTTACATTACTCTTATGAGCAGGCTCAACTGCAAAAAATAAAAGAATAAAGATTGCAAAGTTTGCTGTTTATAGCCTGATATTTTCCTAGTGCCAGAGAGTAGCAGTGTAACTTCTGTTGAAACCTAGAATTCATAGAAGGCTTTGCTACAAAGTGTTTTTTTATGTTTCTTGGAAATATCATTTTATCTGGCTCAATTTCACAACCCCGAAAAGATTGCACATTCAGCCAAAACCAGATATGCAACTCAGTTGTCAAAATAAACTTGCTGAAATGCATCAAAGTAGGAACTGAACTGAGAGGAAGCAAAATACACCACAAATTGTGTGTTAAGCCAGAAATGAAAAGTCATGTTCAATGGAAGCCTTGACAGAAATAATTAAGTTCATGCTGTCAGTCAGATAAAAGTTGAGAAAAATACATTGTTGGGATCCTACCAGTCAAAACAAGTACATCAATTACCATAATAAATTTTGACTTCACTGTAAGCACTCATTAGTTTCCTTACACTATGAATAAAGTTAATGGGCTAGGAAAGTGATTGTTTTCCTCCATTTATTTTCCTCCCTCATACTATTGAGCAGGATGTCAAGGCTCAGGTGGGGCAGGTAGAATTTGTGATTTCTTTCTCTCTATTCCTCACTGCTCTGGATAGAGAAACATGACATATCGACTGCTAAACACTACCTGTTGGGAAGCAGTTTGTTCTTTTGGGACTTGTGCACCATCATGTACACACACACACACACACACACACACACACACACACACACACACACACTTTCCCTCTAAATGTGCCACAGATGGGAGAGCAGCTGTAAGCAGTGACTTGGAAAAGGTGCCTCGTTGACGGGGTTTGTTGTTTGATTCCCTTCGTTTCACCTGGCAGGGGAAGAATCCATCACTTCACTTTTTCTGCTTTCCCTCATCCTGCACACAGAAAAAAAAAAGCCCCATTTGTTTGCTGGCTGTAACATTTATCAGTTGATAAGCAGGGAACAGAAAAGAATGGACATGTTCTCTGCATTGAAGAACATTGTTGTGATTGGTGGGTCATCACATTTGACAAATTGAAAGCCTCAAATAAAAGGATAAGGCTTTGTTTTACCACAGTAGATTTATGTGGGATTCTTTGGTAAAATACAATCTCTTGCTCCTGCTTCAGGAGCGTTAGGAGTCAGTGTGAGGATTGCTGTGGAGTACTAGGAATATTTATAATACAATAATTAACCCCGGTACATCTGTAGTACAATACGGTGCCTCTTCAGTGTGACATTTTGTTTTGCTTTTCATTGTTATAACGTATTTGGGAGTGAGGCAGTATGATAGTCTTATTTCACTGAACAATAATTAAAACATTAAATATACTATGTATCAAATGTCCTATACTAATTTATAACCACATATTTATATTGAATCTAATATAGTAGATATTAAGGGAATATTTTTTAAATGTTACAAAAGAGATTTATTTTTAATACAATAAATCTTACAAATGTCTTCTATAAGATTAAAATGACAGAGATGTGCTGTTTGGGATGTGTCTTTATACCACGATTCTCGAATCTGTTTGGTCAGAAGGTGTTTTGTTTTGTTTTGTTTTGTTTGTTTTTTTCTCGAACAGCAGCTCTGATAGTAGTACCATCTATAATTCACAGGTTTATATTAATACAATCATTCTAATACATTACTGTTTCTGCAGTAACAAGGGGGCTTGTATGGCAGACACGCTGTATAATATAAGGCTAATAATAAATGGATTGAATATGTTATTTAACAAACAAAACACAGAATTGTTGATATGGTGAAGCTTTCTGTACAGAGACATTTATTTAGAATTTATGGAAGGAGTATCCATGGGACAGTCTTCAGGACAGAGGACACTGTGCTTTCTGGTTTCTCTGTCACAGGGCAACCTGATTTTTTTTTTGTCTTATTAATGTCAAAAGAGAAAGAAAAACAGAGAATGGAAAGGAATGACTGTTTATAGCTGGGGTGGCTTGGTGGTGCTGTGGTTAGCACTGTTACCTCACAGCAAGAAGGTTCTGGGCTCAAATCTGAGTTTGCATGTTCTACTTGTGCCTGAGTGAGTTTCCTCCAGGTGCTCTGGTTTCCTCCCACAGTCCAAAGATATGTCAATTAGGTCAACTGGCTACTCTCAATTGCCCATAGGTGTGAGCGTGAATGGTTGTTCATCTCTGTGTTAGCCCTGTGATAGATTGGCAATCTGCTCAGGGTGTACTCCGGCTCTCTCCCGAAGTCAGCTGTGATTGGCTCCAAGTTCTCCTGTGACCCTGATGGATAAGTGGTATAGATAATGGATGGATGTTTATAGCTGCTATAATGTAAGTGATAACAACTTGTTTCAGGGGACTTTTACAACATTAAACTTTTTAACATGGTTAAAAAGAATGACTTGTCTTTAATTCATTAAATATATAAGGAAAAAAACACAATCATGGGATAGAGTGTGATGCAATCTAGTATGAGTGCTTACTAACATCCATCCATCATCTATACCACTTATACATTGCAGGTCACGGGTGAGCTGGAGCCAATCCCAGCTGACGTCGAGCAAGAGGAGGGGTACACCCCGGTTAATCTATCGTAGGGCTAACACAGAGAGACAGACAGCCATCCACACTCACATTCATACCTATGGGAAATTTAGAGCAGCCATGTGACCTAATCCACATGTCTTTGTGGGAGGAAACCAGAGCACCCGGAGGAAACCCACACAGGAACGGGAAAGGCACAGAAAGGCCGCAGTTGGCTGGCAAGTTCAGACCCAGAACCTTCTTGCTATGAGGTGACAGTGCTAACCACTGCACCACCATGCCACCCTGCTTACTAACAAACATGGGTATTTTTTTTTTCCATCTATAGTCTGAGCAATTTCCTTTGCTGGATATTTGTCTGTATTTTCCAAAGTCTGCTCTATTATCTATTCAGTCAAGCACTTGTGTGTAAAAACTACAAGCCATTTTTTAGCACAGGAGGCAAGGATATCCTATTTTGCAGGATATACAATAGGTAGGATACAAGTGGAAAAAAAAGTAACAGTAGAAAACTTCCTGAGTTATTGATGGATGTGTGGTAATTTTTTTAGGTGTATATCAATACCCTACTGTTTGAATGCCCTAAACCACCAGTGCCTCTTTTAGGCACCATGTTTGTAAGTCCAGCTAAAGGCAAAAAGGAGAAAAGGCAATTGCAGAGTGACATCATGTACATTACTGAGCTACCTAACGTGATCACATTAAGCTCTGTTGGGTTTCAGCCTGAGCTCCATGTAATTGGATTCGCCAGCATTGATCCAGTCATCCTTCTGATTAATTTCTTGGTGCTTCCGTTTCTGTGTTTTGCTTCCTGTAATAGCAAACAAGTTTGGTCGTAATATAAAAATAATGGCCATTTGCAGACATGACACTCTCCATGCATTTTCCAGGTATTACTCTTTTTTTGGTCCCACCTTCCCATAGCGATTAATCAAGCAATGCATTTTTTTTCCCCCGAAAGCAATGCTTTCCCTCCTCTGCTGTGCTGGTTTATTTATCTACCTTCTGGAGGCTTCTGCCTTTTCTGTATGGTCTGAGTGAATTTTAATTTCCTGTAATTTTCTAGTGAGCCTCACCTCTGGAACAAACACAAGCAGGGTTAATATTGACACTGTGATTTAGCAGTGTAGGATAGAAGATTACCTTGTCTTTTCTGATAATGTGGCATAAATTGAAATTTCCCCCAAAATTTCCCCCCGTCAACTTGCTTGAGATATTTTGTGTCATAAGAGATGTGATGTTCCATTGCTTCAGATTCTGCTTTTGTCCTCACTGATGTGGTTTGTGTATTTATGGCCAGCACTGTTTACAAAAGGGCCAAATGTCTCCCAACTGTCTTTCCCAGTTATTTGGCTGTTTAAATATACTGTCACTTTCTCTTTAACACATACAGTGGCAGAACACATGCAGCACAGACTTGTTGAAATTGTGCATTGCCTAGAAAAGATAACCATTCTGCTCATCACAAGGTGACCTTCTTCCCTTATTTGCATTGAATGAAATTGATTGTGAGGAACAGAAGCTGATTTGTGTTTATCCAGCAAGCGCATTGCATTTCACATATGACATCTTCTGAATATTCAGCACCCATTTTGCATTAACCGTTTCTTATGGAATCAGAAAAGCAATGACCACATTTACATTGTGTTATGAAATGTAAAATTGTTTATGCAACCAGTTGGCAGGTAAGCAGGTGACAGATGGATGTAAAAGCAGGAAAGAGAGTTTATTCAGGCAAACAGGCAGACAAATCCAAAATGTAATTCAGAATTGTGGTAAAGAAACAGGCACAGAGTCAGACGATCAGCAAACAACAATACTTGGGCAAAATCCGAAACACAAAAACCAAGAGCAAAGCAAGATCAAAACCAGAGTAGCAATAACAATAAACAAGGCTCGGTAAAGTCAGAACCACAGTTACTGAGTGTTTACTTTGTGAGGTGCGTGTGCAGTGAGTGTGCTCTTATAATGTGCTATGATGATAGAATCCAGGTGAGTGCAATCAGTAATCAGGTGGCTGTGATCGGTGAGGTGTGTGCTGGGTGCTGTAGTCTATGGCGGCCATGTTTGGAGGCTGCTGTGAATTTTGGGAAAAGGAGTCTGATTGCTGGCAGGTGCATATGTCACATCAGTAAAATATGAGCATGCTCAAGACGGTTATGTGTGGTTTTTTAGCTTTTTTTTTTTTTTAACTCCTTTGGGGCAGCTAAGAAAGGTGTGACACTATGCTTATGCCTGTGTGTTGTCCTAAGTGCCTATCAAGGCCTGCACTTGAGTGTTAAGGTTAAGGTTTTTTTTGTTTGTTTGTTTGTTTGTTTGTTTTTTCCATTTTACAAAATCTGAAAAAGAAGTGCATTTGAGATTTACTGTTTCTGTATTCAATCCATTAATCACCTGGCCTCTACAAAATAGGTGTTTTATAATCTGTCCTGTGTGCTATTACATATTCATTGGTTTACTAATATATTTTCCCTTGTCTTATCTCAAAACTAATACAGATAATATAAATGAACAGATTACCAGCAGTGACTGAGTAAAATGTCAGCATTGGACAATCCACTGTATTATTGGGAATTAATTTGAGATGAGAGCAATCACAAAATCACAAAAAAAAGAAGCGACCATGTGGGAAACAACTATGCAGTTGAAGAGACAGTGGCTGACATTTGGGAATTCTGTGTGTCTGTATAATATTGTTGGTATGTGTTTTATGAGTATATGATATATGAGGTGAGAGACTGCATAGCTTACTCCACTGTTATCACAAAACAACCCTCAGACTGCTTCCTGAAGGTCTCGACAAAAGTCAAAATACATTAGTCCTTTGCAACAACACAGCTCTAATCATATTTTCCATTGGAAGAGACAAAGAAGGCTGTTATTAGTGCACTCACTCAAATACAACCCAGTGCGTGTCTGTGTGTTTTTATTTGTGTGTGTGTGTGTGTGTGTGTGTGTGTGAAAGAGAGAGAGAGAGAGATTTTACATCTTAAAGCTCATTATCATTAAGTGCCACTGGGACTTATTTCAAGTCACAATGAGATAGGACTTCAAATAAACCATGTGAAGTGTTGATGTGCTTCTCTGATATGCACTTTTGCTCTATCTCTAGCATTTATTTGAAGGTTTTCTTTGCTCTAATCTTCCTGGCTATGTACACTGCCTGAAAATAAGCTTAGAGGCATTTATTCTAAAGAGATGTTTGATGGATAAACTCCATTTCTACTATACCAGTAAAATAAATAAACCAAAGACAGAAATGTCAGAAGCAAAACCTCAACTGGTGCAGGAGGGGAAAAAAAGGAACTAAGTTAAAAGGAATAGTGTTGCCTAAATTGAGAAAACTTGAAAAAAATACTTCTGTGTCATTGAATCGTTGAACTAAGATATGCATATGTGGTTAATGTGCCTTTAAATGCTTTTATCCTGGATTTATATTCAGTTAAATACTGTGCTCTGAATTTATTACAAATACGCAGTACACTGTGTTCTCATAAAGGGGACATTTTGGTTCTCTGTAGAAAGCATAAGCAAACATAAGCAAAGGTAAGCGCTATCATAAAAGCACTGTATTATACTACATTCCCAAAAGTGGATTTTATCACTTCAAAAAACTCTCTCCTAAGTGACTATCCATAAGCATTACCAAGACAACAAATACTGCATGGAGCCTGTGTCTTATAGCTGCAAATGGAACAAAAAACTCTTAACTACATCTGTCAACAGTGCTTTTACTGTGTTTTCTCCAATTCTAGATTTAAAAAAAAGCAGCAGCCAAGTGAATACATCAATATCTGAATTCTGCTGCATGCAACTAGCAGATGCATCATCATCACACTGTGAGGAACACTTCAATAGTCCTGAACCCCACACAAACCATTCCAGCCGTGTTAACATTCCTGGAATAGCACAATGCTCTGTGTTTTAACATCAAGCCATAATCGGTGCTTCTTTTATTTGGTCCCCTGAGTAGCAGCCGCTGTGGTCGGAAAGAGCCTGCCTGACATGTGTAGGCCTTTAAAGGTTTTGCTCTATTAATGACATAAGTGCTGGTGGGAGCGTTGTGTTTGTGCAAGCCGCCAGTTGAAAGGCAGGGGCGTTTGAATGGCACACCGTTGCATGGTAATTAGCCTCTTTTTCCTCTGAACCCATTTTTTCATCAATTGCAACACAAACAGAAAATGCAGTGTTCTGTTTGTGTTGCAATTATCTGGTGACAAGTAAAGGTGGAGATCTGGTGGCGATGAGGACCATTTGTTCAGAATTCATAATGCAGTGCACATCGGTATCTGAATAAACAAAGAGTAGGAGAGAAAAAAAGAGGAAATGTGGAAATTAGAAATTAGGCCTTTGAGGAGTGGTTATTGTTCTAATGCATTTTGAATAAGACTCCAGGACCTTGTCTTTATTATATAGACAGAGAAGTTAAAAAGACATCACGCATGCTGACACAGACTGTTTCTGGGTGGTAATGATGGTGGAGGTGGACGCTGATTTGGTGCAAAGCAGATGGCTATGATATGTTGGAGAACATCTGTGGGATGCCTGCTGACCTAGACAAATTAGAAATGCAGTTTGAAGGTCTCCGTGAAGACTCCTCATCCTTTGTGTTCTTCATTAAATGTAACACCGTCAAAGCTGTAGAATAACTGTTCATAATTATGCATGTAGTCCCCTGTGTGCTCTTGATGTGTATAGCCATATATTGAATGTATGTAATTATCATTTAGTTTGAAAGTAATTATCGTTTAGTTTGCACATAGCCATGATGCAGCATAAAGTTTCACACTATAGTTGTTTGCAAACAAACCAGATTATTTCAAATTGTAGAATAAAATTAATAAAAGAAATAACAACTCCATAGCCACCATTTGGGCATAATTATTTCTGTTCAGTGGTGTTAAGATACGATCCATTTCCTCTTTCGGTATTTTCTTTCTCTATTTTACCCTTGCCCAGATACACTCAAACTGAGCTGATTTTCATTAAGTAACTGTGCTGCCAGCCATGGTGCTGAGGAATTTTAAATGCAGCTACTAAATAAACCCTGCAAAGGTTCGAGGCAGGAGCTTTTAAATCTTTCATTGTGCATTCTGATTGTGGAACCAGTCAGAGCTGCTTTGTATCATCCATGTTAAGCCTCCAAAGTGTCAGGCTTGATTTGTGCAGTCACTGAGAGCAGATTGCAGATGAAGTGTCTCCATCACCCTCCAACCCACTGCCTTTGTCATCTCTGCCCAGGGCGTATGTGGATTTGTGTGTGTGTGTGTGTGTGTGTGCTCATATAATGCATATTGTGCCATTTGCAGAATACAATCTGCCAAATAAATGTGTGGTGGAGTGATGAGAGTACAGAAAGGTATGAATGGTGAGTATATACAGTACAAGAGTATACTTAACATAGAAAAATAACATATGACTTCTCACTATTAACTAGTTACTTACCTTCTCTGTTTTTACATAAGGGCACAGATACGCAAACTAATGTCTATAACACTGGGAAAAATATTAAACAGTTCACTAATTCTTAAGCACATGTTCATTCTCTAGCATTCTGTACAAGCACACACAAACATGTTTATGCCTATCTGCTTCATCTATTATTTCACAAATAGGCCAACATGCAGCATTATAGCCAACTATGATTTAAATATGTAACAGTGACAGAACACACACACACACACACACACACACACACACACACACACACACACACCATGGAGATGGGGTACAGAATAACCCAAAAGCAATGTGGTTCAACAAGAATGAGTGATCTGCAACCCTGCTCACATTTTAACTAATGAATGCTGGTGATTTTGTCTTTTATTCATTTTCCCACAGATTGCCTTATGTAGTACTAGATTATTTTACCATCCATTCCATTTCCTGTATCTTTTTTTCATGATGCCATGCCCCGATATTTATCAAGTCTTTGCATAATAAACTACGTCAACATTGCAATATTTACTGATGGATTATGTCAGGGTTTTTTTTGTTTTTGTTTTTGTATTTAAATCAGAACAACAGTAAGTATTGTAGCTGTGTAGACTCTCAATGAATGTCACTCTAAAATAATCAATAATAATTATCCTAAAATTTGATATGTCACCATTTGGGTCCATGCCTCGGTTAGATATATTCCATTTGCAAACAGTTACTTTTTTAATCATTATATCATTATCTGCCTGTGTTTTCCATAAATTGCAATTTGTGTGTATGAGTGATCCGTGCCATTTACATTCAGTCAAAAGAAACATTTCCTACACTTTCATTCAGCAGATTTGTTAAGTCAGTGAGTTAAATAAACTCCATTAACGCTCAAACAGATATTGTTTTAGTTCATGCTGTAATAGTCAATAGTTAGTTGGGTATGGAGTTAAGAATATTTTTTAAATTTAGAATTAAATTTCACCAGAAGTAAACAGCTTGTGTCTTATCTAGTTGGGATGGGATATCTATGGGATATCTACAGCACACACTCACAGCTCCATATTGCCTGAATACTAACATCTGCAGCCCATTTCCCAGCTAATCAAGAACTCTTTATAAGCACTCACAACCTTTCTGTCACTGAATAGCATTTCACTTTCCACATGCCCTCACTCCACCACTTCCAAGTCTTTGATTTTCCATGACCAGATCTGAGTTATTTCTAGCCTGTCTATTTGTATTCTCTAACTAATGAGCTTACAGTAATCAACAACACCAAATCCAACAACTACATCAACAAGCAGCGAACATTAATGCCCATGAAGATAAAGCACCACCTGTCTGTCCAAGCCACTACTACACCTGTGAATTCTGATGAGGTGAGTCTGACAAGGTATTCCACACAATTCAATAATCTCCAACCTGGAAATTTTAAAAGAGAAGCCAAATCCTGAAAAGGATTTCATCTGCAATGTTCAATACTGACCATTTTATTATCAATCCAGTTTCAATGAGAAAGATTACAAGGTGGCATTCATTATGGCACTGTTAACTGTGTGAGCATGAGAATAGGCCACCACAGTGGGGAACAGGGAAAAACAGGTATATGAGACGTGGTCTTAATGTTGGATTCAAGACCAGCATTGCTGAGACAGAGTCAAGACCAAGACCATAGCCAAAGGAGTCTGAGTCAAGACTGAGTAAGACAGGGGAGCAAGACTATGATGAGACCAATACCACACATGCCCAGGTTCATGTCAAGACTGAGACCAGATGCACAGATGTGTTAATTTGCTGGTTGTAGTATCTTCCTAGCCTGACATGACATTTCTCTTGAATTAACTAAAATAACACATCTACTTTGGTATTATAATTCTGTACAAATATGTACAGGACATACATAGGACATGTTAAGCATAGCCATTGTGGCAGTGGGGGCATGGTCAAGCATCAGCTGTGGATAGAGAGGAGGCAAGTAGAACCAACAGCTAACACATAATGAGGCTCACCTGTGTCAGATTGCCAGCAGTTTATTTTGTGTTTCCTTTGTTTGTGTTTGCAGAGAGAAGCCAGTAACCAGAGAGAGATGAACAGCCCAGTGCTGTGTGTGATTCGAGTGCATAGAGTGAAATACTGACTTCTCAACGGCCATAGGGCACTATGAATACCTGGTGATGCTATATGGCTGGTCAGCACGCCACTGTGTTCCAGCACTAGAAGGTGCAGGCAGTGCTGGGATTTACACAGAGGTTTTCAAGGATTAAGGCTTTTACCTTCATGAGTACTGATGGTACTAATAGTAGGACTTAGAGTACCACATAAAAATCACACACACACACACACACACACACCAATAAATGCACTGCATGAGCTGATAAATAGTGTGTATTTTCGCAGCGGTGTTATATTCTAAGATTACTCATTGTTCCTCTTTGTTTTCTTCCTGTACTTACTTCATGTTCCCAACTTTTACGAAGCATAATTTTAGCTTAGTTTCACCACCCTTTCACCAGAGTTCAGTTAGTAAAACATATATAAAGGAGAAAGGGAGATTATTGACAATTAGTGTCTAAAACACTTGTTCCATTTGCTCTGACTAATTCTTTATCAGACTAAACTCCTTAAAAGAATGACTCACTTAGCACTTCCACCTGTTTCCTCCAGATAAATGGGGGGCTGTTTGATAGAAAGAGGAAACAAAGTATGTCAGCATATCCCTACACCTCAGAGAATTGTTCACCATTCCCCAGCCACTCACTTTAGAAACTCATTAGTGGGCTGAAATTCTCCCCACCTTACCTAACCTCCTGAAACTGCAACATTCAGCATTTTCCAAGAATTGTTCACTCTCTTTCCTTCCTCTACGGCTTGCATTGTATAGACTTTGTTTATTTAATTTTACTGATGATCACACTTTTTTAACCTGAGAAAACAAGTGTGTGTGTTTGATAGTGCTATTGGGTTCTCTGATGACTTGAGGCTATTTATTGTACAAGTACTTAAATAAAATGTTCAGATTAAGAAGGGAGTGTCATTATTCAGTTCATGTCTACTTATGCAACTCTTATTTTTATTTAATCCTTTATGTCCTTATTAACTTTACCCCTCCTTCTAATCTCTCTAGATGAAAAGACATGCACTTGAAAAGAATCAGTAGTGGCATAAGGGAGGACAATAATGTCTTTGTGATGCAGTAAGCCTTTGGTGTAGGATCAACCTCTTTCAATAGATATGTGACCATAGGAAGAAACATTTAGTAGGGGTTATCTCAAAGGCACTGGTTGAATTTTGGCAACCTAATTGGTCTTACTGTCTGAAAATGAAATAAATAATTTTTTGTACTTTGAGATATTGAGTTCTCAGAGTAATGAGATGTTGGAGACCTCAGATCATTTTACAGTTCGATGCAAAACCAAAGGAACATTTTCCCCCCTGATATTCTCCCTAATTTAGTCTTGGCCAATTCCCAACCACCAGCCAGCTCTCCCCTATCAGACGATAGCTACCAACCAGGGAGGGCAAAGGCTAAAGCTGGTTTTACACTGTGCGATTTCAGTGGTCTTTTGCGATTATTCATTGTTACACTGTATGAGATGATCCCAATAAGAATTCTGTAACAGACTGTGCTATAACGTGTTCTTCATGTCAGATTAAGCGATGAAGATAGCTACTATGTTCTGCCATACTGTGTGCACAGCGATGCAGCACAGCTTTTTAGCTCTTCAACTGAAAAGCATAAAATAGTCACATTGTCAAAACGTTTCACATTGTCATAATAGTAAATAAACTGTGTGAACAGAACATTTGCATGCTAATTAGCTAGCTACACACCTGGAAACTGTAATTCATTCTCTATTTCTTTCCATGTCACATCCTTTTTGTCCTGTCATGATAGAACTGTGTTTAGACATTATAGAGACATTTTGTCTGATTCGGCAATTCAATAAACTGAACTTCTTTTAAATTGAAAAGATTTTGTTTACATTTTGCCATTGCCAGTGCAATGTTTGTTTGCTGTCCCATGAATTTTATGTAATCATATGCTGTCCTCCTATTGGTAGATTTAAACAAGTGTCATAAAAGGGGTCACACTCTGAGATTTTAAGCAAAATTCGCTGACCCTGACAGACGTTGACTGTCTTTGGTTACAGCGGCACTAAATCCACTGGTGAGCATGTCACATTAAGCATTCTAAGATCACCAATCTCAACTTCAAATTATACTTTACAATTTGCAATTGTGACTGCGACAGCAAAATCAGGCTGAATATCCTACACTGTAATGCCAGATTAACACAAGATTCCTTAGAGACACGTGAAGTTGCTGACCACATCCGTTTCAATTGCTGCTCATACTGCGTCACAGGGTGGTGTAACACATGGAAAGCATGATCCACCCCCTCTGCAAGCATGAGCTCACAGACACCCACAATTTGCTAGTGTCACTATGATTGATAAGTGAGAGTATGCTAGCCTCCCACCCACAGAACATGGCCCGGTCATGGATGGCTATGGCATAGTCCAGATTCAAACTCCCAATCTCTGGATTTTGAAATTCAGAGGAATTGCAGTATTATAATAGACATATATGGTATGGATACATACATTCATGGATGTAGTATATATACAGCACCAGTCAAAAGTTTGGACACACGTACTCATTCATAGGTTTTTCTGTATTTTGACTATTTTCTA
>JAOTRR010000047.1:10130105-10146980 GCA_028570945.1 Gogo arcuatus | reverse complement strand
AACTGACGTTACATCAGACACCCACATATATTTATACTCAGTCTCTAACATGCTCTAACATCTGCAGTGTGCTGTATATTTGCATAACTGAAACATTTACAGTCATTTACAGTATCCCGTCCCATCAGGCTGTCTTTCACAGAATATTTGCCTTGTGCCCCATTGACTTTCCTCAACCATTCCCTTGCTGAAACATGTATTCACAGATAGTGCAGCAGAACAGATGCATTGAATACGCTGCAGCCTGAGGTCACAGTGATATGAAGCAGCCAGTCTCTCCAGTCTGGGCTTCTCTGCACCAGCCAGGGGAACAGAGAGATCCCTTTGCCTGCGTCTATTCATCCACCTCCACTTTACCACCACTAAGTCCTGGCAGCTCCTGTTTTCCCTCCCCATAGAGTGCCATTGGCAGTGCACACTACCCTAGTGCCCCCCCGATGGGCTGTAGTCTGTGTTTTGGTCAAGGTTGGTGCCAGGGTGATGCTCGTCAGGGACAAACTGTACTGATGCCTGCCAGTGTGCCATTTACAAACAAAAATCACACAAGCAAAAGCAAAAGTGAAGAAATACTTTAACAATTGCAAAACTTAGTAAACTTAAAAAGCTTTGTAATGACCTGCCTTCAGTATTTAATTTTAATATTTAAAAACTGAAATGATGTGTGTCACAGTTCTCACTTTTTTCAGCATATGCACTTTTCTTCTAATTTTGCTAATTATAACACCTTGCTGTGAAACTGACCAAGAGAAATTGTAATGCTCCTAGACTCGTTTTCAAAGCTTTAACAGCATGGAAGTGCATTAAGCCAGACTGCCCAACTCACTTCTGTTAGCAATAAAAAAAAGTCTGAAAATGAAAAAGTGTACAATTCACTACCATTTCAAGTTGAAAGGTTTTGATGGAATTTTATTTTATGGTAAGAATGGTACGTACTTAGTATTTAACAAGTCTGAGATGATTAATTTGTGAAATTTGTTCAAATAACTTGTGGTACATACTTTGTATACGTGATCTGAAAGTGCAAAGCAACTTGTAAAAATCCCTAGATTTGTGAAGCAGTATTTGGTGCCACAATACAATAATTATTCAGAATATAATAGGTAACGCAGTAATATTTGCTGCATGGTTTCACATCAAAAATATGTAAGTACATACATAGGTAATACCATTGTATATAATGCTCAAAAGTCCACTACATTCACTACAATTGCTCATTTGGCTGATGCTTTCATCCAAAGCAACTTACAACTGAGAGAGGATACAACTAAATAGTTGAAGGTTAAGAGTCTTGCTGAAGGACCCAACCATGTAATGATTAAAAGTCCACTACAATCATTACCTTTACTCATTTGGCTAAAGTTTTTGTCCAAAATGATTTACAACTGAGGCAGGATACATCTGATACAACAGTTGAAAGTTAAGAGTCTTGCTCAAGGAACCAACCATGGCAGTTTGGCAGTGTTAGTATTTGAACCACTGCACCACCACGTCTCTCATGCATACAGAAGTGTAAAAGTAAGATAATAGTAGTAATACTACAATATTATTTTAATAAATACATCTGAACAAGGTAGGTAAGTACTGATTTCACATACAGTGACATACAGCATATGTGCATACATAGTAGTTTTAAATACATGTACATTACTACTTACATGCTGTGGTGGACAATAAAATTCTATTTTAATCTATGCATGTAGTCTACTTGCAAATTTTAAATATTTTCCTATTAAACACTAGATAATTATCATATTGTAAAATAAAGTTCTACCATAATCTAATGTTTGGTTAAGGAACATCCAGTTTGTTGTAATAGAACCCCTTTATTAAATACTGCATGAATTCTGTAGTCTATTTTAATTTGAGGGTTTTTTAAAATTATTATTAGGCTAGCGTTTTTTACACATTTTACTGTCAGAAGTGACCACTGTCATCTCCATAGTTTTGTTTTACAAAAGATACTGAAGACAAGTGAGAGAACTTATCCCTTGAGGTTTCAGGAAATGAAATGAATGAAATGAGTAAATGAACTAAGCTGACCTGAAATGAATTGAGCTGAAGTGTTTTAAGAGAAGGTACAATACTCTGAAGTCTTTCTGTTCAGTCCTTTTATCAAATTAGCTGCACCCAGTGTGAACATAGAACATAGAAACATATTTGACACTGTGTGAGTGATTATCTGTTGAAGTTTGTCTGTAAATCTCTGCAGACTAAGACGAAAGAATGTGCACTGTAATAAGGAGATTGTTTCAAGACAGACCCATCAGAGCTCCATTTAAAGAGCCAAGAGCTGATAGAGAAAGAGAGAGAGATGGGGGCTGGCAGGTGACAGCAGAAAGTAGTCTAACTCTGTAGGGACCAGTGTGTACAAGGCAGCAATTAGATATGATGAAGTATTGGCTCTCCAAACTTCTTCAGCACGCCTTTCCCCCCAGTGTGTTCAATCCCTGAGCACTCCACATCACACTGTGAGCCTGCCTCATTAAGAAGCACCAGGATGGGCTGAAGCTTATCACAGCCTAACACATGCAAAGTATCCTCTCTATGTCTCTGGCACACTGGCTTTCTGCTATCGCTTCTCTCTTCCTTCCATCTTTCTGTTTCATCACCAACTCTCTGTTTGCTGCACTGACTAGTCTTGCTCAATTTGTTCCTCTCTCATGAGTTGATTGAACCTGGTCTCTTGGGAAATTCACATGAATTTGGAAAAGCAAGGGATAAGTGACTGGATTTCATTCAGTTTTATGCAAACAGGGCGGCACAGTGATGCAGTGATTAGCACTGTCACCTCACAGCAAGAAGGTTCTGGGTACAAACCTTTCTGTGCAGAGTTTGCATGTTCTCGCCATGCCTGCATGAGTTTCCTCCAGGTGCTTTCCTCCTCCAGTCTAAAGACATGCAGATTAGGTCAACTGGCTACTCTAAATCACCCATAGGTGTGAGTGTGAATAGTTGTTCATCTCTGTGTTAGCCCTGCGCTAGATTTGCAACCTGTCCAGGGTGTACCCTGCCTCTTGCCCAGAGTCAGTTGGGATTGGCTCCATATAAGCTGCATAGATAATGAATGGAAGGTTTTTTTGTTTTGTTTTGTTTTGTTTGTTTGTTTTTACAAACAGCATAAGGAAAGGTAGGAACTCTAAAATGGACCCTAATCTTAAGCTTTCAAGTTTTCCTAAAATGTGTGCAAATTATTAAAAAATTGTAAGTACCAGATGGATAGATCATTATTTTACATTTACTCTCACTTACCTACCTTCTTATTCAAGCAGTTGCATAACTTTAACCCTTTAAATCCTGTCTTATTATTCACTTATTCATATTAAACCATTCAACTTACAGGTCTTGTTAGTGGATCGAAGCCTACACTCCTTTTTCTTGTAACTACACACCTTTCTGATTAGTTCACTGTGCTTACTGAATAATTCATAGTAGAACAATCTACATAGATTGCATTCATGGTAGTGAATAATTCATTGTAGTTACTGAATAATATTCTTTAAAATGAATAACAGAATAATAAACGTGGGTTTTACTGGCTTAAGACCCTTAAACTTCCACAACTCTTTTAACTATATATCTTTCTTATTAAACACAGTAGTTACTGAACAATATTCATTAAAATAAATACCTGAGATATAAGCCAAGAGTTTAAGGCATATTATTAAAGGATATTATTCAGTGACTACTCTGAATGAGGGGCACCATAGTGGTGCAGTGGTTAGCACTGTCGCCCCATAGCAAGAAGGTTCTGGGCTGACTGGGGGCCTTTCTCTGTGGAGTTTGCATGTTCTTCCCATGACTGCATGGGTTTCCTCTGGGTGCTTCAGTTTCCTCCCACAGTTCAAAGACATGCGGATTAGGTCAAATGGCTACTCTAAATTGCCCGTAGGTGTGAATGTGAGTGTGAATGGTTGTTTGTCTCTGTGTTAGCCCTGTGATAGATTGATCACCTGCCTAGGGTGTACCCCGGCTCTCGCCCAAAGTCAGCTAGGATTGGCTCCAGCTTCCCCTGCGACCCTGACGGATAAGCGGTATAAATAATGGATGGATGGATACTCTGAATGATTTACTGTGAAACAAATAAAAAAGGTTCCTGCCAATGGATTTTGGAGTTTAAGGGGTTAAGATGAAGTTTAGGGGCAAATATACATCTATGTAACACGCTTGGAGATTGTCCGTGAAGTGCCAGTTAAATGCAAAAACTTTCAGAATGATTAAGAGAAACATAGGAATTAAGAGTGGGGCTTTGCAATGCTCTTGAACTGTTTTCGAGCAAACTACACTATAATCAAGCATGATCAGAGCAGTAGGGCCACAAAGAAAATTCAAAACCAACACAGATTTCAAGACAGTTAAATTGCCTCTTTAAATCATATTTCTGTAACACTTCCTACATGCACTTAAATAGGTTAAGAACATTTTATTGGACAGATTGGATTCATCCTGTAAAGGATTATAGCCATTTCCTGCCTTGAATGAAGTCTGCTCATCAAAGACAGTAGAGGGAGGCGCACTCATAGACAATAGCATGGGGCCATTACATAAGGTCATTTCAGAGAAGAATGGTCCAACCTCTTCCTCACTCTCACCATAAAGGTGAAGTGTCAAACAGGAGTTACAGTGGAGAAATGTATTTGTCTTGGCAATTTAGTGCAGGAATATTAACCATACAACCTATTCACACATAAAGAATTTCACATAGTAATGCACATATGGCACAAGCAGTGGGGGAAAAAAAACTAGTGTATCATAAGTGTTGTAAATGTAAATGCAATAAGTAATAAAAAAGTCAAAGGTACATTATTGAGGATATGTACTACAATACTACAAATTAGAATAAAGATCATGTAATTAGTAAACTAGTAAAGTCTTAGTGTAATTAGTAAAGTCTGATTACTTTTGGACTAGTTTTGAACTAAAATCTTTACACTACTCTGTAGAAAATTCTTAACATAGGACTTTTTTTTGTAATAGTGATAACTGTATAATTTATTTCATTACCAAAAAGGGGTGAAACACAACGTATATTTAATTCATGAAAGAACATCCAATCACTAATTTATATCTTTCACATATCTTTGTCAAAGAATTCATTTCTTTGTTGACCTTCTGGTGGTGATCTTTATCTGTTTCATCTAGATTTTGAATTTTCTTTCCTCAGTTTGTTTGTGTTTTGACACGACAATTTGACACTGACAATTTGGATTTGTCAATGAAGATTGCATTTACATCCATCCGCCTCAGAATTTGTGAAATTTAATATTTCTACTTAGTTACTGAAGGTTTTCTTCAACTATACCAAAAGTATGTGGACAATTGACCATGACACCCATATGGGCTTAATGAACTTCCTATTTCAAAGGCATGGCATTAATATGGAGTACTCCTATGCTGCACAAAAATACTGAGTCCAGTCACAGTCAGCTGGAATCTGATTGGCTGTCTGCACCTTTATGCATATGCGACTGAAAAGTGGGAGGCCAAGTTTAATGACAGATTACCAGACTCTAGTGAAAGCTAGAAGTTTGGAGCTCAAGGTTACTCCAGTAGTGGTCATGATTAAACATGAAAAGGGCTAAAACAAAATTGTGTGATTAACCAAATGCTAACTTGGTTAAGATAAACAGGTATAAACAGGTATGACACTAAGCACTCCTGCCCTCAGGCCATCTACAGAACGCACTCTCAGGTTGCCTTACAATGTTTCACCAATATAAGGTGTTTGATGTGCTCTCTGAAATACTTATGAGACTAAGAAGAGCTCCCATGTGAGACTTTCCCTCTTCTTGTTATTTTGAAATGGAACATAGCAAGCTGGACCTGAAACTTTACACCTCTTGCGGATATGGGAGGACATGAGGGGTGAGAAGGGGCAAAAAGCAGTAGACAGTGTATGCAGTACTTTTATTTTGGGTTTCTAGAGGGCAGGAGAAAAGTTTTGATTAAATTTTTGACATGTGGAAGGAGCCTGAGAGAGAGTTCAACTGAGATGTTATATCACCTTTAACACCACATACCAAACCATTAGAGAGAGAAAGAGCTTTAACCTTCACCTCAGTGAAGAAGCCCCTAAATATATAAACAGACCCCCAGAACAATCTCTGACTGCAATCTTGGCTGGTTGATTTGAGGACACTTAGGCTCCAATACAACAACAATGTCAACATTCTTAAGACATCACTCGAGCATTTTTAAAGTGCTTTAGGTTATCAGGCAGGCTTTACCCTAGATGCTTGTCTCTCATTTTCAATTGTTCCTCTTTATTTGCTTGACTGTCTTCTTCTCCCTATTGGCTGTCGATTGAAGATGAAGTAGATAACTTCTATGCCCAGAGCAACTCGACAGACTCTGCCAAGAACAACCAATTATCCAAGTCATCAGCATTCCATCAACTTTCTATTTGCCTGTCTTTTGGAGTTCAATCACCGAAGCTGAGACGGCTTTTGCTTGCCCTCCTTTTTTGACCCTGAACGCACATAGTGCAGGAATTAATTTTACTCACTCTGTTTTAAGCATGAGTCATTTAACAGGAGTAAACTGCATGAAAAATACTGAAAGGAATATAAAAAAGATACATGCAGATAAAAGCCAATAGACAATGAACATGAACATGATTCATTTTATTTGAAATGCAGATTCCCCCAAATTGGTGTCACTTTACAATTGAATAAAAAGCAGGACATAGTAGAAAGATAACTGTGTGAGAAAATAGTAGGGGAAAAGCATGCAATTTAATTTACTAAGAAAGTCATGTATGTGTCATATGTATAACAACTGAATAAATCTGATTTTGATATATTACCACAATCCACAAGCCTACAATTATCACACAGGTTTTAAAAGAAATATAAAATGGAATGTAGCTGAAAGCCATGATTAAGGGGACAAGCACTTTCTAGCCCCACCCTCCGCATTGGAGATTAACCAGAAGCCATTAGGACCACATTCCTAAGAAGCTATTCTAAATTTAATGGCAATATGTCAAGTCCTTGCTGAGATATGGCCTCACAGTCTGTTTAGGGACTTTGCAATCAAATTGTTCACATGTAATGGACAAACCTTATAGAATACCAAAAATCCAAGAAACTTTTTTTTTTTTTCAGCATGGTCTGATAATACAGGGGTTCAAATTTCATAGAGTAGGCAATGTTTCTATGTAAAGAAGCAAAAAAAGTTTTTGTCAAAATTCAAAATGGCCAACTTGCTGTTTTGCACATCACAATTTCAGGAACACTCAGCACCTGCCAGGAAATCATTAGAAATGAAAATTGGAATTTGATGTTAAAGATGGAGTCCACAATTCTGGAGAATGATTGTAGATAATTGAACTCAAAAGCAAAACAAATACACACCTCCTCTCAGTGCTCCTTCAGAAGCTCCACCCCCAATTTAATTTATGTGCATTACCAAGGCAATGCCACTAACACCTGGGCTAGCTGACCTAAAGAGAAATATGGCAGAATCCAGAGTGTCTGCAGCTTGTGAGGTTAAAGTGGTCACAAAAAGAAGAATCAAAAGCCAAATATCAATCGGAAAAATTTACCTCACCTTTCGGACAAAGTCTGATAGCCAACATTTGACAAAGGCAATGTTGTGCCTTGTTGGGAGCTGATGTTTGCTCTGTTGAATTCCGGTGCCGATGGTGTCAACACCTGGTCATGGCACCACCTGTACCTCCCCTCTCCGAAGGCTTTCGGGCTGCCGCTCAAGATGTTCTCCAAGGAACCTCTTCTCAAGCACTGTGGGCATGCCAGGGTAGGGCATCATACACTGAATGGATTCCAACCTTGAGTCTAGATGGTTATGACTTCCAAAGGTCTGCCCAGGTGATCATATGGGGAGTTGTATTAGTCCAAGCTCTCTGTTTGCGCATAGGCACTGCCCTATTACAACGTTCCTCTTCTGTCTCTGCACGGATCTCTCACTGGATTAAGCTGATGTCTCTGTCTCTCTCAGTCTTTGTCATAGCAAGGTCTTGTGTAGCTACCAAGCCTGGCTCATTCGGCTGCCACAGAACCACAGAACCAGGATGCCATGTTTCGGCCTCACTTCTGCCTGTCCAACTGTCTCCTGTGGCACTCTACAAAATAACACCTGTCTGGCTGTAGTGACCTTAAATTCCTCTGTCAGGCTGGTGAAAGGAAGCTGCAGCTTGTTGGTGCTGCTTAGGCTCTTTGGTAGGCCCAGCTACCTGCGAAGGAACAGGCTGATGCTTTGCATGAAGTCCTCCATGATGGTCATTCGAACTTCATAAATCATCAGTGGCCAGAGAAGTCTTGGCAGGATACCATGCTAATATATCCATGTCTTGAACTTCGCTGGAAGTCCTGACTTATCCACTGCTGATAGCCATGTTTTCAGGTCCAAACAAGTTGATGGGACCACTGCAGTGCCTCTAAGGGTGCAGCTGAAGAGCTTTCCCAGGCTCTTCACAGGCTTCTCAGACACAGAAGGAATTTGGATTCCTCCCAAAGAGAAGCGGTGCTTGTCAGACACTGTTTGCTTCCTAAGGACCAAGTTCCTGGATTTGACCAAGGTCCTAGAGGAGAAGCAACTTCCTGTTTGGCAGATCACAAATTTGTTATGTCAAAAACACTCTGCACATGGACTACTGAATAAAGTTTATGTTACTGAATTAAAGCTGCCAGTTTGTTAGCAATTAAGGGGGTTTTTTTGTTTTTTTGTTTTGTTTTGTTTTGTTTTTCATTCTGAGAGAATTGGGATCCTTTTAGAATACAAATACAGTATATGGCCAAAAGTTTGTGGACACCTGACCATCACACCTATATGTCCTATATGTGCATTTTGTACATCCCATTCCAGATTTAGTCCCCCTTTGCTGTTACAATAACCTCCACTCTTCTGGGAAGGCTTCCCATTAGATTTTGGAACATGACAGTGGGGATTTGTGCTTATTCAGCCACAAGAGCATTACTGAGGTTGAGCACTGATGTTGGATGTGGAGGCCTGGGGTGTGATCTGTGATCAAGTTCATTCCAAAGGTGTTTAGTAGGGTTGAAATCAGGGCTCTGTGCAGGTCACTCAAGTTCTTTCATGCAAGCTTGGCAAACCATGTCTTTATGAACCTTGATTTGTGCACAGTGGCATTGTCATGCTGGAACAGGTTTGGGCCTCTTAGTTCTAGTTAAGGGAAATTGTAATGCTACAGCATACAAAGACATCCTATACAATTGTGAGCTTCTAACTTTTTGGGAACAGTTTAAGGAAGGCCCTAAACTTTTGGCTATATAGTGTACATTTTTTCTTTCATACATTCTCATAAATATATGACAAAATGGGTAATAATACAAGACCATTTTAGAACTTTTGTGAAAGAACTATTGCTATATGCCATATCCTTCTCTGTCAGAATGAATGCTATTCTACACATCTCACATGTAAAACTATTACTAATGATGGAAGAATAGTTTAACATATTGCACTTACATTGAACAAGGTCAAGGTTGGTCATACCAAAATATTGAGGATGCTACATTTACTGTCAATTCCTGATGGAGGATTTTAGGCAGAGCCAATGAGAATTGTCCCCCTTTTGCTGTCTTTCAATTCAATTCAATTCAATTCAATTCAATTTTATTTGTAAAGTGCTTTTAACACTGGGCATTGGCACAAAGCAGCTTTAATAAAAAATAAACATATAAATTCTGGATATAAATTTTACATATCTGAATTTATAAATTTATCCCTGTCTTTAAAAAAATATATTCTGAAAAAAGTGACAAAAACACAAGCGAGAGAAAAATGATACAATATAAAGAAGAACAATGCTGTTTATAGATAAAGATGTGGATTTGTAACCCAAAAATTCACAACTGGGCACTGTCCAGTTTATAAAGTAGCAAATTTAAGAAAAAAAAGAGCTCTAAAGCATGAAATGTCTTTCATTAGAGTAAAACCCAATTGGCATATCAGCTGCATTAATACTTTCCACACCATTTACTTCTGCTGACACCAGAGTCTTTCTTTTAATAAGAACTTTATTTATTAACACATTTATCACTTTCTTACTGAGCTTGCATTTCCTCAAGTCCCAGGTTTTTTGATGGCTCTGACACTGACCATTTCCACAATGTAATTGTACAGTCGCAAACCACAATTTGCACCTCATGCAGAATGCATTTAGTAGCTGGTCCCCTGTGCAGTTTACATGATGAACTACAGCCTTAGTGAGCTGAATGTTAATGTCAGATGCATTACAAGTGCACTTTGTGGCAGCATTAATTCACATTTTGTGCTAAGTCACATCATGTGTATACATCAGGCCCTATGTTTTTACACCACGTGTTATCAGGCTCATGTACAAGTAAGCCACATAACATTAGGCTACAGATAATTAATTGGTATTTTTGGTTCTATGTGGTTTACAAGAGGCGTGTGAATTCTTTGAATGTCTCTGACTGCCAGGACCAGAGATTGGAGCAACGGTTCACCTTCTAACAGGACAATGATCTGAAACCCACAGCCAACACAGTGCAGGAGTGGAGTTGGGAAAAGTCTGTGATTGACCCGTCTGGGCCCATACTCAAACCTGCTTGAATATCTCTGGAGAGACCTGAATATGGTGATTCAGCAATGCCCCCCATCCACCCTGACAGATATTGATAGGTTCATCAGAGAGGAATGGGGGGGGGAAAGAATGAAAACCCATTCCAAAGAATTGCCAAGCTTGTAGTATTAAACCAAAAAGACTAATAGAAAGCTTCAGATGCTCCAATGTGCTTCAACAAAGTACTGAGTGAAAGAAGAATTCTTACATAAATATGATTTTTAAATATATATTTTTGTTATAAATTCACAATAGGTTATGAAAATCTGTTCATCCTTCTTTATTATTGAGTATTTTTGCAGATTAATGAGGACAAATGACTCTATTTCAGAGTGAACTTGTAATGTAACAAAATGAGAAAAAAAAATTCAAGCTGCCTGAATTATTTCTGAACGCACTCTAGAGCCATAATACAATGTCAACACAATGTTAGCTGACATTCCAGCTAGCAAGTGGCAAGTTGCTTGTGTCACTTTTTGTCTCTTGTGAGTGCATAGCAACCGCTACTTGTGGGCATGCACTGTCCAGAGTTACAATGAGTGTAAAGAGACTGAACGACCAGACCATTACTCGTGTAGTCATAAAGTGGTCGCCTTTATTTTTACCATCATCAGTGGGTGCACATGTCGTAAAATAGATGTGTTCCTACAGGTATAATTTTCGTCATGTTACATCTTCCCCCTTTTAGGGGTGTCCTAACAAACAACATCAAAACTATTAAATAACACACAGCAATGTGAGTCCTAAGAATTACTGAATTAAAGAATATAATACTGAACAAACTATCACCTTGGAGAATGAATTAGCTTAAAATTGAGTTCTTAAAGGGCTATCATCGGAGTAGACTACCCTCCAGCCCTAGGAGATTATTCTGCCCCTTGACGCTCCTAACTCATTCATCATAGCGGCTTGGCCTTTTAATGGGTCTGCCACTGCGTGATCTCTGGATGGGTGTTTTGGGTGTTGGTTGTTGTCCATTGGCTTGAACTGCCGGGGAAGGTGGAGTTGGTGTCAGCTACACCTTTGTGGCGGTGCATGTCGCCACTGGGTTGGCTGCAGGTGTTTGGATCTCTGGTGTTTCCTCTATTTCAGTATGTTGTGGCTCGAAAGGTTCTTTGGTTTTGAGAAGGTGCCTTTTGTTTCTTCTTAGTTCCTTTCCATCTTCCAGCTGCAATCTGGGTGCCACTTTTTCAATCACCTTTCCTTTTCTGTTCCATTCCTTTTCACTGTGCACTCTCACAGCATCATCAGTCTTGAGCTCCTGTAGCTTCTGTCTGCTTTGGTCATAATATCACTTTTGCACTGGATCTCTCTCCTTGAGGGTGCATCCGTGTGCTTCAAGGCTTGGAAGGGTTGTTACCAGTTTCCTTCCAAATGCAATTTCCACTGGGGAAATGCCCTGCCCTGCCAGGGGAGTTGCCCTGTAATTGAGCAGAGCCAGGTAGGGGTCTCCACCTGCATCCATGGCCTTTTTCAGGAGGCGCTTCATCATCTTTACTGAGTTTTCAGCCTTTACATTTCCTTGGGGATTTTCAGGGCTGGAAGTGTTGTGTATGAAGCCATACTTTTTCACAAATTGGCGGAATTCTTTGGATTTGAAGTTTGTTCCATTGTCAGAGATGACTTCTCTGGGAATGCCATGCCTTGCCATTATTGCTTTCATGTGTCCAATTGTGCACACTGCTGTCATGTCTTCCAGAAGTGCCACTTCAGGCTAGCTTGATGTGTAGTCTACTACCAATATGTAGTTTTTTCCTTGCAACTGGAAAACATCTACACCTATCTTCATCCATGGCTTGCTAGGGATTGCATGTGGCATCAGTGGTTCCTTTTACTGCTTGTAGCAGTATCTTTGACATGTGCATCACTTGGATACATGATCTTCGATGTCTCTTGAGATGTTGGGCCAGTACAATATTTGCCAGGTTCTGGCTTGTGTTTTCTTGATGCCTAGGCGTCCCTCATGGAGCCAATGAAGCATATCAGGCTGTAATGATCTGGGGATAATCACTTTGTTTCCTTTGATAAGGACTCCATCCACTTCTGCAATTTCACCTCGGAAATGGTAGAATGGCTTTAATTTGCGTGCTCTCTGATTTTCCCAGCCGTACTGCACTGCCTTCATCACTTCCATTAGCTCAGGGTCCCCATTTGTGTGATCTGCAATTTTGTTCCACATAGGACCACATTGGCATGGATGACTTCAGTGTGTGCACATGCATCTGTATTTCCTCGTCTATGTGGTCCTGGGCTGCACTCTTGTCATATGCCCTGGAGAGGGTGTCAGCAACGATGAGGAACTTGCCTGGCAGGTATTCAAGTTTTAAGTCGTAACGTCTGAGTCTCAGCATCAACCTTTGTAGTCTAGGCGTCAAATCACATAAGCTCTTTCTTTGTAGATCCACGAGTGGCTTATGGTCTGTTTCTGCCTGCACATGGGCTCCATACACGTACTCATGGAATTTCTCGCAGGCAAATACCAAACCAAACAGCTCCTTCTTTATTTGTCCATAGTTTCTTTCAGCATTGGTCATTACCCTTGAAGCATATGTGACTGGCTTCCATTGCTCATCATATTTCTGTAGAAGAACTGCACCTAGGCTGTCCTTTGATGCATCTGATGACACCTTGGTCTCTCTTGCAGGATCAACTAATTTCAGGATAGGCTCACTAAATAAGATTTGCTTGATTAGCTTCCATTCGGTTTCTTGTTCTTCCTGCCATACCCATTTGTTCTTCTCTACCAGGAGCTGTCTGAGTGCACCTGTCTTCACAGACATGTTTGGGACATATTTTTCTAGGTAATTCACCATTCCCAGTGCTCTTTGCAGCTCTGATTTGTTCATGGGTGCCGGCATGTTCGTGATTGCAGCCATTTTTTCAGGGTCTGGTTGTATTCCGTTGTGACTGAGCTTCTCGCTGAGGAATGTTAACTCCTTCACACCAAATATACACTTCCTGGGATTGAGTTTGACTCCTGCTGCTCTGACTTTGTTTAATGCCTGTTTCAGTCTCTCGTCATGCTCTGTAAGGGTGCATCCCCACATAATTATATCATCAACAAATACCCTGACTCCTTCCATGCCTTTGAACAGCCTATTCACTCTTTCATGGAATTCTTCTGATGCACACTTCACTCCATAGGGAAGACGCTTGAAGGAGTATCTCCCAAATGGTGTGGTGACTGTGCAGAGCCTTGTGCTTTCTTTGTCCAGGGGAATTTGGTAGAAACCTTGTGATGCATCCATTTTTGAGAAATATGTTGCACCAGTCATATCACTGAATATCTTAGACTTGTGTGGCAGGTGGTGGTGCAATCTCTTGATGTACTTATTGAGCTGTAAGGGATCCATACATATGCAAAGGTCTCCGTTGGGTTTCTCTGACAGACCTAATGGGAGAACATAGTTAGTTGGTCCTTCTGTATGTTTGATCACTCCCATGCCCTCAAGTCTGTCTAGCTCATCTTTCAGTTTTACTTTTAAAGCTACTGGAACTTTGCACACTGGGTACACCACAGGCTCTGCATTGCTCTCCAGGTGTATTTTGCACTCACCCTCCATGCAGCCTAAACCCTCAAAGATGTCTTTAAACTCTTCTCTCACTTCCGATTTTGTTTTATTCATCTTGCTTTGTGACCCCCTTTTTTCATCTTCTGTCTCTTCACTTTTCACCACGTATACCTTTTCCACATCTTCAGATCTGGTTATTAAGCCCATCCTTTTGCTATCACATACTCCCAGAATTGATTTTCTGTCCTTGGGCATGACACCTTTACTGGATACTTTCTTCCTTGCACCACTGTGTCGGCAATGCAGATACCAAGTGTCTCAATCTTCTCATTATTGTACGTTCTGAGCTTGGGGTGCCTTGGAATCAATTTGGGCCTGTGCTTGAGTCCTTTATAATCAGCTTCATTCAGGATGTTGACCCGTGCACCCGTGTCTACTTTTAATGGCACTTAACTGCTATTTATCATCAGTGTTGTCACCCATTAACATTTCTTTTCTGGGTTTTCTACTTTGTTTATATAGAAAACTTCACTTTCATCTTCAGATTTGTTTGAGCTGTCTGTTTCCTGCTCCACAGCATTTACTGATTTGCTTCTGCACATTGCTGTAATATGTTTTTTTTCCTTTGCACGTTTGGCAGGTCTCTCCCCACGTTGGACATTGTTTGAACTTGTGCAATGTTCCGCATCTTCCACATTTCTTTTTCTTTGGTTCCCATTGCTTGTTTGTTTCTTCTACATTCTTGTTCTTGGGTTTGGCTTTCTCTCATTCTGTGACTGCAGCCACTCTCACTATGAGGTTACCTTCTCCTTGCAGTACCTTCATTTGTGCTTGAGTCACCTCTGTAGCATTGCACATTTATACTGCCATATCAAGAGTTAGCCCTGGGTCCCTTAACGTTTTTTCCTTGAGCTTTCCATCCCTGATACCCACTACAAATCTGTCGTGAATCAGGTCTTCCTCAAGATCACGGAATTCACATGATTGGGCTTTCACCCTCAGATCTGTCACAAATCCATCTACAGTTTCATCCTCCTCTTGTACTCTCATGTTGAAGACATACCTTTCATAAATGACATTATTTCTAGGAATACAGTATTCAGCAAATTTGGCAATGACAGTCTTATACTGGTCTGCCAATTCAGCAGGTATAGCTGGTTGGTCGCCTACAGCTGGTATTGCTACTGTGTATTGAAATGTATGAAAAACTTTCTGTGCCTCTGGTCCGGTTACAGTTAACAAAATGGCTACCTTCCTTTTGTCTGCTGCATTCGCTGCATCAATTGCTTTGAGATACCACTCGAATTGCTCTTTAAATCGCCTCCATTTTCCCTCCAGATTTCCAATCGTTAATTTTAATTCTGGTGGTGGATTCAACTTCTCCATTTAGCCACACTTCTGTGGTTATTTTCCACTCCTGGTACCATGTAAAGAGACTGAACGACCAGACCATTACTCGTGTAGTCATAAAGTGGTCACCTTTATTTTTACCGTCATCAGTGGGTGCACATGTAGTAAAATAGACGTGTTCCTACAGGTATAATTTTCATCATGTTACAATGAGAAACAGTAGTAGCTTTTTATACTGTAGCTTCTACAGCTAGCTAGTTAAACAATAATGCATTAATCCATGTGAAAATTGGTTGTTTGTTCTTGGTACAGTACTTGCTTCATTGACAGATTAGCAAAGCAAGTATCTGTCTCTATACAGATTTATAGAGCAGTCGTATATGACAGGATAAGATAAAACCTCAGTTGTATGAGTTCTTCCATTTTTTGTGTGTCAAAGTGTAAATTGGAACTGATAGCAGGTAGCAAGTAAAGTTCTGAATGGGGGATTGTATTATTGTCAGATCACACATGCACATGCCATAGGATTGATCCGAGGAATCATTCAAGCCATTGTTTGGGTTTGTGTCGCTTTATCATGTCATACCTAATATTCATAGAATTGAGAAAAATTAATTTTGTTTCTTGTTAACATTAACATAATGTGAACTTTTGTCTCTTTGTCTCTTGCTAATGTGAATGTAAGGTTAGTCTATTTTATGAGATACTTAAAAGTATTGTTTTAAAGTATTGAATTGTTTGCCATTGTAGTGCTGGAAAACTCTCAATACTATTGACAGAACAGATTTGAGTGTATAAAAATTTGCACACAAATTTATGCATTTGCATGCATGTTTTTCACCCCACCATGGTCCCCTCTAGGATGTGACAGTGTCTGAGTCAGCAGGACTGAGATGAAGAAGATCTTTTAATCTCAGCTCTGTAGACTGACACCAGCTCCCTTCAGAGTGCCTGACAAATCAAAGACAGAATTAATAATGTTCAGTTCTCTTTCAGCTGTCATATGAAGCTTCAAAAATATAGAGGCAGATAGACAGCTCCTTGTGACTATGGTTATTTTACAGATAAATATTAACAATGAATCTTTTTTATTATTTTTAAATCTAAAAAAATCTCATAGTATGTTCCAATCATATCTATCGTTCCTGCTCATGCTTGTGCTGGTTGATTTTCAGAAGGCGACATTTCATATACCATCCATCTCTCAGACTTGTAATCCTGCTGTGTGCCCGTTTTTATAGCCATGTTGTTTTATTAGATGGCCTTGGGGTCATGAGGAATTTCTCTTATACACACACACACACACACACACACACACACACACTTCCTTAAAGTAATTGGAAAGAGGGAGAAATCTGGAGGATCACTATGGTGCAAAATTGTTCACTCCACTGTGCACACACACACACACACACACACACACACACACACACACACACACACACA
>JAOTRR010000047.1:10117630-10130005 GCA_028570945.1 Gogo arcuatus | reverse complement strand
ACACACACACACACACACACACACACACACACACACACACACACACACAAAGACACACACACCTCTGTAATGGCACTCTTGTTAATGCAGAAATAAGACAGCAGGTGTCTGAATGTTTGAAAGTCATGCATCTTGGCCGAAAGCTTCACTCTGCCCTTCACAGCTCACCAGGCAGGCACTTATTTGCAATGGAAAAGGAACATGAAAAATGTTGTCAGGAGTGACACCCATATTACTGGATGATACACAGACACAGAAAACTCTCTCTCAGAATCTGCATTATGTGCCATGTAAATTGTATTTACAATGAAGCCATGTAACAGTCTGGATTATAACCCTCTCATGCTCCCAAACCCAAAGCCACTGAGGCAAGCGAATTTCCAACTGTTCCTCCAAGAGAATTAGCATTTTCCCTCATGTACAGAAGAAAATGAAAAGAGAGAGAGAGAGAGAGAGAGTAAGGAATAAAAATGTCAGCTCAAAAGCCTTTTGGATTTCTCCTGACAGCAAGGTTCAGTATCACTCCAAGGTTCTTTTCAAAGTTCAATGTTGTAGAAGGTTATGGATGCCATAAAATCAATTCCCCTAGATAAAAGCCGGCAAAATGTATTTCAGCTATGATCAAAGTGCTTTGTTTTGTTTTTTTCCTTCTGCTCTGCTGCCTCTGCTATCATTCTTTTTTTCCGGCTCTTCATGGGGCCAGGAAGTATGGGGAGGCATGTCACAGTTTATGGTCATCTGCCTGGCCGCCTGTTATTTATGAGTGAAGAAGCCCAAGGCATTTTGGGATACATGAACTCTCAGCTGGCAAAAGGCGATTGCTTGTGCTATGAGTATTCACTATGAATATAGTGTATGTACTAAAGACAGGCGAGCACATGATGACTAAAAAACACAAAGTATAGGCAAATAAGGTATTTAAAATAAATTAGCAGAATCATAGTATTTGGTATCATACATTCCTCGCACTCAAAGCAATTTTTGCAACTCTCAAAGCAATGAACCATCACTTAGCAACCAGTTAACAGTCTATACCTCTAACCATAGTGTTTTAAACATGCCATTTTATCCTGTGGGTTGAAATGTATCTTGTGCACTTTGGATCTTATATAAACTTACTAATTACTGCTAACTGGTTCTTGATTCATTAATTTGCTGAATTTAGAATGATTCAGACCAGTAGGGGCTGCCAGTCTAATGTGTGTCACGGTTATGTGCGTGCTCTCAAAATACATGATTATTAGGCAGAAATAATGACATTTGTGGGCTCCATATCTATTATTCCCTGAAATATAAGGTTTAAAAATAACAGTTATGATAGGGAATTATGATAGGATCAGCACATATTTCCCACCTGAGACAGTTCAACCTCAGGCTGCAAGGACATCTTAGTTCCATTCTTCATCTGACTGTGAGTGTGTCTTGTTACAGCGCAGCTTTGAGCTGATAAGCTAATGTGTACACAGTGTCTTGTTTTTTTTGTTTTTGTTTTATTTTTTCTTCAGTAGACTATGGTTTATGGCTCATGTAGCATCTCTGACTGTAGTACATGCAAAATAAATCATGGAATATGTGTATAATTTGTAAAGATTTGTTCAAGTCATTCAATAATATACTGTAGGCCTGCTTGTGAAAGGCCACAGGTGACTCACTGTTATCTCACTTACAAAACCCAAATGTAAAATCCAATAGCTCAGAGTATTGGAAATAAATGAGTTCTTGCTAACTATGCAATCGCATGTCTGTCATTTTTTCCTAACTCACGTGAATAATGAGCAGACTGGGAGTCCAGCAAACTGTCCTTTAGCCTAGCCCTGACTTTGATCAATGTAAGTGTTTCTCAGGAAGCACTGCTAGTCACCACTTCAATGGTCAATGGTCACAAGTGCTCACAAACAGAAGCCATGTCAATGCTAAAGCCAAAAGGTACAGAAGCACTGAGACAGAGGCTTCGATGTCAACATTCATCTTTCCTCTTTAAGAAAGAACAGACAAACCAGCTACTAACACAAAGTAATACTAAAGAATTAAAGACAAGGACTAAAAGATACTGTTTTTCCCTTTTATTTGGGTCAAAAAGAACAAACTTAATTGTACCTGCAAAGTGTGTCTGAAATAAATGCAGGAAAAGAGAGAAGAACCCAAAGAAAGGATGGAAAGAATTGTGTGTGTGGGTGAGTGGCTGAGTGTAGATGGGGAAATGGGAAAAAGAGCCTTTAAAATGCAATTGTGCAACCATTTAGCAGTGACAAAAGAAGAAAAGGGAAAGTCAGAGGCAAAAAAAAAGCCTGGTAAGTGGGATATGAAAGGTGGTTTTTACCTTTTATGTGCAATTACACAAAAGAAGTAATTGCACATAAAAGGTATGAGCCACACTGCATATTGTACAAACCAGAGAAGAAGAGGACAAAGTAACATTTTGCCAATGCCATAATCACATGCTTTCACGGTGTTTAGAGATGACATTATATGTAAAAAAAAAATGAAGATTGATATTCCATACAAGGTCTTAGTATGCTTCAGTTCTTGTTACGTGTTATACTGTATATTCTTATTTGTAAATTGCCATTACAGAATATTCAACAGTCTGCTGGCTGACATTGCTGAATCTTCAATGCAATATTATACACTGCCTTTGCATTAGGTAAAATTAGCATGTGCTCTCAGTTGGTGCTGTTGATTCAACAGTTTATTCCTCTGCCTTAAAAAATATCCATTAATATCCATTAAGACAAGAAGTCGAACTATGGCACATGAACCACAACAAATCAACACAAGAATTAACTAATCCTGTTGGCTTGTTGCTCCCTGTTCTCCGATAATTGGATTCAGTCAGAGAGATGGAGGTCAGAATGTGGGCTGCAGAAACAAGCCCTTTGGCCCTCTCTGACTGTGGGTGACTGGTGTGACCCTTCAGAACAAGCTGAGCTGAATCAAAACAAAGGTGAGCATCAGTTAGCTTTAGCATTTGTTCTTAATCACAAATGTCTGCTTTTAAACTTAGAGTGGTACTGAACTGAGTTTAGAGATAATAGAGGATTTGTTGATGTAAGTGTTATTTTAGGCAATTACGGGACATATATGGGGCAGCACAATGGCACCGTGGTATTGTTGCCATCTCCCAGCTCCAGGGTCCCCAGTTTGATCCTGAGGTGTGCAGAGTTTTGCATGTTCTCCCTGTGTCGGTGTCAATTTCCTCTGGGTACTCTCTAGTTTCCTCCCAACTCCTAAAAAAATGCTAGTAGGTAGATTGGGTATACTAATTGTCCCTAGGTGTGAATGAGTATGTGAATGTGTGTGATGGTTGCCAGCAATCCAGGGTATATTCCGGCCTCGTGTCCAGTGTTCTCTGGATGGACTGTATATCCACTGCAACCCTGAGCAGGATAACATGGTTACTGAGAATGAATGAATGAATGAATGAATGAACAGAACATATATCAGAAATACACTACGTATTATGACCAAAAGTATGTGGACACCTGCCCACCACACCCATATGTGGTTCTTCCACAGACATAAGTTGGAAATACACGATTATATAGAATGTCTTTATATGCTGTAGCATTACAAATTGTCTTCACTGGAACTAAGGGTCCCAAACATGTTCCAGCATGACAATGCCCCTGTGCACAAAGCTAGGTTCATAAAGACATAGTTTGCCAAGGTTGATGCGGAAGAACTCTAATGGCCTGAGCCCTGACCTCAACCCTTCTGAACACCATGGGGATGATTTGGGACCCTAACTGTGCACCAGGCCTCTTTGCCTAACGTCAGTGCCTGACCTCACTAATGCTCTTAATGGCTGAATGAGCACAAATGAGCACGAATCCCCACAGTATCCTACATGTTCCAGTATCCAAGGGGGCCGAATCCATGTTAATGCCCATGGTTTTGGAATGGGCACATCTGGGTGTGATGGTCAGGTGTTCGCATGCTTTTGGCCATAGAGTATACAGTATATGCAGACATGACTGAATAAGTGCTTAGAAAAGAAATAAGAATACAACAAAGAAAGAATACGACTACAAATAAACAAACCTATAAATAAATAAATGCTACAAAGTAAAGATAAAAGCGCTTACTTTTAAACATTGATCAATGAATTGGTGAATAAACCTCCTGATTGTCCATCATGGTGCATTTTCCTGTCTAAATTAATATAAACATCAATAATTGTCAATATTATTTTCTTCCCTTTTGAGTAAATATGAGCAGTAAAAATTCCATTTAGTGAATGTTTTCATTTCTCTTAATCCATTTCACATATGCTGTCATTTCTGACATTTTTGACTACTTCAGATAAAAGTAACATTCTATAAAACTAAAACCAATTCGGGTTATTTTTAAAACAAGACAACTCTTGTTTTAAAGCTTTATATTTGTTGGTGCAAAGGTGTCAATAGTGTGTGGAAACAACATTATCTCCAAAATGACTCAATGAATGAGTGTTTGTCCAGTGGCTTATGTCATTTAGTCATATTGGACAACAATTGGAAAATTAACATGCCATGAAGAAAGAAAGGTTTATGTTCGTGTAAAAAGCATGAACTGCCCTTGAAACTTCACATCTCCATTGTCTTCTTTCCATGCTTTGACTCAGCTGTTAATGTCAGACACCAGCACATCAAAACATCTCTCAGCAGGAGGGGGACATAATGTTCCACCTTCATTTCAACCCTTTCAGCCCCTCACACATTTGCTGTCAGGACGATTGCTCCTGCCCCAGCCCTCCAGAGAGCGTACAACTGCCCTCGCAAGCATTTACACACTGCCTCCTGCCACGCTAACGCAATTAGCATATGGTCCCAGCGCCTAGTCAGCGGAAGCCAAAGCCTTACCCTCAAAGTCAATTAATCATAACACATCACTGAAGCCTGACTGAGACTGCAGCCGGGACACAACCACTGAGAAAGGCAATGATGGGAATTTTGACTTGTAAGTCTAACCTACATATTTCAGGTGAAAATGTTTTATAGTTACATTGCTAACCATAAAATATAAGTGTTCCAATTTTATTTTGGGAAAGTTTAGCCAACAGTATAATTTGAGTGTTGATTAATTTTTATAACAGCAGTAGTGCCAGCTGTAAGGTAAATCACAGGTTTATATTAGTGCACTCATCCTAATAGGTTAGCATTTCAATAGTAACAGCTAATACACTTGAATGTCCCACATAATCAAGAATAATAATAAACAGTCTAACAATATTATTTAACAAAGAAACAAATAGAAATTCTGATATGGTGAATGAAGACGCTTATTTAACATTTATGAAAGGAGGCTTGTCTTGAATGCCAATGATTTTAACAGTCAATAGGTTTTCTGCCATGGGAAAGTCTTTATAATACAAGATTTTGCATTTTCCAGTTTTTCAGTAACATGATTCATTGCATTTTTTTTAAGTTTTGCATTTTTATTAACAGCAATAACAGCATCTAACCTGCTTCACATACATAATAATTAACGGTTGCACAAGGGAGTAAATCCTTAGGGTGCTAGATGGAACTATTTTACCTTAGAGATTTTTTAAATAATAGAAGTAGGCTTCTGCAGTATCCTCCAAAAGTATTGGAATGACAGTAGAGATGATAGATCAGAATGTCAGAACATGACACCTTTTGTTTGAACCCACACATTTTTCAAGTGATCAAAAATATTGGAACATGTGCCATGTGAGAGGTGTTTCTTGTTGCCCAAGTGTACAATATATTATCATACAACATACTATCATTCATCTTTTGATCTCAAGCCCAAATGTCTTCAGTGTATAGCAAAAAACAAAAGAATCTATCTATCTATCTATCTATCTATCTATCTATCTATCTATCTATCTATCTAAATTAGTGACTAAATAGATGTTAAAAAATACAAGACATTTGTGCACATTTTTAAAATGTATATTTGATCATTTTCAATAATGTATTTTGTATTCATGCATGTCATGAACTCTTAAAGATACAAACTATTCATGAGTACGTACACTGCACCGATAAGCATATTGAATGTCTCTTTTTCACTCCCACCTATCTAAGTTTCATGCTACATTGCAGTTTAATTAACCAAAATGTTAATCAATACGACAGTGTTTTAGATCACCATCCATGAAATAAACAGTAAAATATAAATGTATAAGAAAGTGCCAAATATTAAGTCCATTTTATTTCTGTGCTCATTACATGATTTTATGAGTTCCTCCGATGTTTCTAATGAATTTCACAGAAAAATGAAACCTTTCACATATTACTGATTACAGAAAATTTGCAAAACATTTCTATTAGTCCTTTGGCTGGCAGTATTTCTGCTTAATTTTACTGAACAATTTGTCATACAGATTTTGAGAATTTGCTGGAAATGTGTTCATATGAGTTTGTGTCACCTTGAAGTAGGCTAGTGGTGTTGCTTTGCTCTGGATCAGTTGTAGGAGAGTCTTTTGAGAAACTGGAGTTAAAAGGGGCTATGCGTATGGACCACGGCTTACTCTGGACAGACGACAGTGGGTGGGAATAACATAGCAGCAACTTGAATCAGAATCTACTGAGCACCTTTCTGAGATGTGCCATGTTTCCCTTGTTCTTGCTTTGTAGATTTTGTGTGTCGAGGCAAGTGAAAAATCAATGGGAAAATCCAACATCTAGAAGAAGAAAAAATTCAGAGTTGGGAGCTTTTTCAGTGACCTGAGAGAGGATCAGAGAAATACAGAAATACAGTGGGAAAAGGACTCAAATATCAAACAAGTCTTCTTCCATTAAAAAAAAAAAAAATCAGCATTCAAAAATAACCAAATTGAGTTCACCAAAAGGGCAATGGAAAACAAAACATAATCAGTCAAAACATTTTTCTCATTTACTAACATAAAAGCAGTTAGTTGCATTCCTACTGTAGCTACAGTACACAGTAGTGGCATCTTTCTTTAAGAAATTACCTTTCTAGTTAATTAACCAAGACAAGAATGAATCTGCCGTGCCTGAGACCAGACATACTCCTAGTTTCAAAGCACAGATGGGTCCCTACACTCCATTAATGCAATGTGGCAAGAATAAAAACCCTGCAATGAGTCTGCTGTTATCCATGGCTGTTTGTGCCTGCTCTTTTCCAGACTGTCGTCTTTTAATTTAGCACTCATTTCATTCATAATTAGCATGTTTGCCATCTCTCTCTCTCTCTCTCTCTCTCTGACTCTTCTTTCTTTGTATCAATGATTTAAAGAGATTCTTCATCTGTCTCTCACATTCTGCCTCACAGCCTTTCTTTCCTATCACAATAGTCTTTCACTATGTCAGTTATTACTGCTGCACCTTGTCCTTACTGTATGAATTCACTAGTAACTTTTCTGGACAATGGTGAGTCTGGATGAGACACACCAAAAGTGTCGCTATCACTGTCTCGAACTGTAAATGCATTTCTAAATCAAATGTGCATATTTAATGAATGTATTTTCTCCATATGTGTTTTGAGGGTGTTTTAAAACAGCATTGAACCATTAGAAAGATGGCATATACCTTATATTAGAATGTGTAATGGAGTTGACATTAAACCATGAAATGGATAGGATTACAATTCATTTCTAAATAAATTCCTATAACTGCAGACTTATTAACTGGCTGAGTTTAAAGGGTATACCCAGGCTTCATTTGTGCTGGACGCTGTACTTACTGCAGATTGTGGTGGAGTGTGCAGTGTGTGAGGGGGTGAATAAGAGGGATCAACATTACTATTTAACATTATAAATGTTATATATTCATACATTATATGTTAGCACATGATATGTTTAAGATATACAGTATGTTCTGAAAATACCACCCTGATATACTGTACATGCATAGGAAGAATTTTCTAGTTGTCAGTATTGGCATCCTCTGAATGCCATAAGCTACAGGCTAGATACAGATCATAGGATTTTTAGCCCTCAGAAAGCAAATAAACCATAATTTAAATGTTGGAAGAAATTATTAAAATAATAATTGCTCCACATTGTTCAACATCCAGTGTTGAATAAATTACATGTATTAACAAAATTCACCAACAACCTTTTGAATAAATGTGTTTACAACACAACACAGTAAAGTCATTTTTATGCTGAATGGCTGCCTGTGAGATTATTTTTGTTGGTTCAATTCCCAAAGGCTATTACCTCATACCCCACAGGAAAAATGCTATTATTTTCATCTACGTTCTTTATACATCCACAAACACACATGTAATCAAATTAGCATAAAATAAGTAAAAATAAAATAAAATAAAACAACAAAGCATTATCCTAAACAAACTCAAGCATTTTTGCCTTTGATCCAAAAAAGTTATAATTGTCCAGTGTAATTGAGCAAGTAAGGAGCACCAGTTGTCCACTGAAATAATTTACCACACTATAGATATACTATGTGTATATTACTATAGTGAAGTAATAACAACATTAGCTGATAAATGGTATAAGGAAAATATAACCTAGGTTTGAAAGTAGAAGTGTGCTGTTATGTGGTAATAATACACAAACAAGGTAGCTAAGGTAAGCTAACACTAGCTGATATTATTACATATAAATAATAATCAACTGTAGATAGCTACTTTAATATATTTTGAATGTGCAGTTAGTCAGCGAGCTAATTTTATTTCGAAAATAGCCTACTGAAATTTGAACTTACATTCCTTGTGCTTTGTCTCTAGATGTTAGCTGGATTTGTTCCCTAATCTTTCAGTTGTGGAGACATGACAGAATTTATTTATTCAGCTGATTGTTTTAGATCTATATATCAGTTCACTGTAGTTAAGATACACAGATTACATTATTGTAAATAATTGTCAGACATGGCCGACTAGTTAAAGAGGAGAAATTATGCATTGGCAGTCATTACATTAAGCTAATCAAAATACAACATGTTGATTAGAAGCTGACTAAGGACAAAATCGTAGACTTATCACCATTATCTTAGTTCCACATTTTATTTTAAACACATAAATGATGGGTGTATTCTCTTAGAATATGTTGTTATTGATATTAAATAATAATTAATAATTATGTCTGAGTGATGGAGTATTCGATCTTGTCTGGTGTCAGACAATATTCTCCTTCCTCCAACCTCTACAGCCATCATCCTACCACTGAATTACAAACATTTATATCTACTTGTACTCTCAGTGAGACTGAATCTAACCTGAAGTTGAAATTGATAAGTGGAAAGGGGGAAAACAGCTTAGACCAGCAATACCAGAATGCCAAAGTGGTAATAGCTGATAATACTGTTATAAGTAATCATCGTTGTTGATCAATGGAAGTCATAGTATACCAACTGTGTTTCAAGACTGTGAGTAAAATAGTGATCAGTCTCTGTCTTTGAGGAAAATTAAAGTTTTTTGGCATTTCCATTTTCACTTTAGCCTGGAGGTTTGGTCTACTGTTCTAATAAGCATAACGTGGACAGCCTCATATTAGAGGCAAAGGCAGCAAAAAAAAGAGTCATGTACACACAGTGAGGAAAACTTATTCCTGTTCCACAGGCCAAAGCAGGTTATCCAGGCCATTTAAGTTAACTAAATACTTAAAGTTAAAACTATCATGTGTAATTATCTGTGTCCTGTATAAATAGAATTTACATTAGCTAAGCACCAGAGCGCATAGCTGTAAAAGATGAGGTAATTACCTGACAAATTAACTTAACATCTCTGCTAGAAAAGTTTGCATTTACTTTGGTGCATCCAAAGTCCTAGTCCAAAAAAGGCCTTAGTTAATTACAATCTGTAACAAGAATTTTACTAGTTAGTGAAAGCTGTCCATCAGTAAGTGAAACTGTATAGAACCTGTTCGCAAAGCCCCGTTTTGTTGTTGTTGTTGTTGTTGTTGTTGTTATTGTTGTTTTGTTTTTGTTTGTTTTGTTATGTTTTTTTCCTAAGAAACTTCAGCTGGAAACGTGCAAATCAGCATTTTGGTCAGACTTGCCACTCAGTGCTAAAACAACTTGGTCTTCTTTCATCATCAACTCCATGAACTACAAACACATTCATTCATTCTTTCATTCATTCTTTCATTTTCTTTTTGATTTTCCTTGTGGGAGTCATCATGGTGGCAAGTCTGAGGAGGTCATCCCTCTGTGTTCAGCTACAGAGTCCAGATCCTCCAGATCCCCCCCAAGCCAACTGTGAGGTATAATCTCTCCACCAGGTCCTGGTTCTGCCCTGCTGTCTCAGTCCAACGGGACGTTCCTGATGCATCTCGAGTGGGAAACAAGCAGAGGGCATTCTTATGAGTTGCCCAAAAGCACCTCAACTGGCTCCTCTCAATTTGCAGGAGCAATGGCTGTACTCTGAGGCCCTCCAGGATTGTCAAGCTCCTCACCCTATCACAGAGATTAAGGCCAGCAACACTGTGGAGAAATCGCCTGTACCCATGACCTTATTCTTTCAGTCACTACCCACAGCTCCTGACCATGGGTGAGGAAAACTGGCAAACTTCATCCACAAACTGAGCTCCTGCTTCACTACCACAGACCGGTACTGTGACTGTAATGCTGCTGAATAAGATCCGAATATTCTTAAACTCCTCTACCAGGAGCAAGATCTCTCCCCTAACCCAAAGTTATAGGTTGCCCCACTTTTTCTGCGAAAGAACCAAAGCCTCAGACTTGCTGATTTTCAGCCCAGCTGCTTCACATTCAGCAGTGAAACACTCAAGAGGGCATTATTTCTCCTGAATAGCTAAAACTATTCTATATAAAAATGGATGGAAATCAAGCAAGGCATCTGGTAGCTCCTCATTTAGAGAACCTTATTCATGAAAAGTACTGGTACTGATTAAAAAAAAAATGGCTCAGGTAAAAAAAAAAAAAAAAGAAGTCAAAACTAGTCTACTTAAAACAAAGCTAATCAGGTAAAATTAGTCATACAAATAACTGCTTGAGTAAAAAAAAACTTATGTAGTAAAACGACTATTAAATTAGTGCTCTACTTTTTACACAGGATCAGACTTACATTTCAAAACAATACTGGTCTGTGATATAATTTTATATTCAGATTTTAGCATTATCATACACTTGGGATGTTGAACTATTAGCAGTGGTGCTACACCAAGCCTTCATATTGCATAAATTATGAACTGTGTTGCATTCCTAGGAGAACTACAAGAAGGGAATCTCAGTTATATCATAAATGTTAATGTTTCCAACTCATTTGAATTATTTACAAACAGTAATTTGCCATCTGAATTTTGTATTAATGCAGTATATTGTCAGTGCAATTAGAACTAATCCCAAAGAACTTTGAACTGCACATGCTTTCAACATAGTGAACAATGTAATGGTGTTGCAGAACCAATGCACAGTGTTCCCAATGCAGCACCATTTGTGATTTAGCTACAAGAAAAAAAAACATAATACAATGTAATAATGTAAAAAGTTCATTTTTGTCTTTACAATAAAGTACAGTTTATTCCAAAAGTACATGTAGCACATTATTCCTTCTCCTAGAGAAAATGAAATGAAAGGTGTTCAGGTACAGTCTCCATACTGCTTACATTTGTAATAAGGATGACAGGGTTTTACCTTCTGTTCCTCTCTCCCTGTGACCTAGCAGCATCCTCCAAATATAACTTTCACCTTCTTTTATTCACCTCTTCTACGGCTGCGATCCTCCTAAAAATGGATCAGCAATGCAGGTTTGTCTAGTTTCACCTTTAAATGAGAGTCAATCAGGACAGTGTGATGCTCTCCAAGGGGAACATTGCCTCTCTCTGCTTGCCAAAAACCCTATGAGGCAGCAGCGTTGGAACAAAGTCACAGCGAACACCTTCCTGTCTTGGCCTTTGCTGTATCATATTAGGTTGCTGAGCAATGCCAAGGGGAACGACCAGCAGTGTGTTGCCAATTCATTCATCAAATGTGGTTTACCCCTGTGGACCCTGTGTGTGTGTGTTTGTGTGTTTCTGTGTCCTTCAGGTGCACCCTGCTACTTAATGCTTCTAAGAAGAGAAGGTTTAGTTCTAACACATAAGCTAGATCTTTTTCTCACATTGTCTCTTTGTTGAGTGTGTGTTTTGTAATTCCTCCTGCATAGAGAATGACATCTAGAAATGTGTGCTAACACCAGGTGCTTTGTTTCCAACGCGCAATAACATCTGTCTACTAACACGGAGAACAACAAAGTCACAAAATGTCGCTTTAGATTAGATCAAAGCAAAAAAGTTCCTTTTTTTGTTTGAGCCATTTCCAAACACCACTATGCATCTCATGTGGTGATTTCCGTATCAGACTGATGGATTATTTACACATTTTCAAACTTGAAATTAAAGCAAACAAAACTTAAAGATAACTTCATTATATCCTATATACACCCACCAGCCACTTTAATAGGAACTTGTTCTTGATTCTAAGATTCCTGTTCTTGGCT